>CM052276.1:5957126-6326355 GCA_028455795.1 Lasioglossum marginatum
TCTCTCTCTCTCTCTCTCTCTCTCTCTCTCTCTCTCTCTCTCCCTTTATCCCTCCCTCCCACTACTCTCTCTCCATTTCTCTCGCTCGTCATATCCGATGGGACAAGGGAGAGAGTCCGTTCTGCTCGAACTGAATGCATGGCGTCGATCAGGATCGCCTAATCTGTCCTTTTCTCCATTCTCCTCGTCCCTCTTCAACACTACCATCTCGCTCCACGATGATTTGCTCGCCGGGACCTTGCGAACAGGTAGCCCTTTGACGCGTTGTCATTCATGCTTCGAATTATTTTGAACACTGTTTTGCAATGCGGGTCGATGAACGCCGCTGATGATTCCACACGCCGCGAGATATGCTCCGTTTTAACCCACCGATCTATCGTGGAATTCGAGATTACAGCGCTCGATATTTAGAGGCTCGATTGACTTCGGTCACTGTGACGGTATCGTGATTTTCGGACGCTTTGTGTCGACACCTTTGACACTTGGACACTGTGGCCAGATATCAGCGAACCTGATTTCGTACAAATATATTTTATTGGGAGATTTATGTGGGATCAATGAAAACAGGAGACTTCAAGCTTTCATTTCCTGTTGATCTTAATCGCAAAAGAAATGTTTAAGTTGCAAAAATTTGAAAAAAGATTTTATTATGATATTTGCAAATTATAAAACACAATTTGCAAATTACAAAGTATAATGTAACACAATGTAAATCAAAGATCAAAATCTGTATCAGATTCTTCTCTGGTTGTTTTATTAACTTTAAGACTCCTGTAATAATTTTTATCTTTTCTCCATGACTTTTTTCCAGCTAAATTTGGCATTTGTCCCATTGTGCGGCGGTGTTGTTCTGTTATAATTATTAAGCCCGGGTTAGGTTTAATGGTAGCGTTTATTCGCGGAGCCCGCCCTCGCACGCAACATTGTCCCCATTATTTCATTCTACCTCGTTTATTTACTGATTAATCGACGTTTGTTTTTCTCCGGCCGGTTTATATCTATTGTATTGTAACACGCTCGCTTCATTTCCGCCTTATTATCCTTCGTGTTCGACGAACATATCTCGGCTCGTACACAATAAACACGTCGGCGTTATTAACATTACAATCGTGTATTTCATTGAAATACTTTCCTGCCCGGTAACAACATTAACTTTTTCGCAAACGACACATTCTGCCGGTTCGGTAAAAAGTCGGGGAACAAGCGAGCTAGAGGAAAAAGAAGAAACGAATCGAAAACGTTAAAACAGTTCGGGCGTAATTAATCACCAGCGAAAACGAAGTTCTCGGGTGGCCGTGTATCAACCGCCACCGTCGAAAATGCATTTGTCCACCGGTAGGAATTTGATGAGATTTTATATTGTGCCGCATTTTATCAGCCGTTTCGCGCAATCGCGGCGCATTAATTTCGTTACCGTGTGTGTTAACACGAATATAAATGGAAAGTAGTTTCCACCGTCGAAATTGGATCTGAGGATTGCGCACCAGCGCCATTTTTAGGCCGCGGCCCGATTGTTTGCGTTCTGCCGGGGGTTAAATCGGACCTGACCAGCGCCCCGTAGAATTACATTTATCCGCTTCTCCGGGAACAAGAACGAAAAAAATCAAGCAAACAGAAATGGAGAACACTGTTGAATCCGCGGTGATAACCGGCTGAAACAAAAACGGAAACGCGAACCACAATGGAAGCTCGACGAACTTCAAGTTCGACGGAAACGGGCTGGTCCTTCCAGATCGAGCCCCCAAAATTTTCACATCTTGATATAATGATACGCAATTACACAAATTGATAAAAACACGATATGTCAAGCGTGTATTATCGCGTTAAACATTCAGAAAAATTTATTTAGAAAGTAGGGCCACTTTAACTTTAAATCCTAATAAAATACGATCGATTTGGCCACGTGAAAATCTGGAGGAATTCAGCAGTCGAAAAATTCGAATACACCACCATCAAAATGAATTTCTAAACGATTGTTAAAAGAGTCCGTTTTTCGCGGCAATTGTCGCGTTTTATTTTGTTATCGCTCGCAGAACAGCTGCATAAAGGAAGTTATTTATTTCGCGTGTTTTCGGCAATAATATCGCGAATTGTTTTTTCACCGGGCAATTTTGATACGGCCCTTTTTTTTCATCCGGGGGCCGATTCGAAAGAGCTTATTCGACGATCCGACAAAATGTGCTGAACGCGACAAATTGAAAACCACGTTTACGAGCAGCGGGAAAAACCGGGCGAATCCGTGGGAGTAATTTGTATTTTCCTCGGCGCAAAAACGGAACTGTGCAGCTGGGCGTCTTCATCCCGCGTATAAACAAAGAATTTGGATTCTGTGCACCAGGTGCATCGTACATTTCTCGGATGAAGTATACGCTGCAATTGTTTGAGCGTTTTTGTATCGAGCCACTGTAAGAACTATAGCGCGCTCCCGGTGTGCCGGGGAACTAGCGGATAGAGAATACTGGAACCGGCAAGGAAAAATGTTAGAAGCGGAACTGTGTCACTATAGAAACATCTGCAAAACTGCGGGGACGAGAATTCTGTGGAAAATCTACCTTTACACGAAAAATCTCTGCGTTTCTTTTAATCGCTTCATGATGCGGAAATGGTCTTTCGAATCTACGAAAAATATGTGTCTATTAGACCACGGATTTTTATGTCGTACTGTCTGTTGATTACACATTGAAATAAAATTGAGATCAATTGTAAAAAAGAATTTCATCTATCGGGTTGGCAAGAACGTAATTTTAAGGTGAAATAAAACCCAGTGTTTTTATTCGAGCTTTTATATGAGCGCGGAATTATGAAGCTACCAGAAAGATGGCAAAAGATCATCGAACAGAATGGAAAATATTTTATTGCTTGAATAAAAAAAATTGAGTTTTATTTCACCTTAAAATCCAATAATATAAAAACGTGATTTTCTAGAAATCTCGCTAGTGCAATTATCGCAACGATCGTAAGCTTATTTCTCTGAAGAGGCTCTCGAGCCCGTTGAATGGCGCTTACGGCAAAGAGAAGAATGGGCTGTAACAATTAAAAGAATCGGAGGACCGAAAGTGCTCGTTGGGTTTCTGGTTAAAGGGATTCGTTTAATCCGTTCCAAAGAAATCATGCAATCGCTGTCAGACCTATTTTCCGGGTAGAATGGAGTCCCCGGGCGACAAATTTGCTTAGATCTCGATCCCACTTATATTTAGAAGATCGTATTCCCGTCGGGTGGTCGCTGACACTGTTCTCTTTGTACGAAGTTAGCATAAGCAACCTACTTCTAGCGCACGGAAACGTATTGAGCAGCGGAGGCCTCGTCTCTCTTCTCTGTCTCTCCGCTTTCTTTGGCAAAATAGCCCCGGAGCGTTCCCAATTTCGCTTCGAGAGACGTTTAATGCGCTTTGTCGCCGCGATTTATCGATCGTTTCACGAAAAATGCTATTCCTGGCGAGCGAGCGCAAAGATTTCTCGCTCGTTATTCAAGCATCTTCGTGGACCATTTTCGTGGGTCGAGACACATTTTTCTCCCTGGCCACCGACCTATTGTTGTTCGTGGACGTTATTAGAGAATTAGAGAGCAGCCGACGCCGGATTAAACAGCGTGGTGGCGTACTGTTACGTGTTTCAATGGAGGGACGGGAGGAGACGAGATGTCAATGGGCCTTTCGAGACCTTAAGCTCGGCCTTCCGCCTTTCCTCGACGTCTTCCGGTTTAAAGGCCCCTGGCCCCTTTTGCTTCAATGATTGTCACTCACTCTATCTCTCTCTCTCTCTCTCTCTGACATCGTCGGCCGTTTCCCCCGCCTGTGCGTCTGCTGAATGTATACAAAATAAAAATATGAACCTCTCCGACTAATATCTTGTACACATTCAATCAGTTAAACTAATTCACCGAGGTCCGATAATTTATCCCAATTTCTTTTGTTCGTTGACCCATTTCTTCAAGAACTTTCTTCATCCCCTATTTCATAGAACAAAACATTCCTCCCTTATTTTATACCGTCGATGGCTAACGAATATTTTAGCGAAGCGACTTATTCTTCGAATTCTATCGACGTGACACGAGTCACGTCATGTAGGAAAACATCAGGTCCCGTAGCAATTTAGGGGACGTCAGTTATGAACGACAGAACGCCTTCGGCCGATCCTGGACCCTAGCACTGCACAGCAACGTTCGGACTCGCCGAGCTAATCGGCGATTACGTTTTACGACAAGTTCCTCATATTTTTACGAGCGTCGTTCCACGGCAGAAATATCCTACCGTTGTTGGCACGATCGCGCTACATAGTTGCGCCGAAGATTTTCCCCCGATCTGCTCGGTAAAATATTATTATTATTATTCGCCGTTTTACGGACTTCGAGGTGTAAAAAGTAACAAGACCTTGTTACAGATATCACCGTTCTCCAGACCGAATCTCCGGGACATATTAAACACATCGAACGCGGGATTAAACAGTGAACACGTTTTTTCGTTGTTCGCATGTTTTGTTAAATTGTTTTATCAAACGCGAAGAAACAATTTAGAAGAAAAAAATTTTTATGCGAAATATAAATTGTCTTATATTTTTACGATATTGTGAAAAATGAACCGTTAGATAGTGCTTGTTATTTCAACAATTACATGGAATTCATTTAGTGTTAATATATTAATGGAATTTTGGTATGATATAGAACTCAAGAAAATATTTGACATGTGTTTTTTTATAGCTGCCGACTTCACGTTAAGAGGTTGAAAAATCCATTTTATTGAATTTCTCCGAAATTATTAGGCCTAGACGAAAATTTCAAAATCCAACTTATGCGTCTTCGAATAACGAATCTTTTAGTGTAAGACGATTTTTAAAAACATAATTTTTTTAAAAAATGTGTGAAAAATTAACTCTGCGTCCCCAGGCTCACGAATAATATAATAGCTGGGATTCCCAATCAGATAGAAATAAGCGCGCCCCGCCGCGTCGTTGCGCCGTCGCATAATTGCGAAATAAATCTCGCTTTTTGGCGTAGACGGTGAAAACTAAGCACAAAGGGAAAGCGCAATGTCGTTTGTGCCCGAGCGTGACCGATTCTCCAGGCCCGTGAAGGGATCGATCGTCACGCAACAAGAAGAGGAACACGATGCCTCCCTTATTAATGTCGTCACAGAGAAATTCGCTGGAATGCTCGCACCGTGTCTCAATTGATTCGTCACGGCGTCAGACTGCGATCCCATAAAAACCTAACCGATAATGATATTCATATGTCGACGGCAACACGATGAATACCGATACAACGAGAATCGTGGAATCGTCGAATCGAGTCAGTGATCCCGCAGGTGGACCCTGCTAAACGTCCCTTCGTCCATTTGACAGGGTGTCCCTGTAGATCGCCGCCAAGGGACAGCGCACCCTTCTCCTCGATTCCTTTGACCGCGAGCTAATGAAATATCACGTATGCGAAATTGACAGCGGCGAAATAGACTGACGATAACGCGACCCCTATGCGTCCACGTATCGGCCCTCCTGGGACCTTGGCAAAGGGCCAGTATTTTCTTTCCGCGTCGTGATTTACAGGCTTCGGGAAACTCGAGAAGCCTTCCTGAAGATGTACCACGAGTGAATTTGAATCATTGCATTTTCTCCACCCAGGATATGTGAGCGCATTAATTGATTTGTCTTGGATTTGTGGACGGTACTGATTCTTAGATGTAATATGATACTTGAACAATATATGTATTAAGTTATAAAATCAATTTATTACAATTAATTTTAGAGATTAAAAAAATCTCGAAACACAGAAGGCATAGAAAGTTGAAAGTTGGTTAGAATCCCTGATTTTTGGTTGCTGTGGCCCTTCGAGAATTATTTCAGTTTTGTGGAATTTTTCATTCGTTCAGCTGCATAGTGCAATCTGTTCAGACATTTTTTCCTGTGAAATCTAGACACAATTTCATCAAAGTCTGTACATGTGCACGCACTCTAATGTGTAGAATAACAAATTGTAATTTTAAATTTCAACTCGTAAAAGGATACACATTCGATTAGAGCGCAAGATAATGGAGGAACAATGCTGTGTTTGTTTAAGTTGAATCTATATGGGTGGCAGGTAGGATGAAATAAAAGTCACTTCTTCCGGAGAAGGGAAAATAGTGGATTTTTCAGTTACGGGAAGAATTACTTTTGAAGAGCACTTTTGTACCCGGCGCCGCGCTGGTACTCTTTTCATAACGATATGGAATCCATCGCGATTTTCCCTTTTCAGTCGGCAGCCCTTTGCCAAAAATTTTAATTTCGACCACTTTTTTCATCAGGCCAGCGTTATCCCTGGTGAATTGAATAACGTAGTACATTCCAATTTGAAAGCCGGGGGTATCATCAGACAGAGTTAAACGCGCGCGCGGATTCGGGGATTTTTCGTTTAAATATCTACAAATTTTTCGCCATCATCAAATATTTAAACTTGTAAAAATCTTTGCATCCGCGTACACACATACACGCGCACGATACCGAGAGAGAGAGAGAGAGAGAGAGAGATAAAGAGTGAAAGAGCCACACAGCCCAACAGCGAAGCGCACCTCGTTCGCTGATTGATATCGAAATTTCGGGCCCTTTCATTTCGAACCGAATGCACGGCAATAATTGAACCGCGTAATTACAAAATTAAAATCTATTTTATAACACAGCCTCGCGCGATACGTCTGGTCATTAATTCTCTTATACACGGTTCGTTTTCGAATGTACAGAAATTACATCGGCCCGCATCATTTCTGTACAAAATTAACCAAATTCGATCCCCTGCGCGTCTGTTCCTCATGATCAAAGCACTGCAATCCTACAAAGGAGAACATTCGTCGACCATGTTTTTTCTACAGAAATCCTTCCTTCCTTTGATTAAAAATTTTAAAAAATCATTAATATAACGCTGGTGCTATCAGGTCTGGGTCTGACCACGGCTGTCCTTATCTACTTACCGCGTATGAACATTCAAAATCGATTATCTCGAGAGCGGAGAGTCGTATCAAAAAATTTTAATCCACGTTTCCGATGCAGTTTTTCACGTAGAACCAGATCCTCATCTTAACATTTGTCCAGATTGTTAAATAAACGTGCTGCGAAGGAAAATGTCGGTAAAAATGATATTTACGACTTCTGTGACTTTTAAAAATCATTAAAAGCGACAAAATCTTGAAGTTTAAGGGAACCATTAACGTGACAGAAATTTTAGTTATGACAAGCGGTTGGAGGAAGTAAGAATAATTTCTGGACGTTAGCCACGGGGTATCGATAGATCGATGTCGAATCTGAGTCCGTGATTCTAATGACGGTGTGCACGTGTTGTGTTCCCACCGAATCACGCGTGTGTTTCATTGTTATCGGCGCGAGCGTAAATAGTATATCGACACCGGGCGCTCTCTGTGGGGGTCGTGGTGGAAACGGTGCGTTTCCGGTGGCCAATAATCGAGAACAAATTCGATTACGAAGGAAATCCGTGTTCGCGGAAGTGTAGACGCCCCGGCATTCTTTCTCCCCGTTTCTCATCGTTGATCGATGAGTTACAAATGGCGCAGGAGGGTTTTCCCTGATACGTCGTCGACCCCCTCCGATGGCACGGATGCGTGTGCGGGGTTGGTGTAACTCGCGCAATAAGAAGAACTTAATGACGTTGCAGCAGACGGGGAATTATCTGTCGGCCGCTTTGTTAGGGAGGCCCCCAGGAGAACAGCTAGGGGATGTCCACCCCTCTGCGCATCCTTCATTTCTCATCCTGTCCTTCTCTTTTCGGTGAAGCATGCAAAGGATCGCGAGCAAAAATTCGTCAGTGTCGTCCGCAGGTCCACGTGGCTCTGGGGGCGCTTATAACGCAGCGATAACACGTGTATCGCAAATATTGTTCCGCAGTTTCGCGAACCCCGAATCCCTCGAAAAAGATACGTTTTGCTTTGTTCGGAGGAAATGCTCCGCGTAAGCGAAAGACGGGGAGGAAAATTGTTCAGTACGATACGGAGAAAAATTGTCGTTCTAGAATTAATCTTGTTCATTTTCCCGCGATCGTTACACTTTTATACTTTACAGCAGCGGTTTTCAACCTGGGATAATATCTACAAATAAATAAAACTCAACAGTTTTTACAACCTGTTTATATTATTATATCTATTAAAAATATAAAAGGTAGGGAGGCGCGGAAAAAAAATTTTTTTCTCGGGGAATCGTAGTAGCACATAGGTTGGAAACCACTACTTTAGAGAAATATTATATCAATTTACAACACGGCCAGTTTGAAACCAAACGCTTCGCGGTATCAGGAGCGGTATTAATCGATGAACGGAAACGAAAATTCAAGCTCTAATATTTAATCAAATTCAAAATTCATTGTTCAGATAAAATGTTTCAGCTAACCGACGGATGGGAGATAAAAATTGTTTTGCATCGTTCAGCGAGTGGATATAAAAATTCTGGGGCCAATATTCCACCGAATTTCAGCTTGTATTATTCAAATAGAACTTTTCGAATGAACGAAGGACAAAGTGAAGTGAAAAAAGCGAAGGGTGATAATCGAATTATTTTATACTGCACAAAGATGGAATGAACAAAAAAAAGAATGGTGCGAATATGATTAGCAGATTCCCGAGTCGAATGACGCCTATTAAATTTTGCGTTAACGAGCAATATCGCGGAAAGTGGATTATAATGGAGTGATGCAAACACGGGGCGGAGATAAAAATTATTTATGATTCGGCTCGAAGTACGACGTCGTTGCTGGGCGCGAGAGGCTTTCAAATGATAAAGGAAAAAGGAGGCAGCACGAGTAAGTCGCGGCTACTAATCAGCCTCGTTTGCATGATACATTTTTGCGTAGAAATTAGAGGATAGGAAACGCGAACAGAAGCGCGGACGAAATCGTGAAAATTCTCGGGGCGCCGTGGGTGGAAATGAGAGAGTAGGGAAACAGTGAACAAAAAATCCTGGGGAGCGAGAACGGAAAGAGGGTTCTGGGGAGAGAGAGAGTCGAGAGGAGAGGAAAAACGAGGAGGTTCGATGATTGATGGATATTGGCCGATTGAAAACCGCGCCGACTGTCTGCCCGCACTACTAAATTTCACGTTTAAATTCGCGTGACGGAAAGTTTGCGTTGCCGGGTCCGTTTGTGCCATCGTTTCGTTACCGGTTCATTTTCCGCGATTTTGCAAACAATGCCTCGGACTTAGCTCAACAATCGAGGAATACTCCATTGTGCTTTGTTTACGCGCCATTGAAGAAACCACGCCGGTCAAAGGACGCAATCACCGAAATTAGAAATAATACCACGTGAAACAGAGAACATATTTCGGAGAAACCTAAGAAAAATTTGCATGGATAGATCCGGTTCGTTTACGATGGCAAACGAGAATTGCCTCTGCGAGAACGAGGCACAGGAACGGAGCGCTGTTAATTACTGTTAACGAATCGAAATTTCGATGAATTTCCATTTCAGCAATCAGCGCGTTGATCGACGGCTTCGATGCGTTGTTTTATTATGGAAACATTATTCCCACTCTGCTCGAAATCGTACGACGACTCGAATTAGAATTAACGAGCAGAAATATGCGTCCCCTACTTTCGACGACATTTGTCGAATATGTTAATTAATGTTAATCTACGAGTGACACGTGGAGCAGAATTCGGAGCGGACCTTATATGCTTTAATTAGATATTAAACTGTCGGAGCATCGCCTGTGCGATGTGAAAATAAATATTTTCCTGCGCACATTATGGATTAGTGTCTGGGGAATCGTGATTGATCAGTTTTCGTAAACAAATTGATTTGAAGTGGATGCTGCTTGAAAAACTGCGTCGGAAAAGTGCAATAAAGTTTTTTTATACGAGACTACGTTTTTGAGGAAAATCAGATGGAAGTGGAGTAAGTTTTTGTCTGTGTCTGATCATGGCCGTCCTTATCTACTTGCAGCATGAAAAAATAAATTTCTATTTCGCTGCGGTTTGTTGCAATTCAGGTAGAAAATTTTTCAGGTAGAAAATGACTCTGACCTCTAATTTGATCCTCGGAAGACTCATCCCCGCGGAATGGAATCCATAAGGGAGCAGGAAGGCATCCGAGAAAGGCTCCGAAGTTGGAGTATAAATTCAGGAGGTTTCCGCGTAATTAAGAGGGAAGAACGGGCGAGTGTAGCAACTTTCGTAAGGCTGATTGGCTCTTCAGTATTCGAGTCACACGTGTTCCCCACGGTGCAGGCCCCCGAAGAGTCCCCAGGGTGCTGATCGGACGCTTGTATCGAGCCGGAGGACGATTTTCGAAGTTGGTGGGGAAAGTTTCGGCTGCTCGACGTTGCCTCGATTGCCAGTACACGGATGAAGGAAGACCAGGGATAAAGTGAAAGACAGTGAAGAGAAAAAGGGAAGGGGAAGTAGGAACAAGCGTAGTGGGAATAACGGGTGGGGGTTGTGCGATGAGGGTTGTGTTTGCGGCATGGAGCTCGTAATTAGTGCTACTGGGCCACCTTGGATCGTTCGTTCAAGGGTTTTCGCCACGGGCGATGCGGATATAGCTCGAGTGGACTCGAGCGACGATATTTCTATGTATCGGCCGCGTTCTGACCCAAATACAATGCCGCCGGACCGCCTGAATATTTACCTGCTCGGCCCGACAATACGCTGTCACGCGGAAAAATTGACAAGCCCGATTGCACGGTTCCGTGACGCTCGATTGACAGTCTGTCTGAATATTCGCGCACCGAGACTGTGGATACGTTGCCGCTTCGCAGGAACGGATTAGCAGGAATTAGGGGCTCCTGCGGACCGATCCGTTTTTCGCGAAGGTCGCTATTTTGATAAAGCTGCGATAGTTACACGCTGCCGAATAATGCAAGTTACGCCTCGTAAACGTAAAAATAGGACTTCTCGAGTACTCCGAGGCTGGAGAATCGAATAAAACTAGAGAAAATAATCTGATAGCCGTAGATCGATATTACCCAGTTCCGCGATAAAGCGAAATTAACCGGAGCCTCGATTTTTGACCGGCAGTCAGCAAGATTGCAACGCGGTCAGCGATACCGCAGGCGATAACAGAGGCCACGGGCGATACAATGATAATAATGACCTGGACGGAGGATCGCGAAAAGGTAGCGGGACAGCAGCGCGTCGTGCAATTCCGGATTCCATACTTCCGCTTTGTCGACGTTCCGGGGGCAGGAACGTTCAAAAAGCTCGTTGGTTTTTTCAGGGCAGAGCAGCGAGGATTCGCGCATTGAAGTTGGGATTGGTAGAGATGGTCGTATCGTCGCCGATTCCGAAGGGTTGTCTGCGGAGAGGATGTGTACGTGTGTGTGTATGTGGGTTGAAACGGACGCGGTGAAACGGACAGCGTAGCCGGGCACAAGAACGAAAACATTGCACTCTCTCGGCCAACAAGCCGGGCTTCGTTGTAATTAGTTTCTGTAGAGCAAGAGTTGAGCCAGCTCAGCGTTGCAGACGGGAGAACACAGAGGCTGGGCTCGCGCGCGCGCGCGTGCACACGAGAGTGTCATCGACTGTGGAACACGTACGCTGTTCTTGCACGTACACTGTCGTGCCACGTACACTGTCCTACACGTACAGAGACAGAGTCGAGCAAACAGAGAAAGACGACGAGGGACGCACACCAGCCAACGAACGGCGGCACCAGCAGCCAGCCAGCCAGCCAGCGCTGTCTGGCTTGCGCTATTGCGGCTACGTTGATGGCGGAGGAGCAAATAGGACGCAATAAACATGGCACTACATCATCCGCGAGCAACCCTTTATCCGTGGAGGATCAGCCGCCTGGCCCAGCATTCGAATCCACCCCTCCGCACCCTGCGGATAGTTGGTTACGTAGCGCGGGAATTACCATCAACCTCCCTCTCTTTCTCTTTTTTCTCTCGTCTCTCTCTTTCTCTCTCTCTCTCTTTCTCTCGTTTCGTGTCTTCCTGTCCGTCTATTTGTCTGTTTGTCCAATGCATGCGCATTTTCTCTGTCGCGTCGCGAGAGCTTCAGAAAAAATGAGCACGACACTGAGAGAGAAAGAGAGAGAGAGCCGCAGCGAAATTGATTAGTTACTAGTGCACTCGTTAGCGAACTTCCGCGGAAGTTATAAGTGGACTTTGCGTTCGCGAATCGCGAATGGAAACGATATGTCCCGGGAATAATGGACGCGCTTTGTTGTGCCCGGGAACCAGCTATGTATGTACATCGCATGATAAAAGTATGTACAGCGCGCCGGGAACTTTGGATCAACGATTATCTAGCTACTCGACTACGTTTTTCCGTTACCGCCGCGGAACAGATGTGCTCGGGAGAGGACTGGATGTTCGAACGCGATCGACGGACGAATGATTTATAAATAAGTAGTACGGTTACTATGCAGCGCTCCTCGTGACTTCGATCTAGCTCCCAGACCAAAGTCATCTAACAGCAGAAAATTCCCGAACAAGTGCCGCTACAAAGTCGGATTCTGAAAGAATGAACCGTTGGGCACTGGAACGGGGTGCATCGGCGTAACTCGATCCCAATTGTCCGTCGGGATGCACCTCTTTTTTCGCAAGTGGAACGACGGGCGTTTGAATCGCGACCAGCTGGACCGACACAAGTCGAGCACTGTGCGCCGCTCTTTCGTATGACTGCAAAGAACGCCTCGCCGCAGAAAGAAGAGGGAAAAAGCGAAGACGGGCGGAGCACACGCGCGGGAACGCGTGTCAACGGTCCGTGTCCCCCCCTTACAATGCCGTCGATTGTTTATCTCGAGATCGCAGCAGGCAATGAAAGCTTGCTCTCCATGCCTCGCCTCGCCTCGTCTCGACTCGCATCGTCTCGCGAATATGTATGTATAATACGTATAGAGTATGTCGTCCCCGGAGAGTCGGGATCAAGCGGCATCATTGTCTTGACGACTTGACGTCGAAAGACACTTCGCAGAAGAGGTCGAAGATCGATCGTTGTCTGCTGCACGGCTTACCGTCCGTTATCCGTTCCACCAGTTACGTGATTCCGCGAGCCCTTCGACCTGCGGTCCGATTCTACTTCTAGACCTCGAGTAGCCTAGCAAGTTAGCTACCGCTGTCCGTAAACGCCACCGCTGCCACAGTGGAACAAATGTCCGATCTAGCTGGAAAAAAGTCATATTCGGAAATAGATATGTATATCTTCTATATATTCTTGTTCCAGAATGTTTACTGAGACTAATGGTTCCCGAAATAATTTATTTAGTAACCAGATAAGCATAGAAATCGTTGCACGAACACTTCGAATCGCAACATGATGGAATTAGTAATTGTTGTTGAACTTTTATTGATTATGGAGCATATTGTGCATGAGTAGACGTTTCGGAACCTGTAGAAAAATTTGTTGATCGATGCATTTTTCAAAGAAATTTTCATTTTCAATGAAATTTCGTGGGTGCTTATAAAAAATAGTGGATCGAATAATCAATTCCAATAAAATCTATAAGTATATCCAATTGTTAGAATCGAGTTTAGACTGAATTTGAAAATAAACTACTGCAATCACGGGTAGAAATCGTGGGAATCGGACTTTCGCGAGTCCACTAATTAATATTTTGCGTGAAGGGATGCTTTCACGTCTGCCAGCATAATTTGCAACTTTATTGCGACAAGGGTCGTTCGGAATCTCTCTCGGTCGCCCCACTCTTGCAAAACAGAGCCGGTGATTTTGTTTCGACGTCGCGCGTCTTTTACTGCTCGGCGAACGACTCCGGGAAAATCTCTTCGTGGTAATCGTCGCAGGAGGCACGCTAATTATAACACATAAGACAATTAAGTGAGCATTGTCGTCGGCTAATTAAGAGATGACTTCAACTTACTGGAGCCAGCGAGATTAATTAAACTGAATTGCTGCACGGGTGTAAGGCTCGAGATCTCGATTTGATTCGTCCCTCAACTTTCCGAGTTTACCCGGCCGGGAACTGTTCCTTAAAAACGGGGATAACTCGCGCGCTGTTGCGTCGAGCACCCCCCTTCTATTATTGTCTTTCATTAAGCCGAAGCTGCTTGCGTCGAGCGTCGAGTCAAACAATTTGCTCGCTGCGATTTACACGAATTTAATCACTCTCATTGAAAGAATTCCCAATTGTTAGGCTTCTGAATTTAAAAATAAAATAAGAAAGACTTGTACTGAATTTTCGATTTAATCGGTGGTGAATAAAATGATCAACAATTTAAAGGATCCTCCGCGACCGTCTTTAATGTCGCCGATGACCCAGAAACCGGCGGGAGATAAAATTTTAATTGCCTCTCGCCTTAAAACTCGATTAAGATTTTCCCAAAGCCTTTTATCCTACGATCTCGATCTCCTCGGAGCAACATCTTCGCGAACAAGTTCGCTATCAATCTCTCGGCACCTCTATCCTCCGTCCTCGTCGATTTTTCATCGACGAATGCGACGGCGGCGTACACTTCCGGCTCGCGAAAAACTGTCGCCCACTGTTTTCAATTTTTTTGCAGGGCTGTGTTCCTCCGTGGAGCTGTAACGACGCGAAAGGGAAGTCGGGGGTCGGCCGTGATTAATTATTCCTTTAATGAAAGGAAGAATTAGGCCGGTAGAAAAGAAAAACCATCTACAACAACATTCCCCGGCATTGTCTCATGCTCGTTTCTCCGCTGGCCACTCGGAGCGACACGACACGATGCCGAGGTATTTTTGCACCTACGGCATGAAAGACGAGGGTGGTCGGAATGATTAATGACCGAGTCGAGTTTTGATTGTGCCGGGCTCGGAGGGTGGCCCGTCATGCAATTAGAAGATGAATCATTTGTAGCCCGAAATCGCGAGGATCATCGAGAGGATCGGATAGAAATACCGGGTGAAATCGAGATTCCGAAAGAGTTATGAATAATTGTCGCCTGACCATCGCGGTTAATTCGTTCCAGAAAGATAATATTGGAGAATAGAAAGAATCAGAACCAAAAACAGAACAGTAGACGAAAGAATTTTTGCTGCTCCCACGTGTCCCGTCACACGATCGATTAAAAGGGGTCTGACACATGTATATTTAATAAAGAGCTTCACGAGCAGCCCCTTAACCTATTTAAGTAACGTCTCATTTAAGTAGACAAGCATTTATGAACCGAATGATTCAGGAGTCGATCAGACGAGGAAAGAGTGTTGGAATAATTTAGCGATGCCAGGAAAAGCGGAACCGTATTGCTAGATTTGCTGGAAAATGATCATAGCTTTTCTAAATAAAATATCGTCTGATCGACTCTGTGTGCACCATTTATTCATTGAAACAACGTGTACTGTCTTCTGGTAGAAATAAGTCTGTGGAAGTACGTGAAATTGAAGTATCTCGAAAACAAAATAACAGAGGGAACATTTATTGATAGAGGTAGGAATATACTCTCATGAGAGACCGAGTTTCGAGACGATAAGCTGCGGTAGAATTTATTGCAGTGAAAGAAACAACAATATACTTTAGCGAAAATTTTCGTTGATTTACTGCGATCGTGGAAGAGAATTGAAAAAGTTGGACGTGCGAGGGGAAAATTGGATCACTGCCCGATCAACTTGTTTACATGGACTTATTAATAATTTCCGAAGAGATGTACACGAAGTGTATAAATTGATACCTTCACGTGATTAATTAGTCACTTTGATGGGAGACGCGGAGAAAGCGGCCATTTAAGCATCCAGCCATTAAAGCGAGCCATTACGCGTCGTAGAGCGTAGGATCCATTTCGCGGAAGATTAGATCATTCGTATCGGGACGTTTAGAGTACGATAGAACTATGTAGATGGCGGAGACAACGAAAATTGCTGCGTGTCGTTTTCAAGGGGATTATATTTACGCTGTTATTTGAATATTATCGACAGGGTAATGTTAGCTGTTCGTCGCGCTATAATCAATGCCCATTGTGTCCGCGTTATTTCCCTATCACTTAATCTAGCTATTTACCTGGCGGAATAGGTGGATGGTTGGTTGTTCTGTACTGTTCTACTCTGTTCTATCGTGCTGCTTGGCTTCGGCCAGTATCGATTCGAGCGACCCCATCGAAACGTAATGACTGTAACGAACATTTGTGTCAAGTGGTTCCAGTTATCGCTGATAAGTAATCACACTTCCGACCGTGGCATCGTATGGAAACAAAATGGAGCGGGCTGACAGCGCAGCGTAGAAAATGACGGCGGACGATAATTCGCAATAATGCTTCATCTCGACAGAACACCGGGGCTTTCCGCCGTCATCGAAACATTAATCCGACGATTTTTCGACCGTATTATAACATTTATAACTCGAACAATCGTTTTCCTCCGTGTTTCTATTACTATCCTATTCGATGAATCGTTCATAAACGAATCAAACGAGTTCAGGGTCACGGGACTCGTCAAAACGAAACGAATTCTAATTTACAAATTTTTCTTTTTTTAAGTACAGAGTAAATATTCGATCTAAGAAAAATGAATAAACCAGAATTTTACTGCTGGTCGAATGCGATATATTCGGGACAGAAATACTTTGAGTATCCGTGGTTCAAATGGTCCGATTCGAAAACAGTTTTAAAGGCTTTACGGACACAGTTATCACAGTACTGGTGAAACAAAATCGAGTACGCGTACCGCCCTCGAAACTAGATCCCAAACAGCAAAAGGGGAAATCTTCCGGAGTTACTTTTGGTACAAACGGCGCGGCGTCGGGTTGCAGTTCGAAAATCTGCTACAAGTGCGAGCAATCGTTGGGTGCTAGTAAAAGAGCGGCCCGCGGAACGTGTACCGCGATCCATCACGCATTAAACGCAGCTGTGCCCGCCGATTTTCATCGTCTGCGCACCTGCTGCTCTGCTGCTGCGTGTTTTTGCGAATATTTCGCCGGCGCGGCGCGGCGCGGCGCGTCTCGACCTTCGGAAAAATAGCGCAATATTTTCGAAATCGCGCGCCATTTATTCGGGGCGCGGCCAGCCACGATTTATGGAACACGCGCTCGTCAAATATTGCGAGCACGATATTACGTCGGAACCGGATTATTTTCTAGACTGCACAGGCTGGCGAACATTATAGAATTTAGTATTTTCCTGTGAATCCTTCGTGTGCACTAAGAAGATCCTCATCGATCGACAATTTATGCGAAATACAATTAATTGGGAGATCCTAAATGGTTCAGGAGAGTGGATTGATGTTTTCGAGAGATAACGAAGGAGGAAAACAAACGATTTCTTTGTCCGATTGATGATCAAGAGGTCGAGAAGTCTAGTAGCAAGATTGGTAGCCCTTAATGGTATCGTCCGTCCGTAATCACGGCCATTAAGGTCGACAAGATGGTGTCAGAGTCCATCCTACACGTACAAGGTACACACGCACACAACGGGAGCGAGTCGATGCCTAAAGCAATCGATATTTCGAGGCCAGTAAAGGTGAAAGGGGTAGGTGTGAAACGGTTGATGAGAGGGGTGAAGGTTTTCTATGGATAATAGGGGCAGTCGACTTGATCCGTGATGGGAAGAGAGCGGATCAAATAACTCAAAACACCAGCCTGACACCGCTATCGATGTTTCCCTTGTTCACATTGTTCTTGCCTAATTTCGCGACCATTAACTCGATCGGGCGTCGACCGTGTCCCGAAATTAGGCTACAGGAATTTCAATACTCATTAACACGGAACGTTTCGGCTAATAAGATGACTAAACATTCTTACAATTTTAACTACCTCTAGACAATTTTAGAGAAAATTCAAGCAGTAATGTTTACAGTGATATATTAAGCGAAATAAAATCCGGTTAGGATGTGTAAAGCGCAGGGAGATTAAAGAGATTATCACTGGCGTTATGAATCTTGACTTCCCAGTGTCTGTTTCGTTAAACATTGCTTAAATAAATCTGCAGGAAAGAATATATTCTCGAAAAGTGTTAATTCACAGAAAAGTAAACGATTCAAGGAAATTAGGGAGAATTTCGGTGTTCGGCTCTTGAAACGGGAGAATGTTAGCAGGGTCAGCAATATTTCTGCGAGGAGCGAACGGTATTTTAATACTGGGGCGGTAATCTATGACGAAGCTATTAATTAGAGCAGAGGATGTGATGAGACGGAGGGATCGACGAGCAGCAAATTCATCTCCTTGCTCAAGAGTAACCAACGTGGTCGAGAGGGGTTGCAGAGTGGAAGCCAGGTCCTAGGATCCCTTAGCGTCGTTTCCGCCAACCCACTGCCACGAACCCTGCACCGCCATCCTTTCTCGTTCCAACCAATCTCCTTTCCTGATACTCCGCGTTCGGCAGCGTATATTGAAATATAATTAGGGGCGGTTTAATAAGCGCCGGTCTGCGGTATTCTCTCGACTCTTGAGAAGGTAAGCTTTCGCCCTGTTAACCGGTGCGTTTCCTCCTCTTTCTCCTAGGAGGGATCGAGAAATACCTCGCCCCCGCGATCACTGTTATTGCTTCTCGGCCCACTCCAAAAATATTCCAATAGAGAACTTTCCCAAATCACGAGTCCGCAGAGTCCCGGCTTCTAATTACCGTCTCACAGTGGTCCGAACGAGTCCGCTAGCTGGACGAAATCCAAAAAATGGTAATGCTCGCAGAAAATTTTCCGCTAAGAAGAATCACTACTGTTTTTACGTGTTTATTACCCTATAATAAAATATGCCCCCACCCGCAACGCATTTTCTAACGTCGTATTTCTTCGTCATCGTTCGACTCGAACAAAGAAATTTCAGGTGTCGGAGGCGGCAGGATTTCGCAATTTCCCCGGAGACGCAGCCGTTTCGCCGCAATTAATCGTCAGAACGGAAATCGCCGGGCGCTGTCGGCAGACGATGTGCAGCTGTAACCGTCTGCTGTACGGTCTGCTTAGCCCGATACGCCGGAAGGTTACGACCTACGGCAATGGGTTGCTCTGCATAAACGGGTTCCCGTGTAACAAAACGCGAGAAAGAGAAACGTTGAAAACTAGCAGGTCGAGGAGTAGAGGAAGGATCACCCTCTCTCTCATTGGAAAGAGTAAAGTTCGAGGCCGAGATGTCGAGTTGACATCGCGCAACCGCCGCCTCCCTCACGGCCGAACTGTCTCGCGACGTTCGCTCGGCTTGCGCCCTTTCAAGCCCTTCCGCCCTCGAAAAATTCATAGTTTCGCGAACCCGACAGCTGACGCGATCTATAAACATCGAGCACGACTGGCTCTAATATACCAAACATCTTAAATTGTTCGAAGGCACTTCTTCCTCACTAATTTGGATAAATTGCGGTTCTAATGTAAATTAACTCTGTGCACTCGAAATCATTGTCACTCCAGAATCCAAATGTTTCTGCAAAAAAATTGAGAATGGAGAACAGAGTCAAATAAAATGATTAAATCAAAATTGATAAAAAAAGCGATTAAAGCGCGTCAGAGGTATCCCATAATTTTCCCGGGCATCTGTAAATTCGCGAATATTTTCGCGATTGGAAGAAGGACGCCCGGAAGAATCGCGGCTTCAACAGGGTTGATTATCAGAAAAATCTGCGGTGGAGATCGTCTTCGTCAGGCCGTTGTGTACAAGACGAGAGCTAGAAGGAGGAAGAGAGAGGGACAGAGAGAGAGAGAGATCGTTTGGTCCGGGGGCAGAGGTGCGAGGTGAGAGGATTTTCCGTGAGGCGCCGTCAGAATCGTCTATATATTTTCGAGCAATTAGTGTCACGATCTTTTTCTACCGTGCGCTTAACTTTGACATGCTCTGTCACTCCGAGCCCTGGTACCCTTCAATCCCAGTTGTCTGCTATTCGGATGCGAGTAATTACGCGTCACTCATGGCTCTTACGTTCGACGAGCGTGCTGGCGAAGTTTCCTCGCTTGAACACGAGCTTCAACCGGCTCGACGAAACTTCTGTCGCTGGAACGTAGGGGGCGTACGCCTGATCTAAAACCTCCCCCCATGAACAACCCCCCTCAATTTTCGCTCGCGATCGCGTTTAACGCTTTCGAGTCGGGCCGCTTTTCAGATTTACATTGATTTCCGGGATTGTCGCCTACCCGAGGGAAAATTATCGCCGTTCCGCTTTGAATTTCCCTCCCGAGATTGTTTTCGCCGAAAAGCTACTTAATAGTTTAACAACTTGCTGCCGGAACTTACACGAATGAATAAATTTTGTGGTACAATAAAGGTTCGAACCTTAGACTACGTATATTGATAGTGTTCCAAGATTACTTCATCTACCAGATGACGAATGTGGGCAAAGTGCTACGGTCTGTTGAGAAGTCGCAGTACCATAAAGCTAAAGTGTATCTGCCTATACCTATATCTAAAAATTAATTTTAACACGAGCTCATATTAATTCCATATCTTCGGCTCGATAAAAATACATTTTCGAGCTCGCGTAGAATAAATACGTAACACGTTTATAGATCGTACAATTTCATGCAAATCGGCTATTTTTGTAAACAAAGGAAACAGGGATATGTAAAGAGCTCACCTCACTCCGTGCGTGCAGCAAACCGTTTAACGAATCAACCACAATTAATGTTCCCTTTTACCGATTTACGTAGCTGATGCTAATCGACTAATTACGGTGTTGCTCTGGATTTATACGTCTCCATAATGAAGGGTTCCTTGTGAAATATTTCACTTTTCTTGCATGCTTCGATGACTACCGAGGTCGAATCGACAGTTTTATATATCCCTAAATTGTGCCGTCATAAAAATAAATTTTTATAGAATTTTCGAAGAGGCCCCGAGTAAATATGGTACTGCACAAGGGAAAAAATCGAATCCGCAGAACGTGGAAGGTTTAAAGGAGCGATGATTGGAGGAAATTTGCAGTTCCGGTTTAATTATCAAAATTGCTCCGATTTTCCGGTACTTTTCGACGCGTTAATATTTCATGGGGAGGAATAACCGGGAGCACAAAGGGCCGTTTGATTATTTCGGGAAAAGGGCTCTGGCCGTAGGAAAAGGCGACAAAAAGCGTGATGACGGTCGGGGATTGATTCAACCGAAAAACCGTGGACGAACGGCTCGCGGCTCGCTACCGTGACGGATAATATGAGTGCCTATATTACACTAATTAACACCAATGATACGCGCGAAACGCGTATCAACGGCCGTAACGTTAACGCATTAAATCGACCATTTCCGGTTGATTAATCGACGATTGATTACACTGCGCAGAGTAGATGCGTAATAAACTGATCTGACTCTCTCTCCGCCACCGATATATGCATGGAAACCGAACACCGACGAATATACATACATACGTGTGCCACAGGCGAGGTTCTCTGCGCGTACAAAACAGCCAGCTCAGAATCGCGAGCGGACTATCGCGAAATTATCTCGCGGCTCGCTCTAAAGACGGCCAGCGTTTAATTAAACGCTGTGATTCGCTCATGACCCGAACAATACGCGGCCTATTTGCGCGGACAAGTCGCGGGGTCGTTGAACATCTTTGTCTCGCGGATATCGACGGAAAAATCGCATAACATCCTCAACTTATTTATACGTCTCCCCATCCGAGCTTGGAACGAAGAAAATTCTCTGGTACTAATTGTTGGAGGCCTTCAGCAATTCTGAAGGAAATTCAGGATGCAGTTTTTCGATGAGGAAGCTTCAAATATTACTTACTCCGTTGTGAGAGATCGTCTTGTTTGACAGTCACTTACCTGTAACAGAAAGAGCATACATTTGTTAGAGAATTTGCATACCATAGCAACAAGTTATAGTGATAAATAAATATGATTCCAGATTGTAGGGTAACTGTATTCTAATAATATTCCTAATTTATCATGAGATAATAATATGTGTAATTATGTGTTCTGTATACACTGAATTCCTAGTGGGAAAAAATACCGCAGTAAAACGTGCACCCGTAGTAACTATTTGTGTATTGTTCAGCGTTCTGAGGAAACAATTTTTGGCGCTCGGAGGTCGGAATTAGCAATTTGATCGAATATTATCCTGTCACCGGAAGCGGTGGTCTCGCATTGAACCGGGCTCACGAGTGCATTTAAGAATGGTCCGGCGGTTTTGGAAAAATTGTGTTTGCACGTTTTTAATCATTCGGATCACTCGAATGGAGCGCGGCACATCAATCAAGGTAACGTCGTGTCACCGATCCGCGCAGACGTTCGAGCAGATTTTCTATTTTAACGCTTCTTAACCGACCGATAGCGATGTCCATGTCTGTTTCTAGACAGACGTTTCGTGGACAGATCCACGAATAATCTCGACGAGCAAAATGTGCGCGTGATATCAACGCCAACGGATGGCACCTCTGATAAGTAGGCAACGGTCGCTGCCTGGCGCTTTCATTTGCACGTTAATTAAAAATATATTTTATTTGCTCTCCCTCCGGTGACAATTTTCTCTCTCTCTCTCTCGCGCTCTCTTTTTTTTCTCTATTTTAGATTCACCGATTGAACCCTCCGGGTTTTTTAAAATTATTATTTATACCGTTTCGCGCGAGCCGACAGCGGTTAATTTATGCGTCGAATGTTCTTCGAACTCTGATAAAAATATTTCTCTTGGATTACGTGGATTATCTCCAATGAAATTAGCGCGAAAAATTGAAAACCGGACGCGTGACGAATACGCTTATCTCTCTCTCCTCTGTTGCAACGCTAAACGCGATTGCATCTAATTATAATTATTCCATCACTCCCCTCTCGAGTCGTCATCTCCAGATTTAAATGTCGCGGTACTCTTTCCTTTGGAAAGATCAAAACTGTGCCGAGCGAATCCGTAATTGACATAATGACGGGGAGAGAATTTTCAGGGATAGCGGAATATTTTTAGACCGCTTCAGGTTCCTGTTGGAATCGCTGATGTACGCTCGTTTAAAAGATTGAAATGGATATTGCTTCGGTGTATAGTTCCTATAGGAGCAAGCGTAAAAGTTGCATCTATAGAACTTTGCATTATTAGATAGACGCGACAGAAATACTCTTTCTACTTTCATCTGCAGACACGTTCATTACAGACCCGCTAGATACCGAGAGTCAATTATTCAACGAACACTGCATTTACTCCGGCTTTGCACCACGGAATTCATACATTTATGGATCACAATTTCGGAATTTCAATTACTGCATATTTCTTATCCACTCCGAAATCGATCAGTCAATTTTTAAAAATTCGCCAAGTCTTCTATGTTGCTTATTTTTCGATGAAACTTGCTGAGCTTGTAGACAAAAGTATACACTTCCAGACGTATCTAATGATTTTTTGATAAAAAATTTTTTTCTGCAAATAAAAATTGTCAAAGTGGCTGCATACATCTCTTGACGCTAAAAGATGGCCCAAGAAGCGGATTTCAGCAGTGCCAAATGATTCTCCGTGCCTTAGAATTTAGAATGCGACGTTCCCGAAACTTTTCAGCATCGGTAAATCAGTCTACAGCGTGCTCAATAAAGGGCACGGGTGCGTGAACGTGGGGAGACGCGTTCCGTTTATGGTTAGCTTAATTAGAGCAGCGGAATGTCGGACTTTGCGTAGGTCCGTCGCTAAATAGAAGTAAAGGACGTCGATATACGGTCGTTGGATGGATCCCTGGGACACGGTATGGGACGATTATTCGGACAAAAGAAAGCGGAGCCATTTGCGTTGCGGAGGGAACGCCGATGAACATTGCGGTTTCTTCTATCCGCGAATAGCAGCCGAAGGTGCGCGTTGCATCGCGGCGTGTCCCGAGAACGATTTACGATGTCCTCGAGGTCGGGGAAAGAAACCGTACGATGAGACTACAAGGGATACATCGTGGCCCGGCAGCCACCAAGATGAAAGGAACCGTGCGCATACCGCTAACGGGAAAAATAAAATGATGACATACGACGAAACGTAGCGAACAAGCTGCTCCGGCTATTAATAGGCCAGTCGTTTCGCGATATGTTACCAACAGCGATATTCCCGGGTCTCCTTCCAACAGGCGCCATTTTATTGTCCGATATTTTTGACAACGTGTTCCGCTGTTCCGTCGACCCTTTTGACACGCGCTTCCCCGACAAACCACTTCAAACCAACCCGCGGGATCGTTCGAAACCTCTGTTTTACTCTTTTTCCGGCGCCTCTGAAGTCCTTCGCCACTGTACCAACAACTTTTGGCTTTCTCGCGCATCCGGATCCCTGCTCGTCGCGATAAACCTGCCATCTTTATTCCACGTTAACATTAAACGTGTCCGAGTACGCTCAAATATTACAGCTCGATATATTTTTAACGCTAAACCTGCCGAGCTTTAAAAGTACTATTTGAACTTTGTGCGGTTCATGTTATAATATCTGCGCTATTAGATATATTTATTTAATCATTTACTATTTAATCAATCAATGATTGTGAAATAAAAAATCTGGAACCGGTGATTTGACCGGTGATGGCAGGTTTAGTGTTAAGAACGTTCCTGACACTTTTATAAGTGCACACGACAAAAGTGCAAATACGGAATATTTGCTTCCCGATGATTAAAAGGGCAGATTTTCGTTATTAAGTAAAAAGCGAGGAATGAATTTCACGGTGTATCTTGAGCGAGGGGAAACAATGGGCCGCGCGCGCGGCATCATCGCCTATTAGGCCAATAAATTAGCGAGAAAAAAATGTTGTACACGGTCGGAGCACCCTAGTAGATTTTATACTAATTAAACGTGAACCTTGGTCGGATGCAGCGGTGTTCTACGAGCCGAGATAATTTACAATATACCGGCGTATAACTACGTTTTTGTCGAAACTCCATTTACTGCTATATGCAGGATGATAAATAATGGCTTCCGTGATAATGAGCATCCCTCCATTGGCTACAGATAATACGTGAGCGCGTGTGTGTGCGCGCGAAGAGGAGTATACACGCGGGGTTATTGATTTTAATTGGCTGCGAGATTTAAAATGTGTAACCGTGGCCGCGCCGTCCGTGTAGCTCGCGGTGGGGAGGATTGATGTTGATACAGCGATATTTTTTCAGGGGAAATTAGAAACCGCGCAAATATTTTTGAGGGGACTGCCGCGAAGCCTCGGGAACACCGTGTTTCTTTCTGTTGGGAAATTTAGCGCAAGCTGTTTGCACGGAACAAACCATTAGACGCGGCGAAATAAAATCGAGAGGAGATTAAAGATCGATACGGAAACGTGCGCCGATAAACTGCAATAACAAACGATATAATACAGAAAATATTACTCGCGGACGTTACACAAATAAAAACTAAAAGCCGGCCAGTTTGTTGTTTCGCTGTGAACAATTGAAAATTCCCGTGGGATAGAAAAACCAAAAGGAATTGTCATCTTCTTCGACCAATAAAAACGATCAAATGTAAATCGATAAGCTAAAACAAACCGCCATGTGAACAAACAAGCAGGTTTTTAATGTCTGTTTTAATGGGAAGATACATAGGATTCTGATGTTTATAAACAGCTGCCGATCGGAGGAGTCAATCATATACCGGTTAAATAATTCCGCGCGGCGTCGCGCACTCGGATCATTTAATTAGATCTCTAAGATCGAAGCGTTGCGGTAAGTTACACCTGCGCGATGAGCATTCGCTCATTTCCATCGGTGGATATCAAAAAGACAGACGGCCGAATCTCAGGCAGAAAGCTACACTTCCGGTCGATCCTTCCGGTCAGCGACACTCTCACGCGTGATCTAGTTTCCGTCGTATAATTATCTGGTGTCGCAGCCAGAGATAATTAACCGATAAGGGTTGTCAAAGGGAGCAACCGATCGACCTAAAAAATACGGGGAGACGGTGATTTCAGCCTCTCCAGTACAGTACTAGCAACATTAATCGACACCCAATTAGTAGTTAGAAAATTAGAATTTTATGCTGCAGCATAAAATAACAGCATAATTTTTGAATATTAATTTTCATTCCGAATAAGATGATAGAGTTCGTGACACAGGGAACAAATGTTGTTTCATCTGCAGCTGTCGCAACGTTCGCATTAAACGCAACAAAATTCCCGAGCAGAATAGAATATTCAGCGGTAATTATTTCGAGCGTAATTACAACCGAGTCAGAAAACTGATCAGAGACGTACCGCGGCTAATTACGAGAACCGGGCGATTGCTTAACTCTTGTAACAAGGTTACGTTATTTAGTGTCCATTATTAATTTCCGTGCCCGCGATTATTGTCATCGTGTGCAAATTATCCCGCGAGTTAATAAGGTACTGTTCAATGTGATTAATAATTAAGCGATTACGTGGAACCGGGGGTTCGGGGAAAGAGCTTCTTAATCGGCGCGCGAGAGAGGGTGAAAGTGCTAATTCCGAGCACGTTGCTCGCTTCTGTTCGCTCGGTGCTAATTGTTTCATCGGCGCATTGCTTGAATCTGGCCGGGCGCGACTCTTACAGTTTCGTCGCTGCATAACTTGCAAATCACGACCGGAATAAATTACGTAACGACTTAATTCCAACAACCTCAGACCCCGACGAATTTACACATTCAATCGCCATTCATTCTTTCTACTCTGCTGCTACGTCTTTGTTAGGATTTGCTGGGCGTCGATCACGTGTTAGAGTTCATTCACGATAATCAGAACATATGATAACTTCATTTCGCGATACATACTTCTGCATAGATGGCGCGGAGACACGAGAGTCAAATATTAATTCTCGGCAGTCTTTATCGAACTAATTGCAGTCTTGTAAAGAGGATAGAAACGCTATTATTGTAACGAGAGATTTCACTCTGGCAATTCGTAGCCCGAAGGTTGCAAATGATCGCGAATGATTGATTGAAATCGGAAGGCTAACGAATGAAATGATTGCCGGCGGCAAGGATCGTGTATCCTGCGGAATCGATCGAAATTCATCGAGCGAGGCTAAACGAAATAATTTCGCAGTCCTCGGGCGTGGTATAGTTCCCCTCGGATACCATATAAAAACCGGCATTAAGATTAAAGTTAGATGCCTGAGTCGGCGGAGGCAAGGAGCCACGAAAAGCCAGCGCGTACGGGGGGTAGAGAGAAAGAGAGGGACTGTTCGTGGAGAGGAGAAAGACAGTGGTTTTATTGGCGTGCCGTTCCATAATTGAACCCACATAAGTACTCTTTTCATATCGTCGTTGCGAAATGATGGAAGAGGATTACGCGGATCCCGCGGGACGGAAGGCTGACATAGAAACGGGGAAAGGGCGTGGAGAGAACGAAAGAGAGAGAGAACGAGAGAGGAGAGGATGCGGGGGCGGTTGGTTCCAGCGGACGTTCCAGTTCCGGTTCCAAGCGACGTCTGAAGACAACCGAGCCAGCCGCCGAGTCAGCAAGGTGCTCGTTCTCTCCATTCATCTCTCTTTCTCTGTTCGTTTCTGTTTCTCTCTTTCGCTCTCCCGGTGGAACTTTTGCGCCAATATCCTGCCGTCTCAGTCATGGCGCAACGGTCTCTCGTAACGTTCTGAACTTCGCGCAGGTTACGCCGAATCCCGAATCCCGGCGTTACCCAGCACCGATACGCTTCGACGTGTGCGGTTCGCGAACGTGCCGTAAGTGGTTTCGGACGATTTAAGCAGCGGCCGAACGAGCTCGAAATTTATCCTGTCTCGGGAAAGTAAGTCCCGCCGCTACCAACTCGAATTGCAAGACCATTCGTGACTCGAGAGCCGCGCCACGGTGAATGATAACGGCCCGGCTCCCTGCGGAAACTCCGAGATTTCAGACACACACTAAAACTGAATTGCACCATCGTCAGACTTCCCAGAGTCTGCGAATAATTCCGGCGAATGAAAACAGCAATAACCGAAGCAGCATCGGCGTGAAACATGCTGCATACGTACGCGAAAGCGTCTGGAAAAGGGAAAAAAGATTGTTGGTGCTGGGTAGACGCGATAATGCTTGAACTCGTTGACAGAGCATGCTAAACAACACGGAAGTCAGAGGGGTGGCTATGCTGCGGTAATATGTTGAGGAACGGTAATACGCAAGGGCGTTAAGTCGCGGTAATATTTCTTTTGTGGAGCACAGCAGCCGAGCATCAAGCACCCGTTGCTCTTTCTCGCCGGAAATTAAAATCTTTTTGTCGAACGCTACAGAAACTGCGGAAACAGAGGACGCCGAGCGCTCATCTCTCTTTCTCTCTCTTTACGCCGAGTCTCTGTTTACATACTTTCGCGGGACCGCCGGCGTAGTTCATTTCCTCGATTGGAATAGGGTCTCTAATTTCATATTTTCGAATCGGAGAGGCAACCGCTTGCGGTCGCCGAAGCGGTATCCTAACTCTTAATGCTTCCTGCGAACAATTGTCCTCTCAACGACGCTTCCTAGAAAACCCTTTAACAACAGGATTCGCTGCTCCTGGACTCTGCGAATATTGCTTCCGCCGCGACTGGCAACGCTTTGATCCTGCGATCTGAAAATTGAACTGTTCGACGCGCCCTCTAATCAGTCCTTCCCGGAAAAATCCCATTTTTGAGTAGCACATTCCTCTTTCCAAACCAATGTTTTCTTCACGAGTCTCTTTCCGACGCGTCAAGATTAGCAATGAGAATGAATTATTCCTTCATTCTTAATCAAAGAAATTATCTTGGGTAATGTAATCCGTCAGCTTCCTCCGTGATTATCATTGAAAAGAAAATTATCGAGCTTCTTTTAGACTCGGCACGGTCTCTAATCCGGCAGGTAAAATGTTAAGAGAATGATATCTGGTCTTTGTGCGTCAAAGAGCTTTCTTGGCAACGAGAGAACCTCTTTGACATTAGTGATATTCAACGAAGAACAGCTGCATCAATCTTCATTCCTGAAGATCGAGCAATTCATAAATGAGTTCGACAGGTTAATACAAGGAATAATTCAGGGAACCCGTCGATTGGACCATCACCTAAATCGAACGATCCGGACGACACGGAATAACAACCCGAAATTCGCATCCTTGGTCGCAGAATCGTTTCGGCCGATTTATCACCGAGGATTTGCAGCCTAATCCCAGGTAATCGGTGACAACTTGACTGTCAAGTCCTGGCACGGCGAGTATCGTCGTTCGACGACGAAGACAATCGCCTATGGCTCCACACGAGGCTGAGAATTTGCCGTGGGTATACACAGCCCGGGCGAAACAAGAACGGACTCGGTGCGACGACGCTGGAGGATTAGCCGACTATCGATCACGAGGATCGATCTTGCGCGACGGATAATTGGATCGCAACTACTTTGTCTATAGGTCTCTCTCTCTCCCACTCTCTCTCTCTCTGTAGCTCGGCACACCTGGTTGGTTTAATAACCTCGTGCCCGAGATTCGTTTGCCGTCGGCAGGAGCCGATCCGAAGCGGAGCGAAGCAGAACGAAGCGAGTTCTGCTACCCGCATGCGGTACCGGACCGCTTCCGGGTGTTTCCTGCATCGATGATTGCCTTTGGGGACAACGCTGTCCGAAAACCGGACAAGCAAATGGTCACTGCAACCCTCCGAGCACACCACCTCAACGGAAAACTGTCTACCCTCGCGATTATCGACCCGCCAAACAATTTCTCCTCCCCGAATTTTGTTTTTCACCTCTCGTTCATCTCTCGTCCCGATCACAATCCGCGGATTTTAATCTTGCAGCTTGATGAAAATAAATGGAGATGGTTGAATAAGCATTTCGTACTGTTACGTTTTCCATTTGGAATTTTTATGGCTCTTCTAAATTCGCGCACGAAGGGTTGCATTTGGACAAAGGCTCCATGGGAAATCAGTTTCTGAACATTTTGTTCGGTATTTCCAAGGGTTGCTCTCCCGAAAATTGATTGGTTGGCCCTCGGACCGAGGCGATTGTAGTCGAATAGAAACGGTGTAGCGGGTATCGGTTTCGATTATGCATGGTGGAAAACGCGAATAACGTTAATGAGTGACCGAGTTGTGATTTCGGCGTTGAATGCGAGTGGCTTAATACGCGGGCCCACGGATCGTCGAATTTCGAGTTAGCATACGGTGATATTGATTAAACACTTTAAATGATGGTATACGCGTTCCGGCCGGCGTGTCCGGGGATATTATGGGGCTCAAACATATCGTGCGTATTTCCTGTTCGAGATCAAAGAAACGGAAACACAAAGAACCCTTACCACGGCGCTGTTTGCTCGCCGTAATATCAAGCACGTCGGAACTGTACAAATCGTTCGATCGGAACGCAAAGCCGAAAAGGCTGTCTTTAAACTGTAACGAATGACATAGATTTCTGGTTTATTCCGGCACGATGAACGCCCGGTGGAAATTAAAAACAAACACACCGCTGGTGTTTTACAAGTGGCAACCACTTGTAAATCAACGGATCGCATCGAGCTTACATTCGGAGAGAGAGTCATCTTTCCTAAATACAAACGCATTTTTCTTTCTAAACGAGCCGTTATTCAAATTAATGAGAGAAATACATTTTCGTTTGAGCGTCGACGGTTTCGATGAGCTTCCAACGAGTTCCGATGACAGTCGCAGTCCCGTTGATAAAACAACCAGGTCTACAGCGCGGAGTATAGTGTAAAAAGGAAACAGAATTTCCAGCGAACCATGACCCCGCTCGACCAGACATTCTGACTAGGCAGTGATAAACTTTGACGCGGTAATTAATTGTAAAATAAACTAGCCGACGCTGTAGCGGACATAATGCCGTTAATTCCAAATCAAATGGAAACTTTCGGTTGAATTAAACGAGACATTCATGACTGCGGTGACCGTCTGATTGATGGAGCAACGTTTACATCGGTCCGCTGGAAATCAAGTTAGAGAGGGAAGTGTTCGCTCTCGAATCTATCCTGCATTGATAATCCCATCGGACTGGCTGATCGCGCGAATTAGTTAATCACCTGGCGAAAAACATATTTCGCATTCAATATATTCCCGTTTCTCGGTCTGGGAAATGTAAAAAGCCAGTCTGCGAATTTTTAACATCTTTTAAAAAAACATTTTTATTCTCTTCGCAAGTCTTTACCAGTTCGACGAACGTATAATATGGATACTACTGTCTGTGTCTGTGCAGATAGTATAAATCGCCCTTTATGGTTCCGCTGATAAGGTTCTCTCGGATAGACTCGGATAGTCTATGGGTCCAGTGATTAATCAACTGGTAATTTGGCGACCGGTGTGTTTGTTTCGAGGAGTTCGTGTTAGCTGCTGGTCGCGTCCTCATTGTCCATCGAACTTTTCTCATAACGATTTTATGAGCTCGGGGAGCCGTTCGTATTGAAAAGATTAGATTCTATCCAGCGCGAAGTAGTTTTCGACTATATAAATCACTCCCGCGGATCTCTGATATCGCATGACTCGACAGTGGAAGTAGGTCGTCGCGTTTCTGGCAGATAAGATCTTTCCTGGAGAAAGACAGGCAGGAGAACGAGAGAGAGAGAGAGAGAGAGAGAGAGAGAGAGAGAGAGAGAGAGAGAGTAAGACAGAAGAAAAGAGAGAAATAGAGAGAGAACTAAGGTATCGACCGGATACTCGAACGCCGTCGAAAAGAAAAGGACTAGTTCGAGTCGAGAGTGCGCCTTGAAAGGCAACGCGATGGTTACGGATCGATCATTCCCACGTACAATAGTAATGTCCATGTTCGATTTGTCTGTCGTCGATGCATTCTTCTACCGGACGTCTTTTACAGAAGAAATGCTGCAACGTCTTTTACAGACGTTTGCGAGAAATCAACATCGACCGCCGCTACAGCGACCGGCATAGAATGGATACTATTCCGCTGTGTCCTACAATCATTCTATAGCTCTCAACGGCACGCCGCGAATGCTATCCCTTCGGTGGAACTTGCAACGGACTGGCAGCGTAATTATAGGGAACCTGGGATACGAATTTGAGGCGTCCCATTGGCTGACGGCTGGTTCGGTCTTGCTCATTGAGATCATGCTCTTTCTCCCCACGCTCATTCACTCACTCTCCTTCTTTCGCTCTTCTTCACAATTAAACCTCTTCAGGTAAAATTGTCAATAGTTATTTTTGAACAGAGCCAATTATAAAACTCTGCACGTAATATAGAATTCCCGTGTAAAAATTGCCTTTACAACACATCAGCGAGTATCTAACCACACTTCTCCAAAGATTAAAGTACAAATTATTATCAACGCTTTAGGTACAGGAAGTCTATTAACACGCTCCTCCGTTCTCGCGCTCTATTAAAGAACTTTATTAATATTCTTCTGAATAATAATTACAAGAGAAGCTTGCACGTTAGGCTATTTAAGAAAAACTTACTGGTCCGCGATTCTATTCACTGCACCGCTAATTTTACGCATTTATAAATGGCGCGGTTTTAACATTCATCAGAAAATTTACAAAACCGATATAAACAGCCACGATTGAATCAAACACTCGATTGAAGGAGAGTTGATATATTGTTTGTAATCCTAAATCTTGGATAATGGTTAAGGGATTAATAGAGGGGTTGTCGCGTCCCAAGGTGGAATAAATCAAGCAACATCCGTCGTGGTGGTAATAGAACAAACATCGGGCTGGTCCGGATCCTTAGCAGGAATCATTTCCATCGCGATGCTATTATCAACGCGTCGGCGGAGCTCATTAATAATTGTCAGCGCGGCTCCCGAAATTCATCACGTTCACCCCCGATCTCTTGCACCGCGCCGATGCCTGCTACGTTACATATTGCTTTCGTTAGGGTAAATCGGCGGGCGCATCGACATAGAATCTCGTCGAACGTCCTCAGGCATCGGTATGTAGGAACGCACGGTGGCGCGTCCCTCATCACTCTGCCTGATTAATTCATTGCGTAGACGGGAGTAGCGAGATGGCCGACACTCACACGCGTACGTTCACCCATCGCAACGTAGTAATGACAGAATACACGCAATGCGTGCGTGTGGTGAACGGGGACGGGGCGAAACGCGAGTGTTTGGCCTATGGCAACGGACCGGTCGGACGTTTTGATTCAATGCCGCCTGGCCGAATTGATTAAATGACTTCGAATTAAAACTGATAGCGCGGCGGCAGGTGTGGCGAGCCGGCTCAATTAGGAAATGCGAGAGAGGCCCCGGTCCTGCGAATATCTCTAGAATTATGCACTCGCAGTCGCCCGCCGCGCGGATAATCGTCGCTCTGTGACCGAATTCTCGAAATAGAACAGATCCTCGGCCCTGTTCCGTTCCGTTTCGTTGAACGAAATCACTACAATTCGGATAATGCTGATTGAGTGGAAAGATTGCGGCTACCACGCCTGCTCTATAATATAATAAATCGAGCAGATTCGGCCCGATACGATAACTTAGGCTGCGACGTCTGTCCCTCTCTTCCGGGGCTGAAATAAACCCTATCGATTCGATACTCACCACTCTCCTGATACATTGGGCTTTAATCTTTTAGCTGGCAACGATGAGTTAATTCGTTTCCAATTTGTTCTTGAAATTGGAGTCTTGTCTATTGCACATTACTGGCTTGCTAAGAGTTAAGGGGTGAGTCTTGAGACAGACGTCTAGATTGATCTTTCATCTAGAGTTTTTGACTACTTAAAAACTCTAAAAGAACAATTTATTCGGTGGTATAAATTGAGGATCTTGTCCGCGGTTATCGAGCGACGGCTATTATCCCTGTCATGGCAGGTAAGTCCCGGAAGGGCTATCAGCGGGTCGGCCATTCGAGATGCAGCGGCTAATGCAGGGAATCCATTGCACCGATGCGCTTCCATCAGAGGGTAACCTATCTCGATCGCCGTATGATTCCACGGAAACTTAAGGATGCCCGGGAGAGAACTATACTCACTTTCGGAACTATGCCTATTAATACCTCTGCCAGGGGATCTAGCTGACCGCACCGGGTCAGAGGGAACGAGCGCAGGGAACGGAAGGAAGCGAGGAAGGAAGAGAGGAAGAGCCAGAGCGAGAGAGGGGTTAGCGACCAAGCGTAAAGCATCGATAGTTCAGCCAGACTTGCTAGATTGTTGATCATTTGCTGCACGGAGGGCGCCTCTCGGATGAGCATGATCGAAAGAGGATCGGCCGTGAGAGGAGAAGCTCCGGAAAACGCAACAAAGGCGAACAAACCGGTGAACAGTATATCTTTGATATAATCGAACGGTGGAAGACACCGGGGCGATGTAATCCGAGTTTCAGGAAAATGAATTTTCGATTTTGATGGGAAACATGCTTTCCGGTGAACGTTCGCCACGATGTCGAAAGATCTTCGTCGTGCTCTCCGCCATCTTCTGGGCCCACCGGCGTAATACACCTGCTCGATCAATACTGCTTACGCGGCATCGATGCACGCGCCACTTGCTACCGTTCAATCCGCTGCAATAACGTTATCGAATTTTCGAAATTGCCACACGGACTGCTTCCTAACATTTACGTGAGCTAAGTGTGTCTGATGTAGAACGTCTAATTTATTTAGCTACCCTTAAGAAAGCTGAAATAATTTTTCAGTACAAACAGTAAATTTTAAATTTTAGGAAAGTTGAATGAAATAAAATCCTATTTTCAATGGCAACAATCTTTGTAGATAAAACAAATAAAAATTGTACAAAATTCTATCAAATTTCATAGTCTAGCCTTCTTTGAAAATTTTCATAAGCCATAAATGCATAAAGATCCGCAGTCTATTTGTGACCATTGCATGATCAGGACTGTTTACCTTACTGGAGGCGTATAACATATGAATTATGGTATTACGATGACCCTCTATGATAACTGTGGAAGTTCTCCAAGCTGCCTCCTTTGTAAAATAGATCATAACTCACTCCAATTTATTCAGCTACTCCCAAGAAACATTAAAACGTTTCCGGAGCCCAATGCAGCAGCAGCTTGATCCATTACAAGTTTATTCACTCGACCGAGAGTTGATCTGCCCACTGCGATCTATCGAAGTATTGTCAATGCACCTAATAGATCTGCCCTTTATTAATTCAGACCCACGCGTCCACGGCTGACATTTGACCGATCGTGTCGCAGAAGTCGCCGGGCAAAAATCCCCGAAGAATCGAATCGCAGAGAGAGGTTTAATATTAAATCCGATACTCGGACTTTCTTATCCTTGGCGCAGTCAATGCGATCAGGTTGGCTGGGGAGAGTTACCAGTCGCAGTTGCCCGGAGCACGATAGGGAAATCTCATCCAGCTAGGTCCCAGCAATAGCCTATCCGTCTATCCTCTTATCCGCCTACCCATCATTAAGACTATTAAAAATCGATGCCGGAGAGATGGGAAGACAGGGTGGACGTGGGTCGATGAATATTTCTCGGCAATTCTGGAGGTTACTTAACCCCATCCCGAGTGACTTAGGCTAGCCGGAGGCGCGTTGAGAGAGAGCCGAGCCGAACGTGTGCGAACCGGTTATGGTCTTCGGAATCTGTTTCTGCTCCCACGCGCCGGTCTCGCTTCTCTGTTCCTCTATCCGCGTGTTACGTCTTTTCTTTCCTAGTATCACGAGCCACGACTTGCTACATCTTTCTTCATTCTCTGCCATTCTCATCCTCTCTTGATCATGCTACGGACAGAGGATACTTTCGACATAGTGTGGGCAATTTTACACAATACAGTCTTCCCTCGCATAGTGTTACTACAGTCTGTCCCACAAGAACGCGTCTATCACCCAAGGAGGGGGAGATAAGAATAATGTAAACAAACGCAGATGTCTTTAATACGCCTTGGCTGAATATTTGTCAGTTTTGTTTCTGACACCGTGAAAAGAACAGAGCTTTCTGAGATGAGTGCAGCGTACGTGAAACCATCAATTTGGTACCAAATGGAAAGCGGGAAACGCCATCACCGTACTTCCTTGGCCATTCCAATCCCCTGATGCAGACCTAGTAGAAAATTTATGGTCCACAATGAAGGGTAATCTGAGAGAGATATTACTAAAATAAGAACTCTTGTATACCATATTCGGAAGATATGTTTGCTAACCCAAGCTACAATTGCTAAGATTCGACTCATATAAAGTTTTTTACAAATATATTTATTTTTCATTCTTTTTCAGAACTTTTACCAACGCAGAGCTGTTACCCAGTTAACGTTGAACTTGTCGGTCCACCAAGGATCAGAAGAGAATGCTGAAGGGAAGGGTTGCCAGGTTCTTGTGAATCCTTTGGTGCTCCCACGCGGCAGCTATAGTTTAGCTACGATCGCGTTACGTCTTGGGTTAGGTATCACGGTTCGTTGCTCGTAGGATCTCTCTTCTCCGTTGCCAGGCATTCTGTACGTCCTCCCCCGCGGTCGTACGGGCGAATGCAGCGTGGCCCCGGATCAGAAATTACCGTTCTGGCCGGTCAATGCACGTTGACCGAGCGAGTGCAAGCAGGATGCACCGGAGCGTGACCCCTAACGCGAGCTAGTCGTCCGTGACCCCCAACGCTGCTACCCCTCGATCTTGCTTAGCTCTGGAGCCAAGTTAGCGGACCAAGGTACACGCGTGCCGCACTATGTATATCCTACGTTCACGCTCGCGATCACGCGTGACGACAATCGAAACACTCTTTCTCTCTTCTTTTATATTTCCCCTCGCTCCCTCCCTCTCACGGTTCTCGGAGCATCCCCCGTGACACGTGCACCGAGAGCCTAGGTGAACCGGAGCGTGGTGAACGATGAGTTTCGTTTCGTTTCGGTCACCCGTGAGCTGATTCGAAAACGTCATCACGGGTCGCAGCGCGGCAGCTATTCCAATCCTGGGAATATCGACTACACTCGCCCGACCCCGGACAACATTTCTGCTTCCCTCTCGAAATACGGACTGGGAATCAGAAACAATGTTTCTTCGCCTCTTTTGTGTTACATCGATTCGAGTTCCCGCGGTCTGGCCCTTTTTCCGAAAGTAACTGGAAAAGTTTGTCCACGGCCGCCCGCGACACGCTGTTTCGATCTCCTGAGACGCGACGCGACTTTTCGCTTGTTTCCCTGTCCATGAAATTTCCATATACGCTCTCCGGATACACGGCTCGAGAGAAATGGTGCGGCATTCGCTGTTAACCTGCGAAGACGAATCGCAACCCCTTCGTCGAATCAGATGGAACTTCACATACGTCGCACTGTGATACCGAATGGCCATTCTAGATTAAGCTTCTATGCATAAATGTTTACATTAATGTTCACAAAGTTGGTTAGTGAAGTTCTTTACAATCATTTTTAGACATTGAGTACCAGTTTTCTATGGCGTTTAGTTGAATTTATCAACGCAGAACTAGAAAGTCTCAAAGAATCTCATCTTGAAATTTTTATTGCATGAAGTTCAAACTATGTAGAAGGAATTCTGACAAAAATCAGCTGGTAATATGTGCTACCCTGTCTATCCCAATTTTTTAAAGTAACGATTATTTTCGGTCTCTAGCTGTAATAAATCTAAGAATTACATCTTTCAATGCTTGCCGTTTTTTCCGCATCAACCGACTTTTCCGGCATCATGGTTGACATTTTCAGAATATGTATAATTGACCAGATCTTGTAATTTTCACGGTGAAGATTCATTATTATAATATTCCGCCGAATGTCTGCTTTTGCGAAACGTAAAAGATATACCATGAGAAAAAAGTATGCGTAACGAGGTTACGAAAGCGAGACAGGAGTAGCCTCGGTGTCCACGTATCAGCACTTAATTGCCGAGCGATTTTTTTCCGGGGCGAAAGAAATTGATTATCCCGGCGGGTACGTAGGTCGCCGATTCAGCCGTAATACGTGACTTGGCGAAGGGTTCAAGTTGGGTTCAGCGCGCGCGGTTGCTCGTTCGACGGCTTCGGCCCTGGAGATTGCGCTATTACGCTTCCCGGACAATCAGTGCGAGACAAATGAGAGGAATACTGATGCGGACCATGGGACCGAGCACCAACACCACCACTAGCTAGCATCTCTACTACCACATGAACCACCGTGACAAGAGAGAAAGAGGGGAAAGCCGTAGCAGGACGATAGGCAGTGAATCCTGAGGGGATGGATGAGGGAGAGAGAGAGAGAGAGAGCCGAAGGGAGGAAGGGAAAAAAGTTTGGCAAGGGCATTTGCATTCGGACAAGACGGAGAGAGAAAGAAATAAATTAGGTGCGCGGCGAAGTGACTTTCAATTGAGGATGTCCCGGGGCTTTTTCCTCTAGCTCGTCACTTGTTCCGCCGGCAAAAGGAAAAGACGTATACCTAATCTGAAAAGAGGACTTCTGCTAATTGCATCCTGTCTAACGTCGCTTGTTAGCCGACATCCGTGCTCTGCGGAGGAGGCATGAGAGAGAGAGATAGAGAGGGAAAAGAGAGGAGAGGGAGCCATGAGAAACTTCGTGGCTTCGCCAACGAAAGAGGAAAAGCACCGGGGATAAAGGTTGACCGAGACGAGACCGGAGACGGGGAAGAAAGTTGAAAGTGGTACTTATCGATGCCGGTGATATTCATCCGTGGAGTGGTGTCCAATTAAATCGGGGGAGGATCTTTTTCGAGAGAACCAACCCGACTCTCCTACTCTCTCTTACTCTCTCCCTTTCCCTGTGGAGTGTTTTTTCGTATGACGACCTGCCAAATATGGATTACGGTCTCAACATAATATCACGCGGAAAAATCGCTTTTCCCTCGACCTTCGCAAATACGAGTTTCGACGCGGTGGAACGCTCGCGGCGTGTTCCGGGGACGAGAGTCGTAAATATACGAGCGTGTAAACTACAATCGCGCGCGTGTGCACTGTAATTAACGTGTACCTGGTCCGTTGAACGAGTCGGGCCGGTAGGTGTAAACAAATTCGCGTAACCGACCGTTCTAAGTGGAACGGAGGCCGATTCGCATTCCTGGGATGGTTTAAATAGAAAGCGCCACCTCAGCTCCATTGACTCGTTCGCTCAGGAAACTCGAATGTTATCTCCATTCTTTCTTCCTCTTTTCTGACTCGGAGTATCTCATTCTAATTCCTGCTCGATGACAGTCGACTGTTTTTCGCTGGCAACAATGATAGAGGGTTGTGTCTCGCGTGAGCGGAATACAGCCCGGGGTGTTACCATGGCTGACAGCGTTGAGGGTATCAGTCCGAAAAATCGAGGGGGCACGATTAATTAATATAATTTCAATTCGGCAGTTGTAACGGAGTTAGTCACGAGTTTCGCGTCTTCAATTAACACTTTTACGTGTGCCGGTTTGCTGGGTGAGACTGGATCATGGCGGGGTGGAGAGGGCGGTGGTTTGCGGGGATGAAAAAGCTCACGCACTTCATTTCCGGCGTGCTCGGAATCATCGTTCCGTGATTCGCTCGAGTTTGATCCGTTCCATGGTGGCGTTCAAGCCACCGGCGCGGCATAAGAACGAAGTTAGTTTCATATCCGGTGCGGTCTCTAAAGCTTTCGGAATCACGCCAGCTACCCTCCTGTCAAAGCGAGCACCGGCGCGCTACCATCGACCGATCTGAAAGGAGTAACCTGACATGCTATGTCGTCCCTACACGCGAACCTGCCGTCGGGAATCACACCCCCTCTCACTCTCTCTCTCTTTCTGTGCAAGCTCTAGACTCTAGACGACCGTGTTCTCTCCCCTTTCATCCTGTGCTGACGGTTTTCGCTCGGCCATCGCCAACGCGCAGGCCACCTAGAGGTAAAACCAGCGCACCGGGTTCAGACCACTTTAGCCGCTTGACAAAACGTCTCGACCTATCGGGAAAAATCTCGGTCCTGACCCTTGTTTCTGCGACGAGGGTGCTGACCGCGCTCTCCCTATCCCTTTCTCGTTTATACTCACTCTCTCTCTCTTTCTCTATGTGCACACGGCTGGGACGCGGCCCTTCCTGCGACGTGATCACCCTTTCCTCGCCACGGAGATTCCCGGCTGCGAAATTATCGGACGGCACAGACTGCCGCTAATGGAGCAAAAGCTAATACGCTCGGACCATGATTCAGTTTGATCGCCGAGAAAAATTGGGACGTCGTCGGAACACCACCGGGAAACCTTTCCCTCCCTTCGACGAGGGTTCCAGTCTGATACGAACGCGTTCCGGGGACTTTCGACTAAATATTTTGCTTGTGACTCGATGTGGATTTTACCGTGCGGTGGACAATGGAGATAGGTAGCTGTCTTCGCTGTCCGAGGGCTGGGAAGGGAGTTTGGGGTCCGTGGAAATTGTTGGCGACAGGTCGAGTACGAGATTATCTAGCGTTGAAGAAAACAGGGCTGGGAAAACAAGTGGTGCGAGACACTCTTGATAGGGAATGTGTTTTGGCTCACAACTGTATTCTATGAAGATGTAAAGCTGTGTTTACATTAGTCAGTACATTGATTGGAAATTGGTCAGTGTCTATGTTTATAACATATCTTACATGTAGCTTGCAAAGAGAGACAACAACACAAATTTACAGCAGTTCATATACATATATCGAGGGATTTAAAGAAGATGAGAACGTTCCTGATGTTGTCCTAGATTCGTTCATCAGCTGTGCTATTCGAATAAACATTTAGTATTGAACAATATATAAGAATATATTACATATTGTCTTCTTGATGGTGAATGTGAACACTGGGACAACACCAACGAGAATACAAAGATTGTGAATTTTTTTTAGAAAATAAGGTTCACCAGCTAGGGGATTTTCGTCGAGATTTTCGAGATATTTCTCGCGGAGCAGGTTGCGGAGCAGGTTCCTCGAGAAATCCTCCCCCGCGTGTTATAAAAGGGAATCGTGACAAGCGTTGGACCCTCGTGAACCTCGGCGCGCCACTTTCCTTCGTTCGTAAACTGACCCTTCTCGCGTGATTAAAGACTTCGACGTATCGAACGCGCGCGTGTTCCGGCTGTATACGGTGTACCATCGAACGAACGCGCGCGCGGGAGTGGAAGCGAAACAAACCAGAGACGCGAACTCACCCTTCGGGGGTTGATCCTTTATTTATTTCCCCCCGCCCGCTCTTCGCCGTCAGTCTCGCTGTAATATTCATCGGGTAGAAATTGATTTGAAATTAGACCTCCTCTTAGACCTCACTTCTGTTTCCTAGGCATCTCTCCAGGGTAGACAAGATCCCTTGACAGGGAGAGACCACTCCACGGGACTCCGGGCGTCATTACCCTGAGAGTAATTTCGAATAATGCCCTCGTGGCTTTCTCCTGTTACGTGTAATATCCTTCATTATTGCTTTTCGAGATTTCCGGTCGCCTCTCCAATCAACTGCATCCCTGTACCATCTTTCTACAAAATCACTAGTCAGACTATTAAGACAATTTTCATCTTGGTACTGACTGTTTTGCACACGATATCAATAAAAATCGTCGTGAGGACCGCTTATCCTATTAGACCCTTTCTTTGAGCGCTTCGGAAGAATTGGAACGCGAGATCTTAAGAAAACGCGCAGGGAATATTAGCGTACGGAACGAGGGTGGTATTTCGTGAGAAAAACAGTGAGAAGCAGGAATCGTAAACATCGTGATAGAGGTTATCGCTCGGCGGGAGCAGTAAAAAGCAAATAGTTCGATGAAAGTACGGGAACCCGCGGAGTATTATCGAGAATCTGTCTTCTGCGAATTCAGCCATAGGAGCAGAACGCGAAAGTGCCGGAAGATAACGCGTGTGTGCCGTGGACGTGCAGAGACGTCGACGAGGCGGTTAGAAGCGGATCCAAGGACCCTGGCTAGCAGCGGCTCTCGGGGCCTAATCAAATTGTAAATTCGCTAAAAATGCAAATTCACCGAATCGCGGGGCTATCTGGGCGCACGGGCAAACCCTATGTGCACGCAACCGGCCGTTTTCCGACCTTCCGTGGGGGGAAGTATCGCGGCATCTACTGTTCATTTGCATACACGCCCCGAATGGCTATGATTCCTGGCGCGTCCCTACATACACACTTCTCTTCTTTCCTCTTATCTCCCCTGGCGACGATTAATTACGCCGAACTCCTGAATCATTTCGCCGGCCGCACTCGAATCACGAGAACACATGGATGCCATTGTTAACCTGTCCTCCGGCCTACCGTACCGCCGACACGATTTTCCATCCCCTAAATGCTCAATTTTTTCCTCCCAGGTACGATATACAGTAATCCCGCGATCTAAGCCGATTCTCGTTTCTGTGCTGTGACAGAGGTAATGAAGGGATACTATTGTTTTGTGGCCGCGTCGAACGTAGAAAAGGACAATATGTAATATGTGAATACTAGTGTAATAATGAACATCTTTATTTTTTACTTATTTTTAATGAAATTTTAGCAATATATTTGCGACATTTTTCCGATTAAAATGATACCAAACAAGATACAATATACTGTACATGCAAAATAGATTTCTCTGTTATGGAGGACTTCGTATCGAGCTCCAAGTAATTTATACTCGCATTTGAAGAGATTCTGAAAACTGCTTCACGAAAATCGGCCAGACGCAGCGACTAAGGACCGTTCGGTAAAAAGAGCCGGAAAAATGGGTCGCGTTCCGGCTCCTTCGAGTTTCCTCAATGACGTCGCATTACCAGATTAAATCGCCGGCTTTTTAACAGACATTTTCAATCGGCTGGACACCGGGTTGCTCCCTCTCGCTCTCTCCCTCTCTCTCTCTCTCTTGCTCGCTCGCCGACATGTTTGCACTTCATTTCGTGCATTCCTCTTCTTTTCGAAACTGGAACGCGGCACTTTTTCGCGCAACACACTTTCGAAAGTGGAGCCTGGAGCATCCGCGCCTTTATCTTCGAGTCGGATACTGCCCTAGAAACTGTTCGTCTCGCTCCACGAGTCTGCGTAATCGTCCGGTGAACTATGTCAGCAGGCTGGACCATGCACTATCATTTTCCACAATTTTTTCAGCCAGTCAGAAAAATCCATGTTCGCCCCTCAATTTATCAATTTCACGAAAGAGGAAATAGACAACAGATCTTTATGCAAAATAAAACCGTTGTACCTGAATTGCAACAAACTCGAGTGAAGTGGAAGTTTATTTTCTTTCTTAATATGTTGGAAGATGTTCGCGACTTCTGTGAGCGATTTAGATAAAGAGAGCTTGTGTGGTCCTTTCGAGACACATGCGTCTAATTTAGTGTACTTTAGAGAAGATTCATCGTATGTTTAATGGATTGAAGATAATGTAACAGTACATTTAAATTTTTCTAAAGCTTTCACTTTTTAAATTGCACCTACTCATTTTTGTAATAAACGCAAGTCAATTATCGAACTGCTGGAAAATTATTCTACGCTGCTGCTCGTGATATTTTTTATTATTTGTGGAATAACTTTTATTTGTGGAACACGGCATTTGGTAACAGGGCCCGATAACATCTGAGCAGAGTGCACGAGCCGAAGGAATATAACAAAATTGATATCCGCAGTAACCCAGTGGTTTTTAATGATTGCAGGGTGGCATAACGCCGCTATTATATCATATCCGAGGTTTCCCTTATCAGGTAATGAAAAAATAATTAATGCCCTTCGGGGCTTAGTCACGAAGGATCGTTGTCTCTGGTGGTACAAATTTTATCAGTTGATTACAAGGTTTCGCGTGTGGACAAAGCGAGGGGAGGACTGATCGATGCACTCGAAGTCGTACCGCGATGCACGTTCAATTATTCGACAAATTATAAATTGAATATAATCGAAGCTCGAGCAAATTGTTCGAGAATCGAGGAAAGAAACCGAGGAAATGCGCGAATGAATTTGTTTCGCCGACTGGATGGACGTCGGAGAAAAACAAACATCTACGAAATAACCGGAAGACGAATGCACTGGAATTTTTCATCTGTTGCGCAGTTTTCAAGCCCCACGGGTACCAATAACGTTTTTACCAGGCTGGTTATCAGAGTCCAGTCCACGCAGCGGTAATTTACATTAAGTTAAAGTTCCGCCACGGTAAATTCTGGCGGCGTTATTCGCGAAATTCCTATGGGGGCGCGGCAACACGCATTATTAAGGTGGTGCATGCGCGTTCGAGAGTTCTTGTCAGGACGGTATCGGATGTTCCTTGGCCATTAAGGCGGTGCACCTACCCCGAGACTTACATATTACAATGTAAATACCTAAACGAGGAAATCCTTTGAGAATTTCACTACCCCCCAGCCTGCGACAGTCTTTTTACCCCCGGAAGGCGTAACTGACGATTTTATCTTGAAAAGGTTCACTGCGGGAGCCTCCGGGATACCTCTTTTACCTCGCGAGCTGCTCAAACTAACGTCAAACATTCTCCATACCGACAACCTTTCCAAATATCAATGCTACTAATCACGCTCGCCGCAATCATCGTCACACATCGCTTTTCTACAGCTTGAATAATTTAACTGGGTCGCAATTGTAATCAATTGTACAAATAGGGGCGATTTAATTTATATTGCTACGGCTTGATTATCGATTTCATTATTCCTGGCTTAAAGCAAATTTTAGGATGCACCTTTCAATTAAGTATTAATTGAACCAGCACCATGTGACTTTACCCTGTTTGTTTGAAAGCGTTGACCGAAATTGATGAGAAAATGGTGTCGCCGCGCCGTTCGCACGCGGGAGGTTTAATAAGACGACAGAATCGGTGCGAGCCGGTGGCGCCGTCAAAGTCCCGCTCTCCGAACAATGGATGCGAATTAAAGTCAGAACGGTGGCTGTCGGCTAAGGTCAGAAAGCTTTCGAGTGTCTCGTTGCCGGTGTACGGAGCTTCCGCAGCCGCTCCGGCGGGTTAGTTGCTCGCTCGGTATCCATCCATGCCGGATAAAGTCCCTTTTCATTTTCCAAGGAGAACGTTCGCCCAAACCCCGCCTCCTCACGACTTTTGCGCATCTTCTCTCATTTTCCCTCTGTTTCTTTTTCTTCCTCCTCATCCTCAACCGGCCCTGTATTCATAGGCACGCGCGCCCGTACGTACACACGCGCACAGAGACGTTCTCCACCCCTATCTCAGGCCATGGATTTCGTTGACGTGTTTTTTCGTCGCTCGAGAAAACCACTAGCTCCGACTGTCGGAACGAATTCTACGTTTTCGCCGATTCCTTTATTGCGGCTCGGCCTAGACGACCGAGTAAACAGGAGGGTCCTTCCACCCCCGCCCTCTATCCTACTTCGCTCCCCTTTCGCGCTCGAGAGGCCGCCTATCGAAAAAAATTCGTCGCGAAAGTGCAGTGAAGTCACACGGGACCTCCTATCCCCCTTTGCCATTTTCATTTGCACCGGGATTGCCGATCCTACCGTCACCTCTGCCCCCGACGAAAACCCTTCAAATTTGGATTTTAACCCCTTTCCCACCCCCCGACAGACAGGAATCGTTCGACGCGTTTGTTCATTAATTTTTTCGCCCGCTGTCCTCCCGTAACCGCGACCGTAATTTCGTCCGGTTCGTGTCAATGTAAATGCGCTGGGGTGCATAAATCTTTATTTTTATACCACAACAGCGATTTTTAAACGCTTTTTCAATTAATACTAACAACGGAATGCATAACAGGTCGGGGACAACTCTAATGCCATGCACACTTCTCACTCGAAATGTCGTGAAATGGCGAAAAAAAATCGCAGAGCAATTTTAATGGACGCGTTGTAAAGGGGAGACTTCGGTCTTCAAATTCATGGAAGTTTTAATTGCAAGAAAAATTTTTGACTCCTGTACAAAAGGTTGAATCTGCACAATTTTCGGTAAGAAAAACTACCTCTATTTCTCCATCCGTTTTTCAGTGAAAAACTATTTTGGATAGAAATCAACAGACACGCGTGAAAGTAGAAACTTTCCGCTTTGAAATGAGCAAAGGTACACTGCTCTCCGATTTCTTTCCCTAAAGTTGCAGCGTTTAAAATATCGACAATCTTCCACCCAGCGTTTAGTATCGCTATGAGATAGAAAAACATTTTACGATAATTCTAGAGAACATAAAGCCCGAACAATTCACATCACTTTTATCTTCACTATATATTTCACGTATATGGAGCTTGTAAAAGAATCCTGCACGAGCTATTACCTCGGGAAACAAAATTCTGCTGTAGCCCTGGAAAGATTAAGATGTAAAAATGGAGATCAGAAAGACCAAATTAATGAATTTATCAATGACGGATTCGTAGATCTTCAAGGACACTGGCCCCGCGAAATGGCTTCTACAACCAATTAAAACCCGACAGGCGTGGCGATAGCGGAGACGAGACCCAGTTACGAGATGACTATTTTTAATGACTATTATCAGCCGAAAGCGAGGAGTATCTAAGGACCGCCGCGCCGAGGCTTCCGTTTCCCGGCCGCCCTCGCTTTCCTGTGCGATTCCGACGAAACTGTTTTATCAGTCTGTGGGCCGGGTACACGCACGCGTTTTAATATCGATGTCTCCCACGACCGTAAATTTCCACGGTGTTTTGCAATGGTAGAATGTTCGCCAATAAATGTTAGCGGTGTTGGTCGAGGGGTTAGGTGGGTGTACGAAAAGATCTCGCACATATCGTTCTGTTGGGGGGGGGGGGGGCTAACCGCAAAATAACGGGTTGAAAACTGCAAACAGTTAATGCGGGGGTTGTGCAGGTTGGGAGCCGCGGCACGATATCGTTTCGGACCTGGGTTTTTAAGCTGACCAACGCCTCCAATTTCTTCACCTTCTTCTTTTTCTTCCTCACTCGCCTCTCCAGCTAATGTAAACGTATCGGACGCGTGTAACAACCTGCAATTTTTTTTACGGGCCACGATCAAACGGCCTCGATAAGACGCCGCGCCGCACCATGCGCTGGCTTTCGCCTCGACGCACACCCTTGCTCGATTATGACCTTTTAAACCGCGCACTGTGGCTCTGGAGACGCGCACATGCTCTCGCCTCGACCAGGGTTTCTATCTTCATCTGACCCCTGGTTCACGTGCCACACCGTTATTCGCTTTTTATCGGGCAATCCGAATTATTGGCTCAGCCGAGCGAAATTTTATTCCACGCTTTTAATAAGTAAAAAGGCCGTCGAAACCGACGGCGACTCTCTGCAAAAATCATACCTACATCCCTCCGCTTTATTTGTCTGTTGTAACGTGGTTTTATCTTTTTCAATTCGACTCGCGCATCGAAATGTACCCCGTTTATTTAACAGATGAGATTGAACTTTACGGGAGCCAGCGAAAATTCATTTCGGTAACAGCCACGACGGAAATTATTCGTCAGAAAATATTCAAGTAACCTGGATCTTCGCGATCCCTGTATCCCTTCCAGTGCATGATAACTACATCATCCGAAATAACCGGAGCATATTTCGTTGAAATTTCCAGTTTTTACTACGGATTCGATTACGCTCACTCTGTGTACGGTAAATGACAAGAAAAACTGTGTCGGCTAAAAAAAAGTCAATTACCGAAATCGTATTTCGAATACATCGGCGAGATTCGCGATCCGGCCGGGAACGAACTTCATTTTTAACTTCGCCTCGCTTAAATATGCAACGAAGTCGAACCTGCTGAATATAAAATGAATTCGGTAACGCAATTACGAGCGTAAATGTTTCCGATGCTAATTCCGTTTTGTGTCTTAATTGTTTATCACAGTCAAGCGCAAATGAATGCAGGTAAATCCTGTTAACGATTACAATTAGATTCAGCCCCGGTAATTGCGTTTAAACGCCGGCGCGCTGTTCCTTAGGAATAAACGGAATTACGTTCTCCGCGAACGGTTCCATTGACTCAGATCTGTTTTCCAATCAATGAAGCACTGCCGAGAATAAATTAATCGTAAACGGCGCTCGTTAATCCACCGAAATGCCGAAAGATGATCCTCTTTATCTGCACAATGAAAATTTCAATAATATGCTAACCCTGTATTTCAACACTGATATAATAGTATTCGATTTTTGGCACTCTAGAGAGTGCGGCACATGACATCATATTTTAGAAAAATCTAAATTTTGTTACTAATGTATATGCAATGGTAATTATTCGTAAAATGAAATTTAACAATAAAATTAATGGATTAAAAAAAAGTTAACAATTTAGAAACAAAGAAATTTATCGTACATTGTGATATAAACGAGTATTGAGATACGCCAGGTTGGTCCGCACTGTGCGACGGTCTGATATATTCGGAGAGCCTTAAATTGCTAATACGTCCATTATCGGTGAAAAAGCGAGGCTTCAGTCGTCCATCGATCGAGGTCCGAAACGAAAAATCACAGCTCCGTTCGACCGTATAATGGAATTGTCGCGCAAATGTCCGACTAGAATACAGTTCTCTAATTAAAATGCTAATTCATCGGAGTAAAACGCGCTCGGCCATCATGGGAGTTGGTCGAAACGGTCAACCGGGCTCGTACCCGAAGACGCGAATTAAATAATCCCCCGATTCCACTTGAAATTCCATGGTGGTGCGCCGAAAAGGCTTGGCCAGGGAGTCGGCACGTTCGCTTCCAGTCCAAAACGGGGGTGCCGGCCACTTAATTACCATAGTCCGAGTTATAATCTGTCGTAAAACCTGAATAACCACGGCCAATTTCTCAAATTTATCCGAATCTCGACGAGGCAGATTCCGCGGTAACGCTACAGAAATCAAGCGGATTGTTCCTTTTTCGCGATCGTTTCGAGAGGACATTCTAGCAAATGTTTTGGGGATTAATGTCCGCCAACAAAACTGTAAAATTAATAATAATGCCAGTTTTTAAAGAAAACACACTGATTTTCACATTGCCAGCAGGATTGCTCTCTTACAATCTCCGTCGCAGCTCCAGCACAAGCTGGATAGCCTAATTCGGCTCGATTAATTTCGCGGAATTCACGGTCGGCGTGAAGTCGGTCCGACCGCGGCACGTAGCCGAATAATTATCGCGAATTTGTATCGCGACTGCGGCGCTTTACATTCTGGAATTCCTTCCGAGGAAAAATTTAATTAAACGAACGCGATGGCAGATTATTTTAGATTAATTTCGGCGCCGTCCGGCTATCTGCGATCTCCCCCTGAAAATTCGGCAAAAATCCCCGTCGTCGAAATTAATCAGCCTTCATTTAAATAACCTTGACCAGTCATTATCCTGGACACGAGAGCAGGATTTACCATCGGCCCGTGCTAAACGCGGTGTGTATCCACTCGAAAGGGGGTGGGGATGGGGGTGGTCAAGGTAGTCCATTACACCAGGTGGAATGAATATTCGGTCAGGTTGGCGCGACTCGACTCGGCGTGGCGAAACCACGTCACCCCCAGAAGCAAAACCCGCGTGCCAAGCCGACATTCGTCAGGCCCGTTGCAAAGCGAATTCTAAAAGGGTCTACTGGCCGTCTAATATACTCATCCAACCCCCGGATCCGACCGGTCAGAAGCCGCGATACCATCTTGCTACACTAGTTATGCCACGCTTCGAGAGACGTCGAGATAGCTCAGTGATATATCCCCCTCGTTCCGAGGTTTCGAGCCGACTTTCGACTCGCGTTTCATCAGCCTCGACCAACGCTATCGCAAACCTGCTAAATACCTGCATAATAATCCACCGGCCCCGCCGTGTAAAAGTCGATAGAGGGAAACGTGCTCTCGCAATCTTCGACGTCTACCTTCGCACCCCCATGCAAGGGCAGCTTTGCGATTTTTTTATTTAAATACATTAATGCATCCTTATTTTGAATTTACATAATTCTTAGAACATTACTTAACGATTATATTTCTCACCACAAACTAAATAACAATAGAATTAAGCGGTATTGCCGAATTCTTAAGCAGACATTTTAGATTTAATTATAGTTCGAAGCTGCAACTGCAAACGAATGACGCGGAAATTGAAACATCTGAGAATTGTAGAAGCGACATATTTAAACATGCAGCCCCGTCCATAACAGTGCTGTTCTTTTTGGTGTAGACGATTTAGCAAGAGGCGTTTCGAATTTCGCGTAATATTGTGGTTTGTTTCGAGGTCGACTCGTCGAGGAAATTATTATTTCGAGGAGTTCGCTCGGAAGATATTTCGCCCGGGACGCCATTAGAAGCTGGACGAGCAAGAGAAGAGCACCGGGGGCGCCATGGTCGACGTTTCGCCCGATCGGCGCCGATAGTTAATTAAATCAGAATCAACATCGAATTAAATTGAAGCCGCCGTTGTGCCACGGAGTCATCTCTTATTCTACGTGGTGGCGTGCGGATCGTCTGAAAACTTTCGATAAGGAGAGCCCGGAGAACAAAGAGGCAGAATAGCAAACGGGAGGAACGGTTGAAAGGAGAGAGGCTAGCAACCGGAATGCGGCTAGAGTAGATCGAATAAGAGTACTCTGAAGTATCTGGCCGACTCCAAGGTTCCTTCCTTCCTTACCTTCGTTGCTTCCTTCCTTCCTTCCTTCCTCGTCCACTTCCTTCCTTCCTTCCATCCATTTCAACTTTCCAATGTATAATTCCGAACTTTCCACCAACAATGGCAGTTCTCCGCTGTTCCGCAACACAATTGATCGCCCCGTCGCGATTTGCCTCCCTCTTCGCCACGCTTCGGGGGCTAGCAGCATCGAAAGGACTACGAAGGTCCTCCGAGGAACTTAAATGTAAGTAGCTACGCGTGTGCCTGCCTGGGCCTAGTTTAGCTGTTTTCCTCAAGCACCACCTAAGACTTCATGTGGGCTTCGTTGGGGGTGGTAGAATCCAGGAAATGCGCTTTGCCACGAGTACATGATCACCAAACCACCGCTGTTTATGCAGATTTGCCAACCGAATTCCCAGAATCTCGATTTTCTCCCTTCAAGCAAGAAACGCAATCGCAAACAGACTTTAAAATCGGCATTTTTAGAAAACGTCTCTATGCCAGACCTCCTGAAACAATTATGTACTAAAGATCTAGCACAAGAGCAAAGTAGCAGTTCCTACAGCAGTAGCAATTATCATCGCGAAGCCGAGATCGCGTACTCCAGAAGCCGTCGGCCCTCTCGGAGCTCGGGAATTTCATTCTTCCAGCTGTAGACCGGAAATCGGAGTCGTATTATCAAAGTACCGTTGCGAAACGAGTCTCTGGACTGGCATAATTCGTCGAACAACGCTTATCGCGGGGTTCTCTCGCGGAATTTGTAAATCGCGGCCGCTCGTATCCAGGCTCGGCGATAAAAAGGCCGGGGGAAGTAACGAAAGTAGCATCGTTAATTTAAAAAGTAAGTATCTCTTAGTCAAGGAAGCTTAACGTGGCAAGGGTTGCGGCATACGGCACACCGGCACACGGCGCGCTCCCTTAAGAGAGCATAAAACGAATGGACGGACCTAGCGTTCGTTACAGTTCAAGAAAAGGAAAACGAGTGCACGGGTTGAAGAGGGCAGAGATGCCAACTGGCGTCTAACCCCAGCTCGGATTCGCTCCATGCTGGCCTGCTTCGCTCTGCTCTGCTCTACCTGAGCTCTTTTGACTCTCGGCATAGCTGCGAGCAGGCGAGTATCCCCGCCTCGATGTGCTCAAAAAGCGTGCACGGATAACGAGCTAATGTAATAGCTACTTTGTCTACGGCACTTCCACCTCTCATCAACGGAGGATTCTCTGAATCAACGATATTGTCGTCTGATTTAGGTCGACAGCAAGATCCTTAATTAAAAAAAATATAATAATTCCCATTAATGCTTTAAACATTTCACATCCAAACGATTATACTTGAAACAGAAATAAATCCACCCACAATTGCTTCTGAACGGACGAAGAAGAGTTTTCGGAAGGTGTTAGCTCGAATGGAACCTATGATCAAATCAAGGTAGAACAACGAGCGTTTCGAGTCTTGCGCCGGTCAGAGATCGTAGCAAGTGCAGGTTAAAGAACAGCTAATTTAATTTCGTAATTAACGGAATTGAATAACATCAAACCCGTTCTGATTCCATATTTGCGGACGGCTCGCGTTCCCGCTTGCTCGCAGGCGAAACTGCTTTATTTCAGTACACAGGTTCGCTTTATCTAGCCACGTGTCGATGAACGCGAATATTAAGCTGGCTGGACCGTGTGCCAGGGTAGGTCTCGTAAATAAACAAAACGGGTGTCGTTAGCATCGATCCACCATTCGTGTTGCGTTATCGCTTCGCGTTATGGAATCGGTTCTAGCCAATGATCAGTGAATTCCGATTGATGTCGGCTGTGTTGGTCCTGTTTCTCGATTACGTTATTGTACGCCGCGTTTTTGATAGGGCTGTTGATATTCCCGCGAATGAACTACCCGTAGCTACGCGAATAAACCGAATTTATGGCGACCGCCGATTTTCTCTCGCTCCCTTCCGTTACAATCTACCTAGCCTACAGAACAATATGCCGTAAGTCGGAAAAAACGATTAGACGATTTTTTGCGCCTGTATATCGATATTTAAGCATATTTAAGAATAATTTTATTATTGCTTGTGTGTTGTGTGTGTGTGGGAGAAAGTTCTGTCATATTTTAAAGAAAACATTTGAATCAATTTATAAAAATATATGTTTAATATTAGTCAATGACAGAATTTCCATTATTTGCAACAACTTGTTGCCATGTCAATTCCAGGTTTCTCTGTTTATTTACAATACGACAGAACTTCCCCACCAACCTAATAATTAAATGAAACTGTTCGTGTCTCTCGGTAACGGCGACGGGAATTTTTCTTTTTACTGGTCGAATGAGAGGAAGATTAAAAATTTTTTTTACACAGACACAGATTCATTTTATAATACAATGCCAATTTTGGAATTCGCGTATTCAAGAGATTGTTGGTGAGCTTTTTCCGCAGAAGCGCGGCTCTAAAGATTCTGTCGGCGAGTCTTTCCGCGTTCATTAGGAGCCTCGCAGGTGAAGCAATGCAATTAGAAAGTGCAGCTTTAAATGTTCCCGGCCGAACGAAAGCGCGCGCGAGTTCCTTTATCTAAACAATCTTCAGCCGTGCATTTTGCGCTCCAGTTCCGTTTCTCCGGGGCTGAAGTACGAATCCACTTGGGTCTGGGTTGAAACAATTAACAAACGGTGTGCAGCCCTGGCTCGGGGCGGGGGGGGTGGCGCGGCGGAGGGGTGTCTACGAAATTAGAATCGTTAAATTCGCGGCAGCGCGAAGGGAAAGCTTCTCGCGGAGCTGCATTTCCGACGACAAGAACCTCTAATGTCAACCGTGACGAAGGCGATACAACTCGCGACAGCTCAGAAAATGTCAAGTCGTTTCGCGGCGAATGCCGCGGACTGATCGCGGCGTCGCGAAATGTCATCCTCGTCCTCGAACCTCATCGTTCCAAAATCTCACCGACGTACAATCCTCGGCTGCACACAGCCGTCTTTTTACCACGTTTTTATTAACTCGCTTTCTTGTCTGTCTGTTGGTTTGTCTGTGTTCGGTACAAATTTTGCAATTGATTTTAAACTAACTTCCCAATGAGCTAGAGACTTGAAACTTTAAACATAGCTCAGAACTAGATAACAATGCAATATTATCTCGGTTTCTTGTCTGTCTGTTCGTCTAATAACGAGTTATTAACGAAAAACGAGGACCAATCAGTGCGCGTGTACTACGGACGGATTCCGGCTCGGCCATAATAAAAAGATGGACATTTGAAAATTGACAAAATTAAAATTATTTGAAGTGAACGCCGTACCGCGATATACAATCTCGGACGGCCGAGGAACACGAGATTATAGAGAGTATAAGAGATATCGGGATGAAATTTCCACTAACAATCATTAAAAAATTAATCCTATCTACTTTATTAGCGAAAAATGTGTTTTTTTTAACTTGCGGAACTTATTCCTTTTTAATTGTAGATTATTTTGCAGGATATTCCATATATGTGCTTTTTTAAAGGTCTTAAAAATTTTCGGGTTCCACTTTCTCAGGGGTTAAGATCTTATAAAGAGAACTGTGTTTAAAAAAATCCTGTAAAATGAACCGTTAAATAGATCCACAGCAAGCCACGGTCGCAGGCTCTAGCATAGGCATCTCCTGGGGTGTGGAGCGGTTCAAGTACTCTATCGAACATTCGAGACCCCTAGTTCCCTAGTGAGTTTTTTCCCACTCCTGGGTACGGGGATCGCAGTTTTCCTATGTAGAAAAAACGGTATATTTGGCAATAGCGAAATCAGCCGAAATCCACTCGCGACGGGACATTTTGACCGCTGCGCGAAGAGCCGACGCGTGCCTCGGGCTTGCGTCACGAGGCCCAAGGGTGGGGGAACAGCGTTGCGGAAGGGCAAGGGGGGAGACTATCTGGCATTTTACTATTACATATAACTTTTGAACCATAAAAGATATCGACATGAAATTTCCACTAAATTTCATTAAAAAATTATTCCTACCTACTGATAAATCGTAACAAATATATTTTTTGTAATCATCTTTTAATTAATTCTTTCAATTTTGTTGTCTTAAAATAAAATTAAAAATTATTCATTTGTTACTTATTTAGTTGTTCAGATCATTTAAATCACCGATGTCTTTGGTTATAAATTTCTCTGTATTTCTTGAAATATATATTTTCTGCTACGCTATTCTAAAAATTAATCTTATTCAATAAAATCAAATCAGTGAAAATTGAACGACACGTACGTTGTTTCGTTTGTATGCAGAATTAATTGTTGCAATAATTTTCCAAGAGAATCGTGTTCGCTACTAAAGTGAATTAAAACAGGCAGTGACCGGCAGGTCGTAGAAACGAGAATGCAGGTTAATGGAAAACAAGAAGAATTGCTCGGAGGACTTAGCGAGGAACGAGACAAAAATGATGAAAAACATAATAATACAGCTACGTCGCGACAGCATCTTTTTCATTATATTATTTCATGGTCCAACGGTTGAGCAACGGCGAGGGTGGCTTGATTCTCTGTCTCTCTCTCTCTCTTTCTGTTTCTGAGCTCCAAGATAAGGAGTAACCTCGATGCAACACCCAACTGGAAAGCTGGGTAGAAACGAATAAAACTAACACCCATTAATCAGACCTTAGTCCTGGCCGTTGCTGAAATAAGTGCGCCGCGTGAAATAAAGATCCCTTTTTTAGATGTCTTAAGCCATGAGTTTATTTCCTCGAGGAAAGGACGCTGCGAGGAAAATCGTCCGCATTTTCATTCTGTATACATTAAAAATTGCTCTGCCAGAAATTACTGCTAAAACAACGAAAAGAAAAAAAGTGTAATTTTACATCTATATTCTACAGAATGTATTCAGAGGTCCTGGAAAATAGAAGTTTCTTTTATTCATCGGAATAGAAAGGTTAACACTATTCTAGAAAGCTCTTTACAGGCTCTGCAAGAATTTTACATTCTCCAGAATATAGTCAAGGACTCTGTAAAATCGATGCTGCTTTTATTTATTCAAATGGCCACTGGTAAGATTTGCTCCTCGCGGTTCTAGAAAAATATTGTTCCTCTAATACATTTAATAATAAAAAGTTTCATCGAGAATTTTGATGCTCGTGTATTATGAACCCGGTGCCACTAAAAATGTTCCTTTCCTTGTCTTGAGCCAATAAAATATCGAATATCTTATTAATAAATCTGCGGGTGACCTCTTTGAAATAGAAAAATATTGAATATATCTCACTGGAGCATCAAATAAAAACTTTCATTGAGATATTTTAGAATACGGTGAACCAAAAATGTTCTTCTCTCTACCTCATCTTAATAAAATATCGAAATCGCATTAATAAATCTGTCATTTGGGTTTATTTCGTCTTCAGCTTGAATTTTGCAAATCTTCTGGAGATATTAGGTATGCTGCTGGTATAAGTATAGTGGCAGTTCGTTATTTTTTCGAGCGGTGGTTGCTGTCTTTCCATTGTGCAAGTGGATCGATGAAGTAATGTCGGCTTTCAAGTGGTCTTTCTTATTCGGGGAACGGAAAAATGTCTCGGTAATTGAAATGTTATTTATCCAGCAGGTGCGAACGAGTAAGAGGGTGCAGTAAGGGGTGCAGAGGGTGCACAAAGGAGCGGCGACGTATCCTTGCAGTTCTCGCAAGAAAGGAAATAATGGAAACTCGTAAGGGGAAACAACTCGATCGGCGGTTCTTCGCGAGGAAGAGTAGACCGTTTGTCTTCGTTTCTCTCGTCACCTCTTCACCGCCGCACTGGTCCGAAGTGGATTTGCGCTATGCTCGACTTTTCCGTGCGACTAGCAATGAAAGCCGCGGTTGCTCGCCGCGGGATTGTTCGATGGTTAACATAATACTAACAAGATTGAAATTTAATTCAAGCCCTTTCGCTACGCCGTCGCAATTTGCCTTTCAGCCGGAACCGGAAATTTCTGAGACGGAAACGTAAACCACCAGTTCTCGTTACAGCGTTCCGACGTTATTTGAGAAAACTTCGCCGCGGTTATTTGCAAGTGCATTAAGCCGCCACTTTGTTTTTTTGCTCCGTCTCTCTCTCTCTCCTGCTCTTTTATTTTTTCGTTGGCCCCCAAAGAATCGCTCTGACACCGCCGCTACAGCCCGCTTCTTTTCGTAATTATATTATATTTCTGTTTTATCGCGTCCTTTGTGCCACCTTCCCTCCGGACAACTGTTGCAACGTTTAGGTGACTGCGTGCGAAATCTGCAAAAATTACTGTTGGCCCTTGTAATTTATTTTTTGTCTCGCCTCGGCTTGGTACCGATTTTACAGAAGTTCTCGATAAATTATTTGTAATTTCGTTGCAGCTTTATTGCAGCGAAAGTTAGCACGGGAATATAGTGGAGCGGCGATCTATATCTGATAGGTTCGCTCTCGGCTTCAGAGGGTTTTATTCGCGGCGACCGTTTTCGAAAATTTCTCACAACCACCCACCTGGGGCACAATTAGTCATAATCTACCTTAGTTATGACTTATTCACCGCAGCTGCCTGGCGCACAAATTACTTAACTTGGTCAGCTTTACTCGGAACTTGTTACATGGCAGAAGTTCGGGGCCTGACTTTACACCAACCGTAGATTCTCATTAGCCGGCTTGCCGTCGTTGTCGTCGATGTCGTCATCTTGGTTCGAAACGGCCCTCATGGCGCTGCCGTTGCTATTAATTGCCCTGTTGTAATTGTTGTTTCGAGTAACGGCGAAAGGTGCGCGTTCCCGCGAACTCGAACACGTAGAACGAACACGTAGAACTTGACCAGAAAATTCTGTAATTTTGATTTTGTCACAAGACTGAAGATCTGTTTCACAGAGAAAAATGTATAGTAATCTGTTCGAAATTCAAATAGGACTTCAAGTAGAATATTATTAATCTCGGTCTGTACAATTAGACCAGCCACATCATTTTTAATAATAACAGTATTTAATCCTGATCTGGAGTTCCATTCATGAAATGTATGTGTATATCATAAAATTCATAAAATATATAAATTTTTTACTATTATCCGCTGGATATTATCCTGCAATGCCTTCTAGTTTAATTACGAACTCGTGAATTAATACGACGGCTGCTGTAGATGCCATTAACCTAATTAAGAGATTTTCACGGTACACTCGGATTATTTGCTTAATAAATCAAAGAATTTTAAATTCACGAACTAAATACAATAAAATTAATCCATTAACTTGAACTAGAAGTCAACAGAGTACTATTACTAAATTTTATAAAACCGTGCGAACACAGTTGTTTGCACTAACGTTTAACAGGAGATCGGAGTTTGAGAAGAATATTAACATTTGCGAGAAGTGGCTTAAAACAAAAGCCAAGTAGCTGCTGTAGAAGTCATCAACTGAGTGTTCTCAGCAGAGTGCTATTAACAAATTTGATGAGACCGTGTGTACCAGTTGTTTGCGCGAGCTTTTCATACGGAATCGCGTTTTTCGCGGCGGGGAGAATATTAACATTGGTCAGGAGGATTTTAAAACGGTGACGGAATTAGCCGGGGGTTTGTGGAACTGGAAGTGGAACCCGGGGGATGCATTAGAAGCGTGTGCGTGCACGCAGAAGCTCGCGAGCGACTTTTTTCCGGCAACCTTGCCGATTTTTCTGGTATCATCAAAGAGGCTGTTTGCCGGCTTCGCTCTCGTGCTCGTGCTCGTGTCCGTCGCGTCTGCCAGTGAATGGCTGTTGACCATCATCCCCCTTGAAAAGCTTAACGGAGAGATACATGCACACACCGAAACGCTAAGTCACCGGCGCGGAACGCAACGTCCGATTTTTTATTTTCGACGCCGGGGATCCTCCCCCGCAAATCCATTTTCTCGCGACGAAACTCTACTATTCCAACTTTCGGTTCTTCCTCCTCTCCGTCGACCGAGAGCAGACAGAAACAGAGAGAGAGGAGAAAAAAAAATGTGGTAGCGCAGCAACTCGAGTTTTCAGTGGCTGCGATGAAATGTTTTGAGGGATTGTCCGACGTCAATGAGAGAAATTTACGAGCGCTGTTTAATTTACGCGTTTCTGGCTTCGCGCTGGCTGACACCCACTTGGGTGCAGTAAGTTTGAATGGTGCTGTTATTTACAAGATTAAATGCATACATATTTATGTGCTCTTGGATTTCGGAGACTCCTCCGACTCGCTTCGAATTGGTATCATAAATAACGCGAAGATATTTACACCGCTTTTCATCGCACCGCTACCCCCTCGCAATTTATTCGACAAACTTATTCGACGATTCTTGTTTTGGACAATTCTCATTTTTAATCCTCCAGCGATTGACTTGCAAATTGTTTCAATATTTAGCGGGGCGCGATGAAATTTTTTTCGTGATCAATAGCAACACAAATTTTGACTTGCAAGACTTTTTGTGCTCTAAATTGGTATTATTCAGGACGTAATAGTGATTGGGGTGGGCACAACGTGGAAAGAAATTTCGGGGGATGACGTTCGCGAGAACGAATTTATTGGTCGGAGAAGAAAAGGACATTTTCTTCGATCATGCTTTTATGGACACCGGGCTCCGAGGTTATCGTGAAAAATCGAGGCAGAGACTACTGACTTCGGGGTCACCCGGTGCGCACCATAAAGGCATTATTAATGCAAGCCAATCCCGGTGCGGCGCAGAACGAATTGCCCCTATAAAATGTAATTTCGGAAGAGTTCCGATACTAAATTTTGAATAGCGCCGCTGCCTGAATATTTCCATCTCAATGGAAACTTCCGACCCGAAATTCCTGAAACACGCCTTGAGAATCCTTTGTTCTCGCCTCGGGAACCTCCGATTCGACTTAACCCCGTAATTGAATACTTGTTCTATAAATCTTCGGCTTCGTTAACAGTGTCTGGACATTCCGGCCAACTCCCAAAGTCAATATCTTTTCAAAGCTGACGTCAAAATTCATAAACTGCTCGACTGTGCAACCATTGTTAAAACGAAGTTAGTCGGCGCCACCAGAAACAATGCAAATATTTTTCTTTCGCGACATACAGGGTGGTTCACCCAAATGCAATTTGTTGATGACATAATAAATGTTATTATTTTCGAAATAAAAATGTTTTACATTGATTGTGGGAAGTAGGAATAATATAAAAATTGATTTCATCCCTTAACGACTTTGTTACATTAAAAGTTACAACATTACAACAGTCTTGAATGTTTAAAATCCTTTACTGTTTTACATTTCACCCAACCAATTTCTTCAAAAATGCATAAAGATCCGCAGTCTAGTCATTACAAATAATGGAGAAATTTAGGTGGCTACATTTAGGTGGATCACCCTGTATACAAAATAAATTCAGTCTTCTGGCATCTGCAAGGCTACGCAGCCCAGATAATGTTAATGTTTAATAGGTCCAGTGTCAATATCTTGATAACTAGGCTTTTGACAATGAACAGGAAATGACGCGACGTGTCAAGTTTCGCAGGCCGTTTCACAGAGGGGGAAAGCAGCCTGGTACAGGCAACGAAGACAGCGAGCAGAAGCCAAGATTCTTCTTCGTGGCTGGTAACTCGGTCCAGCGATCTGATTTAAATTTATTTACATTTGTTCCTTTTCTACGGGAAGCTTCCTGCGCACCGCTATGAACCCGACGGCGCTATTGATTTCGTCCTCACTCACTACACCACCTACACCCTCCAACAGCGACTCCGCCACCGAGTACATCCCTCCGCCGCCCATCCCCGAACCCAGAAGAGCCTCCGTACCACCCTTTGCCCGCGGAAATTCGTTGTTACGAAATTCATCGATTCGTCCTTTCTGCTAGTTATCGAGACCCGCCAGCCGATCCTAGCTGCCTAGCCAGCTAGCGACCATAATGGCGCACAGAGTACAGACATCGACCTACTCGATCGTCCAACGCGATGCCAGAACCGGGATTCATTCATAGGTCCCATTCTGTCCTAGGACATCATCGTTCTTGAGGAGAAACAATTTTCCTACCATATTTTTCGTACCGCAATTTAAGTAGACATTCAGATGCATTCACAATGCTATTTTTTAGAGAAGTTAATAGAGACTTCAAAGAATTTGACTTTACTTTTCCGAGCTTCTAGACGTAAATAATAAGTAGAGCATTCAGGTACATGGTACCTTGTCGGATGTAATTAATGCAGGATTTAATTTAAGACGCGAAAGAACTAGAATTGAAACACAGAATTTAATTTAAATGCTGGAAGAACTAGGATTAAAAACAGAAATTTAATTTAGGAACTGGAAGAACCAGAATCATTGTACGGAGCAGATTTCACCCTTTCTGAAGAAAATGGCACCTTCATAAAATATGTAGACCAACACACTATATTAAAACTGACATTTTACTTCATTCTATTACTGAACATTTGGATATATTATTATTACCGCGAGGAACCATCCAGATTTGAACAATTAACGAATATCGATGAACCATTTCCCACATATTTTTATAAATTGATTCAATTAAAATTATATAAGTTGATTCGTTCTTCATTCCGAAGAAAATCGGCAGATTATTCGGCAGCATCTTGAGTACGATTACGAATTTGTATAAGAGTTTTATCGAGTCGTTTTCCGGTCCGAGGGAAGAGAGAAGGAGCCGCAGAAAAATTGAAGTGGCTCGGAACACGTACTAGGAAATTCACTTGGCGATCCAAGGCGATACACATACATATACTTACACGCATATCCCCGGCGATCGACAACACCCCAATACGGAAATTTACATTGCGTCCCGGTCCTTCAGCCGCGCACTTACCATTTCAACCCCCTTCGAAATCAAGCTGAGAATGCCTCTATTATCGGATCAGACGCACGCTGGAAGACTACAATTCCCGGACGGGCAAAAAGCTTCGGCAAAGTAATTGACATTATCTACGACAGCGGGAATGGAAGTGCCCACAATGCGGGCGTACTTGTGCGATTCTGTGCGCGTTGGAGTTGCCTGGGGAATGGCCGCTATATCACGGGGGATAAATAAAGCGAGTCTCAACCTTCTCACGAATAAAAGTCTCTCTTCTCGATGATCCACCCTTGGAGATTATTCCTTATTGGGTTCCTCGGATGTTTCACAATTCTCAAATCCTCAAAAATTCTGAAGTAGTTAGAAGCTTAATCCTTAGCGCTCGAGTGGCGACTCAGAGTCACCAATGTGTATTATATTTCATATCCACGAAAAGATGAGAATCATGTAAAATGGAATTATTCTGGGTCGGAAGAAATTTTTAATTTTCGAGTTAAAATATCTGGGATTTTTATAGAGATAGCTCTTGGATTTTTTAGTTCTGAATACTTGCAAGAGAATCGGTCTTATAGCAGACACACCACTTAGTGATTAAGATAAATACTTGGAAGTTGTATAAACTAAGAACGGCTCTTCTATGGCTGCAAAAAGAGGCAGAGTGTAGCGAGGAGGGTCCAAAATGGCGGGCTCGATTGCCAGATGATTTTCGAGCAAATGAACCGGTCGAGTCGTTTGGTAGTTAGCGTTCAAAGGGGTTCGATCGTCAAAGAATCTCGAGATTCTAAACGTAAGCAGCCACAAATCGAGAAGATCAGCCTCGGGAAGGAAGAAGTATAAGGGTGGGCATAAGGGTTGGAGGAGGAGGGAGAGACGTCTACACGGGTCCTCGTGCAAATCCTCATTCATCCCATAAAACACAGGAAGGCGCACCCCTCGAATCGTCGTCGAAATTGCCGGAGGAGCGAGGAGCAATGACAGAAGGGATCCCCAGTCGTTCCTCTCTTTTTCTTATCCTCACCCTCTTCTGGTTCTCTTCTGGCTCTCTTCTGTCTTCGTTGGATTCTCGATTATCCAAGGCGACCCGCCGCTTTGAACGCCGGTAATCGGACTGGAGTTCGAACAAAGAAGCGAGAGACAGCGTAATGGCACGCATAGGGTTAGGAGACGGAGGAACTGATCAAAAGAAACCAGATTCATCGGTACCGGTGCGTATTAATGAACCGGAGAGCCCGGTAATGGCGTTCGCGACGATTGTCTTGCGAAAAAGGCGCCGGACCTGTCAACCAATCTGGCGACCCTAACTCCGCAACGCCTTCAGACTCCTACAACCCTTTCTTATCTGCAAAATCTTTTAGAGTGAAAGCAAAATTGACAAGATGCTCCTGGCGAAGCTGTTCCTCCGTAAAAAAATAATTTTTGAAGTAGAATGTGAAGCGCCAGCGGCAGTCGCCCGATATATTTCTCGGCTCCTAAAAATATTTTCACGTGTCCCTTTAACGTAGTAATGTACCATAAAGGGTTGGAGATGCTCGAAAGGTCGGTATCAGAGCGCCATTGATCACGGTCGCTATCTGATAGATCCAAGAATTTGAAGGACTTAGATTCGACGGTAGTTTCGGCCGAAACTGCGCGCCGGGGGCCATAAAAAATGGCGTTAAAGTGTTATTCATGAGTCGGCAAGAAAGCCAGCCCCAACGCGTATTACGACAATCTAGTCGGTCTCTTTCGTCGGCCTCTCCATCCGACGCGGTTTTCCACCGTCGGAAACCGTCCCTCTCTCTTTCGTCTCTTTAGGTACTGCCATTTTCCTCCTCGCAACAGAACAACTATCCCCCTGACGTGATAATAAATTCCGCTCATTCGTCTCGGGGCTTATTCCGAGATATTATTTCACCGGCTTTCCCACCCTCGGCCCTTCGTTATGATTATTATCACCGCTTTCTCTCACTACCTCTCTCTATCTCTGGCTTTTAGTCTGTCTCGCCTCGTCGCGCTTCTTTTCTAGCTCGAAAGGATCGCTCGGCTCGGTAAGAAAGACGTTTGACAATGGACGATTTAGTGGTCCACCGTCGTATATGTACGTCGCTCCGGGAAACTTGCTCGAGATTGTTGCAAGCGAACGGCTGGGATTTGTAGAAGGCCACCGAGAGTTCGGGAGAACTTGTCTTCGGTTCTTTTATCTTCTTTCCGATCGATAGAAGTCCCGCCGAGAGGGAAATAGAAATGTTTCTGCGGATCCTCTGCTGATTCACATAACATTCCTCCTGTCGTCGGGCGATTTCACGCTTGTTTTAATGCTTCCTCCTATTGTACTTACCATGGAGGGCCGGGTCTCAAGTTGCTTTTATACTCTGAAGTTATTTCGACATTTTTTTAGGCCAGAATGAGAACCAGGAATGCGCAAGATGTTCGATAGATGCAGCCTCTGCTCGAGAATATTCGATTCTTCTTCTTCCACGACTGTTAAGTTTGAATTCTTCAGAGAGGGAACAATTTTTGAATACAGTTCAAAACGGAATGGTCATTTATAGTTGAAGAAGGTTTAAAAATCTTGGAGTCACCACAGGACGATATCAAAAGCTTTCTAAAGCAGTCGGATGAGACTGTCTAGCTACCGAAATTCCACCGCTGTCTCGCGGCGCTCCTGCTAGTCGGAGACATTAAAAAAAGGATTTGAGACATCTCCTTCACGGATTTCCGGTGGCAGACAGTGCTCCCAGTTCGGTAGCACCCCCGGATCCGTTTCAATCCGAATGCGATCCTCGTTTAATCGAGCCTCGAGTCTACATGTGGACACTTAGCTAGGTGTTTCCTTCAAAGGACGTCAATATCGGATTCCCATTTTGTCGCTCGGGGGCGAGAGTCTCGTCGTTGGGTTTTTATTCAGCCGAGGGCTGAATGCGACCGGTGGAAATTCGTGGAAAGACGTGGGAGCGCAGAGGCCTTCGAAGGGAAAACCAGGCGATAGAAGTTGCGGGAGTGTGAGAGGGATGATGGGGGTGGAAGCCACGAGGCATTAGAATACTCTTCGCAGGACGAAACGAGTGAAAGAAGCTAGAAAGGACGCAGGGCGCTGCCTCGAGGGTTGCATAACCCGTGGATCCTCTTTTCACCGGCCGTGGGATAAGAATGAGCAAGAAGAAAGAGGAAAGATGAATAATCAAACGCTTCTGCGGCCTCGCGGAGAGCCGATCGCCCGTTCACCTGGCTTAATTAGATCGTCCGACGGCGAAACACGATTAATCATTCTCTTGGAGGGTCCTGGCTCTCTGCGGCGTGTGCCGCGGAATTTTCCGTAATCGTCTTATCCCACGTCCACGTATACAGGGTGAGTCTTTTTACGCAGAATTTCATAATTTATTCGAAAAGAAATATTGGACATTCCATTGAAAAAACTGAAGGTGACCCTCATATCTCAATGAAAAAACAGATTAGAGCACTGTATGTCCCCCAGGAAACCATGCAACTTTTGTTCGAAACATTTTTCGTGCAACAAATAACTTACGAGTCATTTGAGATCGTCACGTTACGAGACGAATAATTGTAATTAATAGTCCTCCGCTCGTTCATAAAAGAAGCATTTCCGATTTAATGGCAGTGATTCGATTTTCCCAGTTTGAACAGCGTGTTTGAATAGTTTATTTTAGTTTCGGTTTGATGGAAGGGATGCAGGGGGCGAGACAAACAAATTCGGTCGGTCGGAGAGGCAGTCTGGTAATTTTATAGTTGAGCGTGATAGATAGACGGCGGGAGAACGGACATTCGTTCATCTTCGTGCGGGATAATCGAGTGGAGTGTGAAAACGCCGCTGGGGATGGGTTAGCACGGCGTCCAGGGGATGCAGAAACAACCCTGCCTGCCCGACCCTGTTGTACAGAGAACCTACCACCGCTATTTCCTCGACGACTCGTAAAAAAATCACCAAACAACGAGGAGAGGCCGCACGCGCGCGCGGGCGCGAGCGCGAGCGCGTCGAGTCTCATCATTTATTCAGCCCGGGGAACCGAGCCGGGCAGGGTGTAATTCGTCTAAGAAGACAATCGGAGAGGGAAAAATGAAAATGCGGCGGACCGCGCTGAAAGCCAGAGAGCTTCGAGCTACAGGATTATTTCGCTGCTATCGCTTCAACCCTTTCAACGAAAAAATTAGCTGAATAACGAGACCCCCGGTTCGGAGACTGATGGCCTATTGTTCGTCTAGTCTCGTAGAATATTCATCAAATTTTAACTTGCGCGAGGTTCTTTTCTATTACCGAGCAAATGAAGGTTATTAGCTTGCTGGTGCATTATGCACGGCCAATCTACGCTCGCTGCCTCTCTGTCTCTCCAGGGTTCGCTTCTCGTCGAACTAAATTATCGAACTATTACCAAAATCTCCGAACTCTCGAAATTTTGGATTTTAGACATTTTCTATGGTCACTCGCCATTCCAGTCGGTAGTACGCAAACTTGCATCGATTTTTATGAATATATATAGGAGAAAAAAATTCTTGCGCGAGTCGAAGGGTTATAATAAACTATTTCCGATGTGCAGATCTACGTTGGCACAAGTCGTAACTATCGGCACCGGACAGGGACCGGAAAAAACACCGTTTGGATCGATAGGCAAAATATTTATAACCGCGAGGTGAATTTAATTATTCAATGCAAATGGCAGAGCGAAAATCCAGGAGGAGGTCCCGGGGCTAAACTTCGCCGAGTTCGGCGGTGTGCCGTGGCCTCGAGTATAACCGTAAAATATTATCCCCTATTTTCCGGCGGTGCCAATTTACGCGGGAGTCGAGAAAATATTATACACTTTCTACAAGTCGTTCCCGAAATGATCTGGCACGGCAGGCAGCCCGTTGCCATATAGGGGTCTCGTTCGCGGTCGTAGATAATCGTGTTGCACCGTTTTCGTTTCGACGCAGGCATTTCCCACCCCCTTGTGCTTTCTCCACTACCCCCGGCAAGGCCGTTTCACCCCTTCTGGCTGGGCCAGCTTGTTCGACGGCCTTTTTTCCTACTCTTTTTGCCTTCTTCTTTATTATAACGATAACGGCTTGGCGCTGGCGAGATGCGGTTAATATTGAGTATCGGAAGCAAGAGAGAGGGAGAGAGAGAGAAAGAGGAAAGGGATGGAGAAAGGGAGGAAGGAACAGGCAGAGGGAAAAGGCAGAAAGAGTCGACCGGCAGCTAGCAGGGCGAGAGCTTGTGGAAAATGGAGAAGAGCGAGGTTGAATGAGTACGAGGCGGAGGGAGGCGAAAGCAGCTCCCAAGGGAGAACCTCGTTTCTACGAGGGTTTCGAAGGGCGAAGTCTCGAGTACCAAAGTCTACCACTTCCATCGCCCTTAGCCCCGGCCTGTGGACCAATCTTTACAGCCCAACCTGCCTTTTCCCTTGATTCCACTGTTGAATTTTCACTAATTAATTCCCCAAACTCGCGCGCCGTCACCCCCGCACCGTCCCGCGCCACCACCAGCCGCAGCCCCGATCTATATTTATTAGGGGAGGAACGATTTAGCCATCGAAAACCGCCCTTATTAATAGCCCGATAACGCTCGATCGTTCGCCCAATGGAACTTACGGTGCCTGCCACCGCTCTGATTGCTGTCTCCCGATCTTCGACTTACCTGGAACAGACAGATCTCGTCTCATCCTTCTAAAATATTTATCTTCGACTTCTGTGGATCTTTGCATGAATTTACACTCTTGTCGGACATTTTGGGAAGATCAGGGAGGAAGTAGAAGGCCTCGTATACTGAAGGTAAAACTGAAATACTAAAAATTTATTAGTCGAAAGTGGGTGCATCAATTTTTATTGTCATGTTTGAATTGACTACATTTACCATTCCAGCTGTTTTTACATTCTAAAAATGTATTAGTCGAAAGAGGGTGCAGCAAGTGAGGATTTCGTTTTGAATCCGCGCGATTTCAAAAGACCTAGGAAGTAGACGAAAATGGAGCGGCGCATATTAATTCCGCGCACGCGGTCAATACAAACAGCTGTAGACGCGTTTACACTGCGCGGCACCAAAGAATTTAATCATGCGCCCGCAGAATGGAAAACAGATTTTCACATATTAAATGTACAGCCGTTCAAGAATGGCTTTTGCAGATGAATTTTGTACACGTAGTTGATGCAATCTATGCATCCGATCGGCCGGGGTCATTTTTATCGAGTGCACGCGAATATTTCACACACGGCCGCGGCATACATTATACAATAGTATGCGCATCGTGCTCCCTCTCCTATCGACACTGTGCACGGATCAGACCCATGTTCAAAGGTTAACACTTTGACGATCGATCAATCGCGAGGGACGAGGATGAAAAATCGTAATTTCTCGAAACGGGTGGACACCCGGGAAAGGTCGGTGCCAGCAATTAAACACAATTTGCGAAAGGGAATTAAAGGGTCGGTAGGGAAATTCTCGGGGTCCGCCAAGTGCAAAACCCTATTGCGCGGGAACAACGAGACCGTGGTGGCAGCACGGCTGCCTGCTAGATTGCGGCCATTACTGCCGATAAAACAATGACATTTCCCATTTTTACGGAGCGCATTAAATTCGTTGATTACATCACTTAAAGTGCATAAACTACGAGCAACGCTGGAAATTACGCTCGCGCCGTGGCACGCTGCACCCCGAGAGCTCGGATGCGGGCGGAACGAAGAAGACGAGGAAAAAAAATCTATAGGGGGAGAAGAATGCAGTTGAAGCGTCGGTCATTTGAGTCGATCGAAAGCCCATTTGGCCGGTAGCGCAACCATCGTTGAAAATTCCATTTTTCTCCTTCACTTTCGCCGGAGCGTTTTTTTCACGGCGATCCCGCCGATGCGGTACGCTTTGTAGTTTTCGCCTGTTCCACACGGAAAAGGCGGAAAATACAGGCTACAAGAATCGCGAAGTTTGCGCACCTGGCGAAAATTGTTCGGAATCTGTCCGAGACTACCAAATTAATCGCGTTTATCAACGTTACAAAAATATTCATTTTACATACATTCTGTAGAGAATCGATAGGGAAGTGACATCTGATAATTACTGTAGAAAAGAAAATAATTTCTTCTAGGCAAGGTAGTATTTTCTTGAAGATGAGTAACGAGGATAGAATTTCGGTGCTCAAGATAAAGAAAGGGTAAAGTTGTCTTCCTGTTCTTGACGTGGTAATTACAGTGTCACTACAGCCCCTCTGAAAGAACTGCCGCTCAATTTACTCATCGCTTTCCTCTCATTTCGTACAGTTTTTAATCTCCAGTAATTTCCGTCCTGTCCTCCAATACGCTTACGTAATATTATTCTCGAAGAGTTTTCGATGTAATATTTTCGCCTGGATATTTGGAGAGTGTACGGAGATAAATTTTGAGGATTCAATGGAAGAATAATGGAGGAATATACAGAAATACACCGCAGAGAGAAAAACTGAAATCAGAAGAGACCGATCGAATGTTTAATCCATTCCAGTTGTCACAGATTGCAAGATCGCTTTGTTCATCTTTTCGAGCCAGCCGGACGGATTCAAACAAGAACAAACTCGATGACCGAGCACACAGGTGATCCCTTCGCTGAGCAAACTTTCGAATGTTACAAATCAGAGTACAAAGGGGTCGCTCGGAAACTATCGACAGCTTCGCTCTTTGTTTAGTAAGGTTCGTGATGGATCATAATCCCCCTACGCGAAAGGGAAATTTCATGGGCCACGTTCGACTGTAGAAACTGACTGCCAACAACAAAGAACAAAGATACTTTTGTATCGCGCTAAACGCTCCGCTTTAATCTGCAAATTGACACACGTTTACACCTGGATATCCATCGACATATGTTTTTCGTCAATCTCCACGTTTGAGTCGACATAACTTCAGATAAAACCGCTATCCTCCCAGGCAACAAATTTTCTCGTGCCCCTTAAAGACTAACAAACATTTCCACAAAGTTTAAAATTTTCTGCTCATCGGTTTAGTTAAAAAAATTCCCAAATACCGCCTTGACCACCATAGATTATAAACTATTACAGTTCGGCCATATATTATAAACTATTACACGCATTAATAGCAGCTTTACTAGGCAAATGGAGAAATAAATTTGAAAGCAGGTATTTTAATTCCCACCGGAAGTAACCCATTTGGCGAAGAGTTATTGTGGAATAAAGCGCGACCTATTAAGATAAAAACGCGGCGGTGAAATTTATTTACTGATCGCCGGATAAAAAAAAACAACCATTGGTAAGAAATGAACTAAATCTGTTTTTCGCCTGACTGTTATCAAAAGCGTTATTCAAAAGCGATCCGATTACGGCCGCGAATCTTTTCCACCGTTTTTAGCTGTTGCGCTCTTTGCCCTGCGATTGTTATTACCTTGTTGCTCCGCGTTCTGATTGTTTCTCGCATTTTCTCGTAATCCGAGCAACGTCTTCGGACGTCTAGTAGACGTCGACGGCTGCGGCCGGCTTCTGCGGGATTTTAATTAAAAAATTAACGTTAATTACGAGCACGCGCGGAAAAAAGCGTGGAGGCGAAAAATCCAAGAAATGCGTTTTAATCAACGCCTCTTTCTCGTTTTTGCGGTTGGCGGCCTCGTAATTTAAAAACTGTCGAACGCCGAGAGAAAAAATCCTGATCCACGGATTTTTTCCGTGGATCGTGTGAGTGAAACTGAATAATTCCGATTCTACAATGGTTACGTTCACGTTACATAAATTTTCGTAAACAAGAAAGACATTGTTCTCCCAGAAATTCAATATTTGCGTGTAAACATGCTTCGGCTACTATTTATAAAATAATGGGACTCGCTGATTTAAATTTCGAAGATCTTCGCTGTTTCACTATTGGAAATAGGTGTACTTGGAATTTTAAAATCTCTTTTAACCATTTGTGTTTGGTGCCGAATAGCATTCGGTATATTTGTGCGCAACGAGGGAAATAGTACAGGGCTCGCGTAATAAATGAACACTTTTTGTGCAAATTACGGTTGTAATCTTTCGTGTCCTAAATAAAATTCTGTTCTTGCGCGTGATGCATTCGATTCCGGGCTGGAAACGCGACTTTGTTACATGAAACGGGGTTTAATCGACGGTAACAATCAGCGTGAAAATATTTTAAAGAAGTCAGGCCTGAACGGTAGACACAGGATTGAAACGTTCGCTGGCTCGTGCGCAGATGAAAATGTCGATTACTCCGCGGCAAGATGTAACTATTTCATGCCGCTCGTATCTCACGGCAGGAAATCTAATGTTTAGTTTGACTGTGGCACGATTCGCGTCACGAAGCCCCCATTTTGTTGCGAAATAGGTCGAAGTGTGAGCGACGTATCGGCAGCATAACTTCTCTCTTTCCGTTTCCCTCTCTCTCTCCCTTTTTCTTTTCTAATTTGCGGAGCGCATAGAACCGACCTTGGATTCCCGCACGATCTTGATGAACTCGATTTACCGATACCATTTTCACGATTCACTTTTTATTCCCCCGATAAATTTATTACCATACCGGGAATATTAACTGCGACTCTCGATATGCAAAATACTATGCAGTTCTGCAAGACCCGCATTGGGAAATTTCTATTCGATTTCAACCACGGTGCAACGTTCCATATTCTTTCTTTTTAACTCGTCGGCAACACTTCTTTATTTATTTATTCTTTATAGAATTGCTCTGTTCAATAAAGAAATTGATTGATATGATTCTGACGGAACGAGAATTTTAGAAAACGAACGCAACGAGGTAAAAATGTCTCTCAATATTTTTTACCCATTTTTCGTCAATTGGTAGTTTTTATTCCCCACAAATTGACAGGAGAATAGGAAGAGCGCACGCGAATAATTAAATTTGACAGGCTAATTCGTGAAACATTTTTACAGAACAACAGCATTTTGAATCGACGCTTATTGCCTCGTTACGGATCGCTTTCAAAAAATATTCTCCAATTCATTGGTAGAGAAAGACCATTGTTTACAAGCACCGCGGCAAACCCCCGTGTACCGTGCAAGCCTTGTTCATTATGCTGCATAGCTTTATTCCACGCGAGGAGCAGGGATTTGTACAACTTTTCTATTTAACAAGTTCGCCCTGCGCAACATTTTTCTACCATTCCCAGCCGCATGCGAAACTTTCTGTGTATTAACGAAGCTAGTTTCACGTGCATTATGAATCGACAGAAGCATTTGCGTGAAACTTTCCGGAGGTAAACTCCAAGTACTTAAGTACAGGGTACCGTTCGAAATTATTACGCAGCCATAATTCTGGATCAATTATCAATTGTTATGCGAATGGTCCCACCCTTATTGTTCCGTTCAACCATTTTACACGTTCTCCTTGAATCCAGAAGAATTGCTTCTTCAAGAATTGTGAATTGACTGCGGATTTTTATGCAAAATAAAAAATGTTTGTATTGATTGCAAGACACAGGAGCGAAATACAAATTTCAAATGTCTTTAAATCGTGTTAACGTGTCCACTGCTTTAAATTGTGCTTACCCATTTTTGTCATAAATGCATAAAATCCGCAGTATAGTGATCACAATTTCGATCTGGTATTTTCTGCCAGAGTTAACGCGCACTTCATTGTACGATCATAAAATAATCTCTGACAGCAGGAATTCTCTGACAGCGTAAAAATTCTACTAACATCTTGAAATTAAAACACCAGATCATCTCGAAACTGGTAAATTCGGTCCATCACTTTGACGTGTACAAAAAGACTTGGCGAGTCTCATTTAGATTAAACGGCGGAGGATAGGAACAAAGGATGTCGCCGGAAAATCCGGCTATAGAAAACAGTGGCCAGGCATTCCAATTCGAATAACTCGCGAATCAATCGGAGACGCAGCCCCAGGAGCCAGATCCTCGCGTATTTTTCCGGGAACAAAGCCAGAAACCCAACCCCCGGGATTCTAATCTGATCGAGCGCAACAGTGGATGCCCCGATAATGCGCCTAACACCTAATCTCCGAAATTGCGTGGATCCGGTCGCGATTTTATCCGGGCGTTATCAAAATTCTGTGGCTTTCGAACAAAAGAGGTGTCCCATTGAAACCAAGGGGGGTGGCTTTGTCCTCTAGGAAATGCCGGCCGCTGCTATGGCGTCGGTGGATAGCTCTGCCATCTACTAGCTAGTTACCCCGGCAATATTTTCTTTCAATTTCGCCGAGGGAGCCGTACAAAATGAAAGATCGACGGAGGGTGCTTTCCGAACGCGCTTGTCGACGCGCGACAGCGAGATGGACTCTCGCAGCGCCGCGCCGCGCTGATGGCGGGTAATTCGCGAAAATAAATAATCCTTTTCTTTTTTATTTGCATTTGGCTATAATACAGGGTGATCCATCTCAATGTTATTTCTTTTCTCAAGATGTTCTCTTCCCGGAGTTTTCAAGGTCATGGATATTGTTTTTCTTGTAAATGTATTTTCTTTCCTTCCGTATTCTAGTTGATATTGAGACGCATTTAGACATATTACTGACACGACCTTGAAGCAACCTCTGACTTCTAAAATTGTAATTAGATATGATATTCATTTCCTCGATGGGAAAATAAAGATTGTCTGTATTAATTATGAGATGCAGATGGTGGCGGAAAAGTTGAAGACCATGTAAATGGTGCGGGAACGGCTCTTTGTAAATAATTGTGTTGGAGCAGGAGCGAAAGCTGTATGGTTGGCAGGAGCAGGATCGCCGGTATCAACGACGGCAAATTATAGATGAGTATCAACCGCACGTGATCCAGGCAGATAATGCGGCAAATGAATAGGCCAGCCCGACAATGAGGGAGCACCGTGACTCTTTCATACTGGCGATCCGGGGCTTAACTCCTCTCCCCTTAATCAGTTTTCGATCCCCTAATGATTTTGGGCGCGGTCGCGCGGCCCTCTGTCTGCTACCGTGGACAGAGCCGATGCGCTTTCCACCGAAACCGATACCCGCTCGCCATGGTAAAAGATTTACATAGTCATCGGACCGGACTCGGATAATTCGCGATACTACATGTACGTGTAGATACGTATACCTGTATGTGTGTGTGTGTGTGTCTCGTTGATGCGCGCCACCAGCAAGATTGATGGCCAATCTATCATCCCCGCGGGATGAACCGCTTCTTTTCGCGGGCAGCTGCCGGTGACGTTCTTCGATCTGTTTACGTTCGGCCGCTCTGTTACCAGGATACCCGAACAACGTCAATCCGACGTCTCGAATTTGACCGATGTCCGGCTTTCCAACTATTTTTCCCCGTTGAAATATCGGTCGGTCGACGATCCTGCTGTTCCATTCCGTCGATGCTCTCGCCTTTCGCAGGACTTACTCGCTTGTTGCCTACAATTAATCTATTTTAGTTTATGCTCGTCGAACAATTATCCCGACATTTTTAGCAAAGAATTCACGATTACAGAATTGGAGATTCATCTTCTTCTTCCTTCTTCGGCCATTGGTCGATAGCGGATTTAACTCGGAGAATATCGACGTACAATATCTGATACAGAAGATTTTTATAAAAGAGACAGTCCGGTGATAACAGAGCGCAAATACGTTCGACGCGGTCTCACAAAAGAACGGAAAGTTCCGATGACAATGCAATCGAGCACAATCGGTAAGTTAATTTGCGTCCCTCCGGTTAACAGGTAAATTCGCTGTTCATTGTGTCAACGGAGCTGTTTACGATCGTGAAAGTCGGTTAACAGGCTAAAGTGGGTCACAAAAGTGGCTTATCCCCCGGGTTTGTTTCGCTAAAACGTTTCTGGTCCTGAGGTAGCGTTCACCGCAGCGAACAGTCGGATGATCGAACGTGGTGTCGCGTTACACAAATATTTTCGGAGAGAACCCAGGACCGACAGGGAGTGAGAGAGGGATGATAGTTCGATAATGAAAGTGCGGGCAACGGGGAAACGACAGAGTCATATTGTTGCTGCGCAAAGCAATGAAATTGGTAAGCAATTGCGGCTGGAGCAGCCCGGTGAACGAGCACGAACTCCCGTTCGTCCACGGGAAAACGGGCTGCGAGCATTCGGTTCCTCCCCTCCGAAACGAATTAAAAGCCACGGATAGTAGATGTCACGGTTTCGCAATAATTCACTATTTCAGTTGTCGTCAATGCAAACGCTGCGCGAATCGGGCCCAGTCGCGTCGTTTACTCGCTGGAGCAACGAGATAGGAACCTGCACGCGCAATTGACGTTCGTTTCGTGCCTCGCCGAACACAAACACCGATTTTCAATTTTTACTGGTCACAGCATCTCTCTCGACAAGTCCAAATTCCCATCCCCATGATAGAACGAGGCCAATCTAGAACTACCACCTCCCACTGGGGGTCTGGTTAGCGAAATCATGCGATGCAAAACAATTTTTTCCTAGGAAACTATAAAACTTATTCATTTGGAAATTTTGGTACTGCTTTGTTTATGTTCTGACACGGTCTCCAAATTTTTTTACATATCTAAAATCAACATTGGGCTTGCTGTGAACGATTTTAGCCGTTTTGATTATCTAATACAAAATAATTTTTTGCTAGGAAACTGTAGAACCTATCGATGTAGAACTTTTTTGTATTCGTTTGTCTATATTCTGGCAAGGTCTCAAATTTTGTTGACGTATCAGAAGCAAGGTATCTGTATTTGATTCGGACCAGGTGTTACGGGGCAGGGATAGTAGAGATCGTAAGAGAAGACAATTGTTTCGCTCAGCGGAATACCTGACCGTCGAGTAAAAGGAAAAGTGGTGGCGTTAGTGCCATTTGTATTTCAAGGGTACACTCAACATCTTAACCTCCGACTCTTGAGTGCCGGTAATCCGATCTGAAGAAATATCCACAGGAGATTGATCCCTGGCGGGTTAACAGGGTTAACTACCTTCGATCAGGCAGTCTCGCTTGTGCGCTTGCTTTCAGACGTTTCCGCTTCTCTTCCACGAACACGAGAGAGTGCTCTTGTCTCAAATTCAACACCTTCCTCTCTTTCTCTTTGCGCCATTACCCTCCGGCTTGGTACTTTCTCCTTTTTCTCCTCAATTCACTTTGATTTAAATACGCAACCGCCGCGACTGGTTATCCAAGATAAATCTGGCCGAGTCCCCAAGAGAGGCGAAAAGGCCCGGAGCTTAATTGAGTATTTCTCCATTCTCTTACTTCGTTTTCCATTCCACGTCGTCGGCAGCAGACGCCGTCGACTTGATTAATTAGATTTTAATCTTTAACTGGCCGGATGAGTCTAGCTTTCCACGTTCTACTTCGTAATAACTGCAATCTACACAGCAATATTGTTTTACGACACCCTTTTGTCCGGATACTTCCATGAAAGCATCCCTCCTCTATCCTAACACCCTCTTCCTCTACCTCTCTCTCTCTCACTCTCTCTCCCTCTCCAACGATCCCCTCTGATTCGTGACTCAAGGAGGAACCGTATTGATTCGTTAGTCTGTATTCTGCTAAATGCACGTTCCATTAGCGACTGATCTTGTTAAACGTGCTCGATGCAAACTGCTTACTGCCACAGTGCCGGGAATTCTCTCGATGACAATCTTGTAATTTGTAATTTAAATCGACGCTCGACGGCTGCGCAAAAATGCGCTATCACTGCCGCGAGTATACACCTTTTTCTATGAATTAATCATTCCCTGGACGATGCTTAATCGATCGATATATATATATATATATTTATTGCTCGAAACAAACATCGCTGTTCGTCTGCTGCCCGCTCTAGAATAAATGCAGCTGATTTTAACCCGCATCCGTCCCTCATTTCACGAACTGAACGATGAATCTGATTGATCGATGTGTGAAATAATGTGTTAACACTTACATTTTAGATTTTTAAAACAACAGGACAGTATAGCTTATTTCGGGAAAACTGTGTCGAATTGACACGCAGGACGAACGAGGGCTAATAAAATTGGATAAAATATTCCTCTGAAGTGAAATTTCATAAAAACGTCTACAAACCTATGGTAGAATTAATTCCAACTTCTATCACAATCACAAATCAATTGGATTCGAATTGCATAATTTCCGCAAGGCCCCACGAAGGTTTCCGAGCGATGAAAATATTCATTGCGGAGGCTAACTATGCCGCAGAACAGCATTGTCACGCGAACCAGCTGCGACTGCTCACCGTGCATCCCCACTTTAGGCTACTCGAGCCTCCAGTCAGGAAACAGTATCAACGTCGAAGAGGCTTTTCAACGGCGTTCTCCTTTAGCCAGTCCGCATAGGATTACAACGATTTAATTCAACGGGGTTTCCGGGGTGGTGGCGTGGTTCACAATTAGGCGGGACCACGGTCGCATAATCCAGCGAGACAAGCACAGCAACCTACCCGGTGCGACGACAAAAAAAAACCGTTCCCAGAAGCACAGAGGGTGGAAGAGACGAGACGAGAAGGGGCCCGGGTTACGAACAGAGCAACCCTGATTTCCTGGGACATATGTGTAGCACCGTTTCTGTTGAGTAATTGTTGCGATTTATCAGAACGATATGTCACGGACATATTGAGGGCGGTCAGCTGGCACATAATCTTCGTAGGAACGAGGGCTGATGTTCTGTAAAAAGATCATTTCGAAAGAAGCCTGTAATTCTACCTAACTGTGTCGTTAAATTCGCCGGGAATTAATTGCTCTTAACGAGAGAAGAAAAATCGGAAAATCTTTTTTTCGAATTTGAACGTCGAGGTCTACAGCAACCGAAGACACGATATAGAGCGCTGGACGGGGTAAAATCGAATTCCTGTAACCGGATTGGTCCCGTGTGTCCGGCGGGTGTCCGATTGTCCGAGGACGCGGCGCGAACGTAAGAGATTCGATTAATTCGCCTTTTAATTCGTTCTCGTTACGGGAATTATCCGGGTCTGCGATCTGAAAGGATAGATTACGGGGTGTGGTGTGCGCGTTGGCTAAAAAGGAAACGAAAGAAAGGGGAGGGGGTAAAAGAGAAAGAGAGAGAGAGAGAGAGAGAGAGAGAGGGAGGGAGGGCTTGCGAATAGTGATGTCGTTCTGTTGGAACTTTCAGGGGCGGGGAATCGAAAGAGAAAGGGAGAGAAAGGGATGGTTAAGGGTTTGTCAAAGCAACCGGTCATCGGTCGTCCCCGCTATCAGCTGGCTATCGCTCGAGCGTGCAGTCCCGACCGGAGCAGAATGTATTCGAGTGGCTCTATAGTTGCCTTGGGAATTCGCCGGCCTCGAGGATGCATGTAACGCGTCCCGTATGTACCGTATATTACACGGGGATCTGTGTTTGTATTTCTCTCTCTCACTCTCTCTCTCTCCCTCTCGCTGTGTATGTGTTCTCGTCCTCTGCGCGAGCGCATGCAAGATATACGACCGATCGGCCGCCACGAATTGCGCGGACGTGACGCGCGTACGATCCCGGATTGACCCGTTGCGTGAAATTTCGAATTGCCTTTTGAAAGAGAACCTGGACGATTACCGAACCCACCCTCGATCCACGATTCACGATTAGGAGCCTCCTCTTTTACTGGAGCTCTCTGATTTTAATGCTAGAGCCACCGAGCACTGGGGACATCGCGATCAGAAAGCGAACAGAAGACATGTAAAGAATTGAACGTGTTGGTGCCAAAACCTGAAATTGTCCAGGACAAATCGGAACACGCAAAGTACACCGAAATACACAGAATAAATCAGATTACAGAAAACACACTGGAATGTGCAGAATTAATTCGAACACGCAAATACGTGCTAAATAGAACGTATTTAGATTTATTCGGTATGCCCCGACGTATTTTCCATACTTTGATTGATTCTACCTATACGACCCGTATTCCCATTGCGATTCGGCTTTTCAATATTCTACATCGATCATACTGAAATATTCTATTATCTGTTTAAAAAGAAGCACGAAACCGGTAAATCCAGCTCTGTTCGAATTGGCGCGGTTTTAGTTCGATAGAGCTATTTTCGTTTAAAAATAAAAACGAGAAGACAATCCCCACTTTAAGAAAACGATGATAAATTTTGTACGCGGAAATGATTACGAGGTGAAGTAATTGTGCTGGAGTATTTTTTTCTCGAGATAAGCTGTGATATTTTGGTGGCGATGGAATGTTGGAATCGTGACGGTGGAAATCTTCGAGGATTCGTTCCTCGGACATATTACTCTTCGGATAAGTATTGGAGGCTGTACCTCGGAGTTTCTCTCGGCATTACATATACGCTGTACCGAAGTGTAGGGTCGCTTGGGGGTAAGTTTTTTCCTAGCGGAGCTCGTTTCTACGAGTTACGGGCGAAGGAGTCTTGAGAATCTCGCTTAAGGGATTCGTCGGGGTTAGGATTGTAAACGGAGGATCCCTCGGCCAAACGTACAGACCCTGGAACGATCGAAGATGGACGAAAGATAAAGGACAGAAGGGGCTGCGCCCGACCCCTATTTGATTTACTTAATTTCGCTCTTCTATTTGCACGAGATCGTACGATCCGATATAATATTGGACCGAATCGATTCATTGAATACCCTGCTCGAGGAGAACTTAAAATACCAAAGAATACGTCCGTCATTCCCCACGGAAAAGCTTTCGAAACCATCAAAAGAATATTCAGCGGAGGCTGTCACAAACGGTAAAATGCGTTTGTGCTCTTCGCTTTAATCTCCTAATTCAAGGCAGATTTTTATGCAAAATTCAAATTGTCTGCATATAACAAATAGGAGCCATTTACCAGCTGGAGTATTATCAATTACTTCATTATAAATTCATAAATATACCGAGAATCTCATTTTAGTTCACGGTGCACTGCTCCGAGGCTACGAACATTATAATTTTCACAGAGCCACATGCTCTGGGCACTTCAAAGGGAACTTGGACCTGACTAGACATTAACGACGAATCTACTGAATCTACTGTACCTAGCCGTAGACTATTCTATCACTTAACAGGTCAGCAACTCGTCAGCAAGTCTCTATTCAGGTGCCAGCTGCAAGGACCTTTATCGCATACACCACAGTTTCAGTCTGTAGTTCCTTTATTTTCCTTCAGTCTAGCTCGCTAGCTCTGGGGATAATAGTAGAGATAATATTTTAACAGTTACGGTAGAGATCTTTTTCCTAGTTACGGAATACAGTACCGCGCGGAAAATATCGGACGAACGAACCCAGGTCGCCATTATCGAGTCCACGATTTCAAAGAATAAAACCATGGCGAGGTTTGCTCAATTAAGCACGGGTAGGCTGCTGACAGAATCAATCGAGCTGCAGGCTGGCGTCGCATTCGGATCGGTCAATAAGCTAGCCTCGATTTCGGGGCAGATAATGCCGCGATAAAAGAGACCGGTCCTCCTTCTCGTGTGTACAAGGACATACGAGAAAAAGGGGGATCTCATTCGGCCGATCATGCTTTATCAAGCTGGAATTATGCCGGCCTGGTGGCGCGTTCTCGGACGACTTGGTCCAATCGGGACCGAGCTCCCCTCGCGTGCCCTCTTCGTCCCCCAGGGCCCAGAAGGAAATCTATTCCTGTAAGGCAGGACCTTACCTTCCCCTGCAACCCCCTTCAACTCCCAACAGCCCCTGCCACTCCACCTTGCCGGATCCGTCGACGATGATTCGTCCCTTCGAAATCGACGCACAGGCGAATTCCAGGCACGTAAGCTTTTCCTATTTATTGCACCTTTTTCGGCTGGCCGGCTCGCCTAAATCATTGCGCATCCCCTTATTGAATAGGAAAACGGGATGCATGGTTTACAGCCGACGCCATCACCCTCGAACTCCCCCACGTTCTCCTCCTGACAGCTGGGAATAAAGTTTCCAATATTCTATCCGACTGGACGAACCTCCACCAGGTTTCTTGGGATTTTTTTTTCGTCAGATTGCATCGCCTTCCATCACGACAACCCTACCCCCGTACCCCTGACTATCTTGATACAATTTTTGAACGACCTTCGAGGCCGAGAATCTGCCGATTGATATTAGATTCGACTGGAACGTTGATCGACGGTCCACCGAACGATTTACGAGGATCCGAGACCGTCGCACCGTTAACTATTGATCGGCAGGCGATTTTATGTCCTGACGTGCCTCGACTGCCTCTTTCCGAGCTCTGGGAGCGATTAAGTTCGGCCTTGTTTAGAATCTCGAATCGGTGTGAATCATTGAATCCTTAGCAGAGGGATTCGTAGATCGAATCTTTCTTTAATCGAATCAGACTTTGTATCTTGAATATCTGAATAATGCGTGTGTACAGACTTACGTTGTCAATGAAAGTGGATTAGATGTTGAGTTGCTCACGAATTGCCACTTACCTGTAACAAAGAGAAAGCAGACATTACTTATACGTATTCCAAGATATTTAACTTTTAATTGTTCAACTGTTATTTAATTTTTAAGCGTTTCCAGCATAAACAAAGGTGCTGTTTACACTAGCAAATATTTATATTGCATTGAAGTAGTTATTTTACGTTATGTAGAAAATGAAATGCGAGTAACTGAAGGTTAATTATGAATTTATTACGTCAGATCCTTGAAACGATCGAAATATTCCATATTACAGTAAATATTAAGAATAATGGGAACTACCCGATCTAAGAAAAATGAATATCCCCTCCACTGCGGAGCATGCCAGGTGAAGGAGGAAAAAGGGAAGAATAGATCTTCCTGTAATTTCTGCTGCTTGTAAAAAGGGATTTGGAAGATTTCCGCTGAGAAGTGCACGTCTCGAGCAAGGGACTGTAACCTAACCCTCGACGTAGCCATTTTAATTTCTGCGAACCGCAGAGAGACTTTTTTAGCCTTCGAAGCGAAACGTCTCAATTAATGCCGTCGATGGCGGAAGTACAAGAATCTAGGATCGCGGGAGAGGGAGAGAGAGAGATGTCTGGGTTCAAGGGTTGCGTATGAAGGTATGGATCCGTCACTAGGGGAACTCTTCTAGTTAAAAAGATCTCGCTCGAATAAATAGAGAGCTGCGGCGGTGTATGTATCTACGATTCTCCGGCAGCTACTTTGAATCTCTTCGGCATCCACTCGAAACTTCGAGGATCCGCGTTCGTCTTGCTACATACGTACAGCTTGAAGACGACCGAAACGACCACCCACCTATTTCCAGACTACGATCTCCGGCGCACTTGGAAAACACATGGCAATTCCATACGAGGCGAGGGTGGATAAGAGAACGAAGAAGAGATAGAAACGGGGCAGAGATAGATACATACAGCCTCGCACAATTAAAGTTCGTGGCATGATTCTACTCTCGCGTGCTTATCGCGGTTGGACAATGCGGAAGGTGGTAGCTCGGAGCGTGCTCCGCTGGACGGTGGAACAATTAAGACTAATTGCAACGTCGTACAACGATCGGACATTTTAATAGCACGCTCGGACCGGTATTAAATCCGTGTACAAGCGTAACCCGGCCTCGGGCTTAGGCTCGTTTCGTGTCCAAACGCGAATTGCCACCGCTGCGCCGCTCGATGCGCGTTCAAACGAGCAATTTGCTTATCGACCAATCCTCTTAATTTCTTAATTGATGCGCTAACCAAAAAATTATAAACCCCTTCACTCTCCAATCGCTTCGGAACACTGGACAATTCTAATTAATTTGAGAATAATAATACTGGAAATAAAGCTCCCCGAGGAAGAGGAGCTTAAAAAGATAAAAAGGAGAATTAGTGTAATTATATATAATCGTATACGTTTGCGCATTAATGTTAATTGCAGGGTGCTTTCGGGTTGGGAATACCACCCAGGGCACGAGAGAGCCGCGCATCGTAGCATGATGTCGTACCTGACACGAATTAAACAATTCCCAGCGTTAAACCGCCTTCACGACTGGTTGCTTATAAAGCTACAACATCGTCGAATGCGATTCACATGTGAACCGTCTTGCTGTACAGGGTGGAACACGTGCAGAGCATAATGTGTCGTTATGTCGGCACTCCTCGTCCGGTTCTCTGAGGATGTAAAAGCATAAACGAGTCTTGGTAGCTTGCAGAGAGTCCGCGAGCGATTGGCTACAAGTTTACGACCGCGGGTCGTCCCGTCGTCGTTAAACCTGGGCACCGACATTGGACAATGGCATTCCGAAGCGACATGGAATTAGAAACATATGCAGCATCGCGTGCCCGGAATTATAAAATACGCGACGTTTAATTGTTCGCTTATTCCGCGCCTCTCGAAATACCCTCCGCATCGCTACCGAACATTTTAAGCATTCCCGGAGCATCTATTCACACTCCGTAATTGTGAAACCCAACAATTAATTTTTCAAAAACTCAAATATTATTTATTTATTTATTTATTGATGCCGTAAACCATGTTACTAACACTTACAACACGTTACAATTAATAATGAAGTTTATATCGGCATATAAAATTAAATTAATATGATCGGTAGACGCTAAATCCTGATCTTACATTTTTTGAGGAAGTTATTTCATGCCACTTTCGTAAAGTTTGTCGATAAAAATTGAAGATTGTTCTACACGAAAAACGAAATTACTTTCCGCACGATCTAATGATTAAGAATTCAAATAATTTTCGCAAAAGAAATCCGCGGGTTTCTTTGCCACCGCGATTCCAAAATTCGAGCTCCTTATCTCCCGGGGCACCGAGCTCTCGAGGTATCACCATCAACAAGGTCTACTTAGAGTCCCATAAATTAACGTCTCGCCCACATTCATCTGCCGCGGGACCATTGTGCACGTCCCTAAATCACTCCCGAGGACCTCCCGAAGAACTCCCATAGCAGAAACAAAAGAAGCCGAGGCACAGAAAACCTTTTCAAAAAAGCGCAGCAGAAGACGCCAGACCAAAAAAGAGTATCCGTACAAAAGGCGAACGACGGAGTCGCATAACGGATTGGTTTAGGATGGTGTAACGAGGTTGTATTAGTTTCGTTTTTATGTCGGAATCTGCCGGGGACCTCCTTCCACGAGATTGTCAGCGTTTATTACTGTTTACACGGTTTTCTCCCATAAGCGCTCGTGCTATTATGGACGGCGATGTCCGCTGGCAAACCACAGAGACAGCGGGGGCTGTCTTTGTAGCCATTTAAACCGACCCTCCACGTTTTGTATCTCGGAGACATGACGGATGAATCCAGAAAAATCTTTAGACGCTGTGTAGACACTGTTTCTACCAAGACGAATTTAAGTGGACCCTCACCGGGTTAACTAATTACCCAAAAATGCCTCAATTGTCTCGGAGCCTGAGTAGATTCTGTAATTTACAGAAGTCCGCTTTTAATGGGCATTCCTCAGCTCTGCCTTAGGGGATCTCTTCTGGATGAGAACCCTTTCACAAAGTGGTCGTAACCGTTGTCTTGAGTGTTTTACACAACGTACAAATTTTGGGTCTGCATAACGTAGTGTTGGACACAGGTGGAAATAAAAATTTGAATGTGATACCGAATCCTGTCTGAATAAATTCCTAAAGGTAACCAATTTTTGACCAATTCCTCAATTTTTTGAGGTGGCACCTAAAATTGAATTAAACAAGTTTCCCAGGCTGCTCATAGAATTAGACAGTGTTTGATTTGTGCTTCGAGATAATACTAGCGGTAATGTGGACACCGTTTCGACCAGAGCAGGATTGAGCAATTGTCTATAGCGCAAGCGCAGATTACAGTATCTGGTAGCAGACGTTGAGCCCGACTGGAGAACATTAACTGCACCGAGTCCCGATTTCTGATAAGAGATTAGAGAAGTGCACGTGGCCGTAACGTCTGCCGTTTCCCGACTCCAACACGTGGCTCGTGTCATCGCGCGGAAGGGAAATAGAAAAGACCAGAGCAGAATGGATCATGCGGATCTTATCGGAGGATCAGCAATGCTGCAGGGACTGCGCCGGATTATCGAGGGTACGTACTTGATTTGATTTACCCTGCCGGATCACGGTATCGACGAACTATCAGGTTTCCATTTATCATGGGAATCGCATCCGATCCTCTAATCCACATATACATACCGTACCCTCTAAGACTGTCAATTTATGACTGCCAAAAAACTCCCGAGCTCCCCTGGACAACCGATCTTAAAAATGGCGAATGTTCACGGATTTATGCATTCATAACAAAAACGAGCAGATGTAGTTCGACACAGTGAAAACATTAGAAGAATTGAAATACACTGTTATATTATTTTCGACCTATTAAACATATTAGGAAAGAAAATCTACTTCACCCCAGTTGATTGCAAAATCAGGTAGGAAATTTTTATTTGGCATAAAGATTTGCTGTCTACTCGTGATACATTCTTTATTTTATAAATATAGCATCATGAGACTTTTAAGAAAGTTAAATCACATAGTAAATAAGTTCCAGTGGACACACCTGACCGAGGAAGCTAATGGCTCGAGACTGGAGAGCAAGATGTAAAATCGCCTAAGTGGACGGTGGCTAACGACGAGTCCCGATTGAGCCATCGGCACGTCTGTCAACGGATTTCCTGCGCCTTAGACTAGCAGGCCATATACTTACCTCCGGGCAGGTAAAAGACAAAGTCTCGGCTAACGAGGGGCCATTTCCTCGGTTGTCTGTTGTTAGCTACACAGGGTGTTTAGGGGTGTTAGGAATCCGCGGGCACTGGGTTCGCGAGACAGATACGAGTGGCTCCGAAGACGTTTTCCCCTCTCGTAGCTCTCTGTGCCGGTTTCCTCAGCGTTTCGCTGAAAAACGGGAGTGTTTATCAGGCCGCGTTTAGCGTAATCTCACGTCCCGAGGCACTCACGTAATTAGGGTCGGCCCTGCCCTTCTCTTTCTTCTTTCTCGCCGGGGTTTCGTGTCGCTTACACTGTCGTGCGTAATACGCGCCCGTTCAGAGACTTGTCCTCTCTTCAGGCCTCTGTCTAGTTTCCAACTTCGTGCGGCTCCTCCACGTTTCGCGCGTTGCCTCTCCTGTCTGAGCTCTAATTTAGATCCGAGGTAAAAGTGGGGACTGCGAAACCTGCACGAGAGAATTTCTCTCTCTCGCGGTCTCTGGCACTTCGTCTTCCCCGTATTCCTCCCCCGAACCCCTAGCCAGTCCCTTTCAGTTGTTTCCCCGGTCTCTTTCCGCGCAGAGGCTGTCTTATCGCTTCAACCTACCCCTTTTCACCGGCCGGAATGGATTACGCTTGACGCTTCATTTATTCGTTTCGCCGCGATAACCACAGCCACGGCTCTACAGGTGTAACGCTCTTCGATTGTCTAGCCTAATGGGCGGCGCGGTTCCTCCAACGATCGCATAACTCCGCTTCTGACAGAAGAACGCTAAACGACCGTCCGTTTGTTCGCTACCCGAGCGACTAATGAACGTTGGAATTTCGAACGAGATCCGTCATCGCGAGCTGCTCAATTCTTTGCCGAAGAAATCCGGGAAGAGCTCGGCGACGTTGCTACTCGAGCATCGTTATCCAAGAACGGTGATTTAATATTTATTCCACAATTTTTTTAATCATAATTTTTGGTTGCTCTTACGCCGGCTATAATAGAATATACTTCGATTTTGATATCCTTCAAAATCTCGATATTTTTCTTAAATTTTCAAACTGGGCTCAATGTACAACCTGAAGGCATCATCGCACAACTTTGGTATTTTAATCCTGTCATTAGAACGTCGAACCATAACCTTTCCCGTGTGGGGCGTTGTCGATATCGAAAAAAATGTTTTTTCAAATTTACTACTATTTGCATAGTTTAGTATTAGTGAATTGCGGCGAAGTGTTTAATTATTGGCTGAAGAATTATTCAGGATCGGTAACCAATGGAATGGTCGAGGTGATCGGCAGGTTGGTCTTGTTTAGACGAGACCTTGGAAAACAAACCGATACGGCAGGAGGGGAACAACAGGAAAAGTTGACGTAATTCGACCAGTCGGTTAATTGGGCCAGAGTGCTTTGGACACGATGTGCCCCAATTAACCGGGATACTGTGTAATCAGCCATTTCTGAAATAGCTGTGGGCAATATACGTTGACTTCGATGATTAAATCGGCACTGTTGTCGGTTAATTAGTAATGTTTCCCTCGTGGATTCGGTATTACCTTGCGAATGCATAAATAAGTGCGACTCGTTGTTGATCGACTCTATACTGCTCCATCGGAACCTTGAAACCCGATTTTCTATGCAGTGTTGACCTTAACACGGCTGAACCCGATGATACGCACATCAATTTTCCGAACCACTGTTTCGACGTCTATTAACTGCGCCCACGTGGACCGAGATCAATTCTCAACCGGTTTCCTTAAATCATCCGACCAATTCGAAAAACCAATGAGATTGACCAATGAAGTGGTTTTTTGATCGTGTAATACGGGAGATCATCGTATTTCCATATCATCGGTAAGAATAATTGACTTGGTTGGAAAATGGTGTCGGGAATGGACCTGAAGGAATTGTTAGCGATCTCAAAAAGGCAGCCGAAGGTTACAGAGCTCGCGGCTCGGAGTTCTCCCATTCAGCCGATACCCCGTTTAATCATGCGTCGTGTTCGACTAAAATTTATAAATTGAATTCGTTAGCCGGAACACGCCGATGCCGAAGCCAACCGGACAATGGATTTTGCAGGTTTAATTAGCGATTGTGCCGGCGTACGGAAAAAGTAAGTCATTATCGAGTCGCATTGTTTGCCCGGCAGCCACGTTCCGCCATATTTACCGGGGACTGGTGCAACGAGAGTTTCTAAATTTTCCGGCCGGTAACGAGCGTCGCGTAGTTATTGCACGATTCGGTAGGAAAATATTAATTTCTCTTGTGTAGGATTACTGGGGGCTTCGGTTCAATCGCGTGTTACCACTACCACCACCGTTACAAAACCACGCGGGTCGCGCGCGCTCACGGACTCCATTCGAACGGCATAAATACAAGTTCTTGGAATTTCCACTGAGCGTACTACTAATTAAATCACGTCGCGCTCGCGTCGTTTTATTTCCTCGTGGCTACCGCCGATCCTAATTCGATGCTACGAAATTTCATTTTAATAATCCGTTTATGTTCCCGGTTCGCATTACCGGCGTTTACGAATAATTATAGACGTAGACGGAAACATTATTTTATCAAGAAAGCGACTGCGCGCGTCGTTTCTTGGCGAGGTCGCAGCTCTATTATAGCAGCTATATTATAATTAAAATCAATTGATAAATTAACGGCGGCCTGGAAATTCATCGTCTCGATGCGTTTTCGCCGATATAAAAATAGCGTGTCAGGCCGTTTAATCCGGAACGAACGATGCGAACAAGCGTGCATTAAACATTGGGGATGTCCCGTATATGGCTACCTGGCTGGTCCACAGGCGTAGAGAACGCCCGCGAAAAAGAGCGAGAGAGAAAGAGAGACAGGGGACCAGCATCGATCGGTGTCGAAGGCACGGAAAAAGAAGGAGAACGGTGACAATACATCGAAAATGCGTTTTCCATTATCCACTCACGTGCGAATCGAACGAGCGGCTTTCGGTCAGCCCGGTTTATTCGGAGAGCGATCGTTGATGTCCTCGTAGGCACGAAGAAATCTATTTCCAGTCGCCGGTTCAACCATTTTTTTTTTAATGGATAATCCAGCACAGAACGATTCTACGGATTGCGCTATTGTCACACGTAGTGCGCTGTGTTCCTACGTTGAATGCCAGCGAATCGACGCCATTACTTGCGCACCTCTATTTATTTCGGCTCCCGAATCTCCATTATCCGAATGGTCGTCACAGTAATTCGAAGATAAACGAGGCGATTCTGCGAGCAATTCAGATTTTCGAAATTGCGTTGGTTGCGATGGAGGCTTTTATCTGCGCCATTTTTTTAAAAACCAGGAGTTGAATGTGCCGCGCATCTGCGTTTCCTATTTCTTGGATTTTCAAATCTTCCCTAATTGCAATATTATCTCCTATCTATTTCTCCTTTTCTAAAGTTTTGAGATTGTAAGTGTTGTATGTAAGTAATTAAGCCTGTCTAGCTACCCAAAGCAGAAATACCTACTACAAGCTGCTGAACTCTGTCTCATTTTCATTGGATTCATTCAGCGAATTATCTCGCCCGGAAGAAGTTAATGTCGCTGAAAAACGCCGGGGAATAATTAAGACGATTTCTATACGAAGGTACAGCTACATCGAGGATAGTAGCCATGAAATATTTGAAACGCTGTCATTTCACTGTATATTCCAATGATTTATTCCGAGCCATTGTACCTTCCTGAAGAAGGAAAGGATGGGGTTCCCTCGAGAAATAATCCTTTTTCTTCTTTATAACTTGAAGTTTATTGAGTAGGCCACACCAACAGATTGTTCACAAGAAATCGCGCTTTACAGAAAGTATACGTCCTTACAAACTAACTGACGACTCGAAAGTAAGTCCCGCTCAATGAGAGGGTTCCTTATATAGATTCCTTATAAGGACCTTTGGTCTACACTAAAATGTGTCACCGGACATGTAACTCCAGCCAAACATTTGAGTCAGCTTTGGGCAAAAAGGGCGAAGATAATGTTGATTTGGAATCTTATCGGGAAGAGTGATGCGGCATAACAGTACAAAATGTATTTCTCTGCAGAATTCAGATATTGAATTCACCCGGCATTTTTTATTCAAGGCATCGCCACAAAAGTTGTATAGTTGGAATGATTTTCTATAAACGCTGACCATTGCGCTCGAATCGAGCCACCGAGAATACAGGCAGCAACTTCGCGCACACGCCCGCGCGCCGTGCACCACCGTGCACAAGTGCACTTTAGTTCTCCCCGTTATTAACGCCTCGTGTTCCCTCTGTTTCGACAATACGTCGTCGTCTGCCGCGACATCGCGCAGGAATAAATTATTTCCGATAATTTGTGTGTAATACACCGGCGCGAGATCAGGGAACGGATTACACCCCGATGCGACTGTGTGCATTGCGTGCGTTACATCGCGCTTTTGCAGAGAACATTTTCGAACCGGGAATGTAAATAAGGAAATTGCAAAGACAACGGCGCGCATTAAGAATGCAATAGATCTGCTATAGATCGTGACCTATTCAATAGCGATGAATGTGAATTCATAGAGCTCGATTTCTGTCAAATGTCATCCCCAATTACAACAAATTCGCTGCTCAGACGAAGTTGTTCCCCGTGCTCTAATTAGCAGAATTGCATTTTAAGATCGAAAAGAATTTTTACCAAAATAGTTGAACATGAAATGTTAGCAGCGACGACCCGGGGAATTTAAAAGAGAGTTATATTTTAAAATTCAACGGATACATCGACGAATATTAATTAGATATGTTAAGCGGAAAAGATAGCAATATTTTGGACAATAACGTGGCTGTGACACGAGCGACGTTTCAAAAGCCCGGCGACGTTATAAATGTGATCTGTTCATTTTTCCCATCTCGACAATTGATATTCGAATAATCGGCGTTTTCGATAATCTACGTTCCGCCGTGCGCTGTATCGATGATTCTGCTCCGTGCACATCCCTCCCGCAGATATCGAAATCATTCGTTTCTATATTCCTTCGTGCGATCGTAGTTTTATCGAACTCGAGCTGTTGCTCGATAGCTGTAAAATTTGGGGAAAATTGAGTGCAAAATTACAACGATAGTGAATCAATTGTGTCCATAATTATGAAAATGGTGTAAGTGAAAATTAAAAAAAATGAGTTTATCAGTTATTTCATAATTATGGGGACATATTTAAATCTCAATTCAAATTCAACTCTCAGCGATCCAATTTAAATCGAAATTCAGATTCAACTTTCAAGCGTTATATTTAAATCTAAATTCAAATTCAACTTTCAATCATTATATTAAATCTAATAATGGGTGCAGTTATAGATGAAAATTATCAGTTGCATAAACAAAATTATAGAAACCCGAGAACTGCGAGCCATGGTTGAGACAACAGAATCCCTCTTTTTCCCTGGCAGCAATAAAACCACTCCTAACGATAGAAGAACTCAATGGATGGGGCGGGGTCCGTCTCGGTCCAGGTCCTTTTTTTCTTCACAATTTTTGTGAAACGAGAGTCGACTCGGCTCGGAATACTCGACGGGGATACAACACTTTCTTTGAGCCGGTTCGTGGAAGAAATTTCGTGGGTGGGCCACGCGGGGTTGTATGCAGATAAGGACCGTACGGGCACTTAAAAGTCCCATTAAAACAATCTGCTCGAGTGGCCTCGGTCGTCTAAAAAAGACTAGGCTAGCTGGAGCACGGTGTTCGTATATAAAACAGACCCCACTCGAGTCCACGTTTCTCGTTCGGTGTTATCGTTTGTGGCAGCCATAGGGTGCTCTGAAACGAAAGTACCACGGGAGACATCGGGATCCATTAGGGAACACGTTCCGGAAAATTTTCAAGCAGCATTTATGGAAACATTTTATAAAAATCTGGCTTGAATCGCTCCTCCTTGTTTGAAACATAAATACTAGAGAATTCTTATCAGTTTCATGTCACATCAATTTATGATTATATTGTTAGTGTATTTGTTAATTCTAGAAGCTGTGTCCTAATTTTTAATAATTTTCTGGGTGTCTGTCTACCGGAATTTTAACACAGAAAAATTTTATCTAAACTCGATGGGGCTCGAAAAACTATAAAATTGCTCGTAAAAATGTGTTGGTGACTAAAACCTTCGAATGACATTTTCTGAGGAAAATGTATGCAGGAATTCGTTTACTGGTATTGGAGGAGTGGAAGAATTTTAAGTTGGGAGTGGACTGTTCGGTGCGCGGACACCCGGTATAGCGTCATATTCCGTTCGGATAATTTACGAGCTCCTTTTTTCTTCCGTTCGGTCACGAGGAGGGAAAAAAGGGTGCTCGTTGGCTTGATTACTACTTTAATCTGCTTGGAGTAAACTAGTTCACGTTCCATTGGATTGGAGGGTGGCAAACGTTACCGAGAGAGATGGCGGCGGGGAGAGAAAAAGGAGGAAACGAGAGGAAAAGAGAGAGAGCAAAAGACCGTTTGCGCGTAAGAATCAGCAAAGAAGTTTCGCCCGGGTCGCCGGCGAGAACGTGTGCACGCGCGGACGACGGATGAAGATGATATATTATGCTCGGCAGGGCAGCGCGTGAACGTACTATATACGCTCGCGAATAATGCAAAGAGCGACAGAGAAAGAGAGGGGAGGAGGGAAGCGAGAGAGAGCTTACGATACTCCCCCTTGTATTATCGCAAGCCCTATCTCGAGGCAGCGACATATTTCAAGATCTGTTATCTTTAATGCTGTATCGTGAGCAAGAACGTGAGCCGACGCTTAGGCTTAAGCGGAGCTGGTACACGCGGCTGATAGAACTGCAGGATGCATCGATAGCTGCTCCTCTGTATTTTGCATCCCGCGAATCAGCCGGAGCTTTATGGAAAGCGGTCGGGAGTAAATCATATGACGTCGGATCAACGACGCCGAGGATTTACGCGTTCCGAAAATTGATCCTCCGAAACGTTGCGTGTTCTTAACGCTCCGCGCCTACCGGAAGCCGATTAATAGGTTTCTCGACCCTTAACGCGCCGCTGCCCTTTGACTAGCGCTAATTAAAGGCCGAGATTAATCGACCCACTTCTATTTTAATCATTTCCTTATGCAATCCCAGAGACTGGAATCCTTCTCACTCGAGGATTTTTATTTTGGGGTGAAAAAAATTAATTGGAATCTTCCAACTTGAATCTTCGCGTAACTTCATTCTTGGGAATTTAGGGAAAAATTAATCGTGTAACTTTTATCTCGAGCAATTCTTTATGCAGTGCCTGTTTTAGAAGACTTTCCAAGGGACCTGAGAAATAATCTAAAACACTGTCACACCAGTGTTTGTAGTACAATTTCCAATTACGATCAATCAAAGGGTAGAAGTCACTTCATCTTCTATTTCGAGTGAAAAAATCTGCGTCGAGTTTGGCGAGGTTCTCGATGTCTGGTGAAAAAAAGGGGTGGCCACCCTCATCGATCCAGAGATCGAACTGTCACCTTCAGAACAGCTCGAGCGAGTCGAGATTTCTCGGGATGGCGATACAACACGTAGATGTACGTACACGTCGCGACGTCGTGTCGCGAATTTTCCTCGTCGAGGATTTAGCATAATTCCGTTGGCTGCGCGCTTCCGGCAGGGTTGGTTGGGGGTGCTATTGGGCGAAGGCGGCTAGGAGGTTGACGAGAGATGAAGGGGTGGAGAGGAGTGCGGCTCTGATGGTGGTGGTAGAGATGACAGGGTTCTCGCGTTTTCCTCTTTTCCTCTGTCCTTCTTTCTCCGTCGCGCACTCAAGGCAGCGAGGCGGAGGCAGAGGTAGGCATGCCCTGACAGCGTGTGGGTCCATTTGGTTCACAGTGGTCGCCATGGTAACTTCAACCACCCTCTAGCTACCGCCCGATTCTGTACTACCACCAGTCCTCTAAAATTCTCCTCCTCTTTCCTTCTTTCCTTCTTTCCTTCTTTCCTTCTTTCAACCCGTTTCCTACTTTCCTCCGGTTCTTCGTGTCTCTTCCTATCCTCCCCACCACCCTGAACCCTGCACACCCCTCTTGTATCGCTCGATACCGGTTCCCGTTTCTCTTTCTGACCCTTTTCTCCTATCCTAGTCCGCTTCACCAACGCGTTTTACCTCCGAGATCTATCCTGCTCGCCTCCGCTCGTCCCAGTTGTCGACCTAGCTCGGTCCTCAGTTACTAGGCTAAAGGGTTAATAGCTCCCTGGACGGTCACGTGACTAAAAATTACATGCACCACACCACAGTCGTGCTCGCAGCCAGTCCCGCAGTTACTCGTTCCGACGATGCAGATGTTGCCACTCTCTGTTGCGTTCGCCACGTTTCATAAATCTTTCCACCCCCCCTTTTTAAATTCGAACATCCACCCCCCGGGAAAATCCGAGAATTCTACCGTCAAACCATCCCTCGGGAGATTTCATTAAATCCTAACGATTCGACCACTTATGCTACGTCTGCACGGTTACTACACCCCTCGACAACCCCTTCGGAATATCTCCAACGTGAGTTCTTAAAGTACAGACGATCCTGATGATCCTGACGTCGTTGACACGATGAGTGCTGTCAATGTTTTAATCCCTCCACTGTTTCCTCTGGAGATTAGAGGACAGCATAACCTTCTCCTTTGTAACCGGAATTTTTCTTCCGGTCTGAAATATTTCCATTTTACATAAGATTATATATTTATATAAAATATACGAAAACACAGTTCCACCTCGGCAAAAATATTCGCGGCTATTTATCGCTGGAGTATGGTCAATTATTTTATTATAGAATTAGAGGTGCAGAAGACAGGAAAGCGGTGAAACGAGGGAGAAGGAAACGCGGAACGACAGGAGGGGAAGGGGGAAGAGTATCATCGGGAAAGAAAGGCTCGTAAGAAGGCAGCGTGCGTAGACACTGTAGACACATCGGTGGCAGCAGCGACGGTGCAACCACCTCGCAATGAAATATGAATGATCCTGTTCTCTCGGCACAGATGGTTGAATTTTAGGTCGCTACTTCCTGCAGCAATAATGCTCTGATCGATAGGCCATGGCTATAGATACCAGTTAAACACGAGCAACCCCTTTTCGAATTCATTTCTCTAGCACCGGCACTGCTAGGCGCATCTTGGATACCCTAGGATTCTCTTTCTCTTGGTATAGCTTCTACGCTCACAAGTGCACTCTACCTCTCTCTCACTGTCGCTGTCTCCCTTTCCACCCTCTTCTCTGGAGCCATGATTCTTTCGTCTGCCTATCGATTCGCTTCGGCTTATGGTATTTTTATTTCCGAGTACCGGGTTGCCGTAGCTGGGAGCCTCTGAAAAATTGATCAGCCGGCCCCGATGATTCTTCTTTATTACATAATCACGTTTACCTCGTTCATCCTCCATCTCCCGGGAAGTGTAACAGCCTCGAATCCGTTTCCCGAAGGCTCGATGAAAATTTACTCGCCGGTTTACACCGGAAACGTGAGGCTACGCCGCCGAAGAACGGTCTTCCGGCTAACTTTGGCTAAATTAGAAGAAGCTAAACTTCTTTCGACTCCAGTACCAGGGCGCATCGATATCAAAGTTATTATTTGCTTAGAAACTCGAACCGTCCAGCCCCGGGACGAGAAGTCGATTCGAAATGAATTTATTTGTGGTCTCCGGAGTTCGGGAGCCTGTCCATAACTAATTAAAAGTTCCTTTGAAATGTTCGAGGCAATACACACCGATCCGATCGGATGTTTTCACGGTGGGCGTGGTCAAGGAGCCAATCGAACGGTTTTAATTGCTTCAATTTCGTCGCAGTCCGCGATTCCACACGAGAGAGAAACGTCGTCTCTTCACCGCCGTTTGCCCGCGCGTTCTACCGGTTTTTCAACTTTCTTTTCCTTTCCTACGGGATTCTGAATATTCGATACGATAGCGCGCGGCGATGCCCTAAGTGCACACGCCGCTCCGCGTTCGCAGACTAATCAAATTTATGAGCCAACCCCCTCGTAGCCGGGCTCGTTTCTGTTGGTCCACTTAGCGACTTGCCCTCTCCTCCCGATGATGGGTTGTTTCGCGAAATTGATCGAGTTTCCGGGTTGGCTGGGCCAATAGTTCGGGGACTATTCGTCAAATGTACTCGATCCTCTATCGCGTCTTCCAAGAATTAACCCCCCGCTGCCATAGTCTCTCAATTTTGTCCACCCCGTGTCCATTATTGCTTTTTGTTCCCAGCTGACTTTGTTACTCATGTAGCGCGCCAGCCGGGCGCTTTTGATGACTTCGTACCAACTAGGCTCAATTTTAATTCTCGACTAATTTTTTTACTGTTCTAGGCTCCGAAAACATCTAAAGAAATTCTGGAACACACATTGAAATTTCGATCCGTAGAAAATTAACATTTTTATGTGTTCGGTCGTTTTTAAGCAGCGAATTTTTATGCACAATAAACATTTTTTGACAATTTTAATTCTCGACTAATTTTTTTACAGTTCCAGGCTCTCAAAAAAATTTGTAACTATTCTGGGACATACATTGAAGTCCCCATATTAATACACAATCGTTGGAACTTCAACTGTTTAAAGAATTAATGAAATTTCGATCCGTAAAGAATAACACTTGATTGGACTCGAAATTACGAAGGGCGACATACGGTAAGAGTTCTCGGGCTCGTTCTAAATGAATATCTGCGTTTAAGAAGCGGCGGTGGGTCGGAGATTGGAGAAAGCGATCGCGGAAAACCACCCCAGCGACAATTAAGCGTTTAGGATCGGGTCCTCGCGATGACGCATCGTTTAATTATTAACGCGGTTCGACAGATGCGAATGATCTTAGAGGGTGTATATGTGTGTGGGGATCACGCGTGATTTGCTGCACGCCTCGATACGTCTCGTGCGACGAGAGCTATGGTTGCTGAAAGTGTAACATCGGGGACAAAGGGGGGACAGACGCGAGATGGAGCCGGCCTCATCAGGATCGTACTACTTTCATGAATAATGCAGGCATGTATGTATAACGCGGGCTGCCTCTTACTCCAGATTTCTGCAACAGCTCTATCCGCGGCTGTTCCGCAGGACTGCCGATGTACGACTAATCTCGTCGGGCAGTCGAACCGTGCAATCTGATCAGGTAGCACTGGCAACGGCATCATGGCAACCAAGGATGATTTCTATCAAATTCGATCTATCGCAGAGTCCCGGCAAGAATCTCGCAGTCCTTGCCGATCAATCAAATGTCACTTTGAATTCTGGCTGATCTCATGTGTCTCATCTAAAGTGGCTCCCGGTGTAGCTATCCGATACTCGGCATTAATTAACGGGCGACAAGCTGATATAGTTCTGTATATTCGTTCGCGCCTAATTTCGGTGCTAATAACGTTCGAGAACGCTTTGCTACCCAAAACTGTCTTCTTTCGCCAGGATAATAGACGTCGACGCGTTTCGAGAACAATCAAATTACAGAATGCCTTCAAATGAATAAAAAATGTCCAAGTCGTCATTAAATATCCGAAGTGTTCGTACTTGTTCGGCAAATAGTGTTAAAAATGATTAACCAGAGAAACGAATGAACCCGTGACAGCAAAGGTGACGTTCCCAAATAGGAGTCGTCTCTATCGAGGTATTAAACATCGAATTTTTTGGAGAGCGGTAGCACGGATTGGAGGGAAAAAGCGATTTTGGGTCTCGTTCGGTGTTTTTCTGTTTTCGAATGGGGACAGGATCGATCGAGGCCGAATAGTCACGAGGCCGCGCACGGAATCGCGATGCTACGGGTCTAACCATTGCACACCGAACCTAATTCCGCGCGGGATTTGCTAATCCGGGGTTGCAGAGTCGGTCATTATTTGGTGTCGCGTGATCCCGGGGGTAAAGCAGCACACGGACCGTGCGTCGTGCCAGCACAGGGAATGCGCGCTGTATTTATCCCTCGATATATCACCGAAACCCCTAAACAGCCCGGGAAAAGCCCATCTGACCGAGCCGAGCCGCGTATAAAGCGTCACCGTGCAGACCTACGGCAAAGTATTTAGCAGTGATGCGAAAATTTCGCCGCGACACATTGCGAGATTGTCCCTCTCTCTCTCTCTCTTCGTCCTCTCCTGGCACACGCACAAATCCCATACAATTTTCGGAGTTGCGGAATAAATAAACGAGCCGGGCCCATGCAACCGATGAATTTGTAAAATCCACTTCCACGCTCGTTGATAAAGCGTGCGGGAATCATTGATGAAACACACGCTTCAGACAGACCGTTCAATACTACGGCGGACATCTTGTTTGTACGTACTTATTACCGATTCCCATCGGTTATCGCCACCGGGCTGGAATTAGGAGAGCGCCGAAGGCTCTCCTCTTTTGGGAACCGAACCAAGTATTTCTTTTTCACTAGGTAGACAATCTTCAAATAAGAAGAAAACGTTTTGAACGTGCATTTATAACACACGTGTATTTAAACACATTGAACAGAAAACGAATATTTAGGTATATTTAAGTTCGCAGCAAAATTGATGCGAATAGGTTCGAACGAAGCCGAATAAATATGAAAGGAACTCGGGAAGATGGGAGGACAGGCTGGAGGATAAATACTGGAATAATTAAAAATTCCAGGCCAAGTGGTTTTTCGCCGAGCGAAGACGCATGAGAAATCGTCGGTGATCTTGAGCGAGAGGGGATCAGAGAGTGTTTCCGTGATTGGGGTGGCCTAGGATAAATGTTGCCTCGCGACGTGGCAGAGCCGGGTAAATAGTGAAAGCCAATCCCATCATTTTAAACAGCGGACGAATGACCGGAGGGAGAACGATTTCCGCGGGCGGGACGAATGCGTCGCCGGCGCGCGGCACCGAGGATTAAAATTGGAAGGAGCGGAAAAATTCCTGTCCCGGAGCGTATCTACGTGCAGGCCAATACGTATCGATCCCGGTGACTCTATTCAGCGTACACGACTCTCGACGAGGTGAGTTATATACCGCAGCCCCGGTGCCACGGTAGAGTAACCTCCCTTGTACACGCTCCGAAGCGTGTGTGCTTGTGAAAACACCGATATCGTTATTTATGTATCGCGCCGATAGTAGGCATCGCCTATATATCTCATCCCCCAAATGCCTCCCTCTCTCTCTCTCTCTCTCTTTTCCGCTTGCACTGTGTGTATCTTCTACCCTCTCACTCTAGTACTCTTTTCCTCGGTTCTCTTCCCTGTCCTTTTTCTGTTCTTGTTTCCCCCTCGCTGGCACTCGGGGAAATGTACCACCGTAGGCAAACTTACGGTTAGACCGTGGCATTCCCGGGAATTCTCGGGATTTTCACGCGATATCTTTTGTCTTCTTTAACGGGCAGACACCTACAGCCTGCGCCGGATGAAGACGTCCCTGCTTAACCTTCCCACGCCGCTGCGAAACTCTCTTTAAACGCCTCAGCGAGGATATCTCCAGCAAACCCCTCGCTGATCGGAACTGTCGCTATTGCTTAGCTGTATCTACTATTCTAGCACATTTTCTGGGATCGTTCTACTGTGAAAATAATGTTCTTTGCCCACCTACGATTTTCATTATACCGAAGTTTAGTTTCGAGAAGGTGTCTTGTAATATAATGTGTTTTTTGGGGATGGAATGTCAACGTAGTTGGAGCACAGGTTGAACTCGTGAGGCGAAGTATTTAAAGTCTTTGCTCCTCCTATTTCACTTTGGCGAACGAAGGTCAACGATCAGAGATAATTCTCCTTTTTCAATCTATCTCCCGGACAACCAAGTTCTCATTATTATAAAGCCACTAACGAACCGAGGAAGCACTCTCAGACCGTCCAATTTCTCTCCCCTTTTCGCCGTCCATCACCCTCATCCCGTCTTTGACGCTTTTTCCTCCGGTTATCTCTATTACTCTTGGCCAGCAGGCCAAATCGATTTTCCGTGCAACTTGTAATCGCGAATGCGAAAGTAAAATCACCCATCGATCTCCGATACGATAGTAACGCCGAAAAGCAGACATAAATCTTCCGCAAACAATAACCCCCCGAAATTCTGTCAGTTCTACTCGTTCAATCTACAACATCTCCATTCATTAATTAAGAAACTCTGTTTTATTAGCTCTATAATAATTTAAAGCTTACGAGGCAGTTTCCGAATCATTATATGTAATTTTAGCTAAAAGTTTCACATGCGAACGAGGTTACCTCAATCGCCGAGCTGTATTTCACTATCATTCAATCTACTATTTCCTGTTATTAATAAATATTAATTTCATATCTATTAAATATTAATAGATATTTCCTGTTATTAATAAAATAACTAACGCTCTGCTTTCTTATCTCCGTAATAATTGAACCCTTTGCACTCGGAGCTATTTTAACTCGAAAATGAAACATTTCTTCCGACCTAGAATATTTCATTCACTATGATTTTTAAAATTTTATGATAATTGATAGCAATTGATTAGGTACCAACATATTTTTAATAATGTTAACTAAGGGTTAAAGCTCAGCTCCAGCTTCACCATCTGTAATTTTCGCCGAAGGTGTGTTCCACCTGTAAACGAGGTTACCTCAAGCGTCGGTGTGTATTTCGTGCACTCGCAAAAAAAAAGATTCGTTCTCAGCTGATTGAATAGCATCTGTATAATCTGAATTAATTGGCGCTGCTTTTTCCGATCCGCGCGAATATGGATTGCCGGTTAAAATCGCGATAGATCCAGCCGACTGTCGATAAGCATTGAAAAAACTTCTGATGCACGATTTCACCAATAGAACGAATCCACTGCTAATTGCACGGATGCATTCACCGGCGGTGTTTTGTTGATTTTTTTATTTACGTTCCGCGATCGGCACTACTTATATCCGACGATAAAAACGCATCCAGCCACTCTTGAATGGTTTACTGGCTGACATCCTTTGCCCGAATCTTCAGTTTTTCATCTTTCGCTCGTCACTTCGTCACTTCTGCCTCCCGGTGCAGCTGCATCGATATCGACCGGTAATTATTAAATATTTGTGCGATATTTATTTACGTGACGATTTCATCGACTAACAGAGAAGAATTTGAAGATTTGTAAATAGTTTTTAATTTAGAGAGCAAGACTTTTAATTTGGACGACGGAGAGGAATCGGATGATTCTCCGTCGGAGATTATAATACGGCCGGGAACTCCGTCGGCTTATTGACTAACGATAAGAAAAAATGAGAAGAAACCGCCCCGGTTTCTCAAATGTTTTACTTCCATTTGCACGATAATGAGAGTTACGGAGAAGCCGGGAAGTTCCAGTCCAGAAACTGGCAAGTTTCGGATTTCAAGGCTTCGTTACGGCCAGGAATAATAAAGACTACCGAAGGTAAATGTTTTCGCGCGGGGTAAGTACGTGCGGCCTGTGAATATGCAAATCCGCAACAAATTCCTTCTGCTTGCCAATGCACCCACGTAACACGTTTTTCTCGTTCCCTAATTAACTCCTCGTGAAAGTAAGATTAGCGAGTTCGAGTTCCCCGCCCCACCACGTCTCTCGGTATTAAACATAACTTTATTTTCGATTAGCTTCTTACTGGCTCCCGCTTACTCTCTTTTACCATTTCGCTGCTTCTATCGTTAAATCAATCACATTTTTAAGTTGTTCAAAAAATGCAATTTATTTATAGAATTGCGCTAATAGGTTGCCAACGAAGAAACAGTAGCAGGGGGGTGGCAGGATCGATGCACAGTGGAAAGATCCATTTTGGGGTCGGACATTTTCTGCGGCGATCGGAGCGATTGAAACAACGAAATCGCGAAGAAGATCGAGTTGGTCCTGTATGCAAATCGCGGCGGCTACCTTTTTCGAACGAGCCCGCCAATTATACTGGACGTCGGGCAATTGTAACTGGGATAGCCAAATTTTCCCTATCGGTGTCAATTAAACTGGTTTTAATCCCTGTCGATCGTTCGCGCTCGTGACCCCATCCACGCTATTCGACCAGCGGCAAAATGAAAAAAAAAGCGAGCGAGCTGGCGGAAGAGAGATCGAGAGAGAGGGAGGGATAGATCGATGGAACGGGAAACGAGATCGCCGATTTCCCTCGATTTACTCTGCAAAACTCGGGGGATTGGTGATAGGTTCGCCGCTGGCGTCGGCACACGTAACGCTGGAAACTGCTTGATATTGTTTCGTCTCACGCACCCGGCCGAAATTTAGCGATCCCATGAAATGACGTGGCCAAGCGTGATAGATCGAGACGAACCGCGAGGGTGTAAAAAAATATTTGTCACCGGTTTTTCCCGGGAACAAATCACCGTTCCTCAGTCGGCAGAGATTCATCAAAAAATTTTCCCCAGAAAGCCTGCCCGCCTGCCTGCTCTGTTTCGAATTTTTTCAATGATCGGATTTTTCATTTCGCTTTCGCCGACATTTTTCGGCTTCCAACCCTTACGTACCGATGCCAGGTCTCCGAAATTCTCCGAATTTTTCAGTCGCACAGAAACTGGCGGAATCGCACAGTAGAAAATATTGTGCTTACTTTTTAAATCAATTTACAGTCTCGTTGATTAAACAAGATTAGAGTTTTGTGTGGTTCCAGAGTGAGATTTCCTATGCATATTTGGAAACCGTGAGTGCATAAATCAGGTTTCCCCGGTTTTTAACACCAGCCCTTCAGCCTGCGCAGCCCCCACCATTGGATAGTGCCGCAGGGTAGTCGAAGAAGAGGGGGAGTCTCTGTCTTGAAGGAGGAAGAAGAAAATTTCCGACTTTCGACGTGGCGGTTTCGCCCTTCGGGGCGATCCTTCGTGATTCAGTGCGTTCACGGTAACGGTCAGATAACGAGTGAGTCTTTAAAGCCTTCGTTCTGGCATCACAAATCACCTTAAGCACGTTAGGATTAAGGTTGCCGGCACTGGCGGAGGCGGCAGCGACTCCAATTACACTCGCCGACCCACACTTACCGCCTATTTCTCTCTCTCCCTCTCTCATTCACTCTCTTTCTTCGGCATCCCCGCCATCACCCTTCCCATTCACCCTACTGTTTTCTTAAACCTGAATTTATTGTTTATTCTCCGGGTGCTAGGACCCAGCGTTCTCCTCGCGCCCAGAGACACGGTTAATAAATCTCCGTCGTGTTTCCCGGGTAGGAAAACAAGCCTCTTGGCCCCCGTGGTCCTCGCTCCCACGCTCTCGCCACTTCCGGCAAGCTCTTCTTCTATGAAATCAATCCGACGAATGAAAACAACACGCCGAAAATTAAAGAAAACAGTCCGGACAGTTGATTAGCGCGGTAGAGAGGAACGGTCTCTGGATATTTTCGGTTTCACCAGAGTGGTCTAGGAACTCGTGATTTTTCCGGGTCATCGGACGGATTCAGGGTTGCTTCGAGCTGTTTTTAAATTATTCCGATGTTAGGGATCACGAGCACAATTAAATTCTTCAAACATTTTCACTGTTTCACAAATGCATACAATCCGCAGTCTAATGATAAGTTCAACCCCTTGCTGTAACATTTTCTTTACAGTTACAGTGATTAAAACGTCTTTATATCTTTTGTATGACTACATTTATTAATAATGCTAATGAATTAATTTGTTTCAAAACACGTGGGCAAGAGTAGAAACAAGTAGCGATCCAAGGGAAGAGAAAGAATGTCCTCGGCGATGGCCACGATGCTTGGCCGAGATAAATCTTGAAATATTAATATCAGCGCATAATGAACACCAACTGCGGAGGCCCGGGATCCCCTCATAAATTTTTAATTGACCTAAGACCGTCCCCCTCGATCGGCAAAGCGAAATCCGCGCAACGCCAGTCGCCGCGGCCTAGACTTATCCATCACCCCAATAACCTCGTCGCTTTTGATAATTTAATCAGCGGTACATTACTCTGCGTGAATCACGATACCCGTGGTCCCCGCCACTTTCGACCCGGCCGGTTGCCGCGATATTTCACCGGCGCGCCGGCCACGTTAATTATTCATTTATTATTCGCCGCGAGAACTCGGCCTCGGCTCTGCCATCGAACCTCTTCGCCGGACAAACTGTTTGACTCGGGGGATTACCAGGTTCACCCGATCGTACGAGTCAACTATTACCTCCTACCATCGTCCTTTCTCATCCATTCTTCACCTACATATGTGCCCATAATTATGAAACTGGTCTAATATATTTCTCTTGTTTCGAGATATTTGAAGGATTGCATTTGAATAAATTAAGAAAGAAAATTTTTATATTATGTAACATTTTAATTTAGAATTTGATTAGTCTTGATTAATAAATATTTATTATGAATGTGAAAGTGCTCAATTTGTGAATGGATCTCAAGAAAATATGGTATTCAGAATTTTTATATTTGCCAACACAAAGAATTCATTGCACATCCACGGTAATGGCCACCGAAAATTTATCAATTAAAACAAATCAATATTTTTCATTCATCTTCCACACGAACATTTTTGTTGAGTCAGATTATGTATAGGTTCCAATAGGCAGTTCATTCAATTTTTGTACGGTGTTGCCGAATGTAAATATTTACGTTTCCGTTCGTTTTAATTGAACTTCGACTAGTGCACTGTTGTGCAACTAATACCTGCATCGCTCGGTATAGGAAAGGCACTGCAGGAATTATACATAATTTTCTCTTTTATCACCACCAAAATTAATCGTTAAATGGTACGTACTTTCAACCAGCCTTCCATCTTTAGTCCAATAATTTTTATTACTGGAAAGATTATTGAGCTATGAATGTAAAGATTGATTTAATTATAGGGTATTGTTAATAGGAGAAAAATTTTGGTGCAAAAGTAGTAGCTCGCGCTCGAACTCTCAGTGATAAACAGTTTAATAAAGGCTGCCGATCCGGATTGCATTTCAAAGATTAAAGCTAACCAGGTCTTTTGCGTAAAATGAAATCGATCATTCCTACGCGATGAGAGAACACCTCGGCTAAATAGATCAGCCTCCATTCAGCCAGCACCGGCGTAAAGAGAAGATAATTATGCGATATTAATTGACCATGTTTCATTAAAAGTTCGAATGAACAAAGAACGCGGATGAATGAACTTACACGTCAATTTTGAACACGAATTTTTAAGTATATTCCATTATTCTACATTTTTACCTCTGTCCCTTTGCGTTACTCCACTTTCCGTCGCAGGGGTTCTCATATCTATTCATTTCGAGAGTTCATCAATTATTTTACGGATTCTCTCGTTCGATTTCCAAATTTAAAATATCGGGTACCCGCCCACCCCTATTTAAAAGCCTCCGGCAATTTTTAATAAAATGGTGTTTATTGCACCGAGATTTTCAATTAAAAATACCGGGCGAGATTTTGCAAGGCAACGGGGTTGATCCATTTCGCGGACGAATTGTGAACACGGAATCGGACTTGGAGTTATTTCGCACTTTCTCGTAGGGCTATTTTAAACTTTGTTCAGAACTCGTTTGGACTTGGCGCTTGTACTGTCAACTCGGACTTCAGCATTACTAGCACGACCGAACTTTCTATAGCTCGCATGTGCTTCATTATGTAGGCTGTCCGTAATACGCAGAACGCATTAGAGGGATGAAAGAAACAGAATGAATTCATACAACCGTCTACTCTATCCAGGGAATATTTCGCAGTCGTACGGGAGACAGAAACGACTAATATAGAAGCGCTACACCAATCATCCCTCCACGAACTTCACTTCGATAACACATGGAATACCGTCGAACAGCGAGCGTTAATCGTCTCTTTCGCATTACCAATATCAACGAACAATCACACGGTGATGCGAGTTGAAGTGGAATTGGAATTGAAGTGGAGTACAATTAAAAATTTCATCTATCCAATTATTGATAGACTATTTCATTTATAAGTTTCATAGCAATTATTAGATCTACATTGGGCCTGGAATGACATTTCTATTAAGCTTCTTGCAATCGACAGAATTTATTATGAACGAAAGCCAATCTTTTAGCATTTGAAATAAGTTTTATGACATTTTGTTAGAAAGCACTACAAGGCAGGAAACGAAGGCCGAAATGTGAGTCGTCATATGCCACGATTTTGCGATTTAAAATAAGGTTAAGTAATAACTAGACTGCGGATGTTTATGCAATTTTCAATTTTTGTAGGGAAATTCGAAGAACGTGAAATCATGTAAAAAATTATTTTCAGTGGTAGTCTTTGTAGATCCGAAATAAATAGAAACCGTACTAAATTCTGTGGAATTTTATTTTCCTGCATTTTCCGGTAATTTTTAGAAGCCATAAAAATCCGCAGTCTAGTAATAACAAATAGAAGGAATGCCATCTCTACGCGAAAAATAAATTACTTTCCGAACGACCTGATATATTTTGCAAGATCGGCAGCCTGCTAATTTGCTATGCACACAGAGCCACGTCGCCATGGGGACAGGTTCTCTTGACATCGACAGGGCCGCTCGATTCCGCGCGGAAGTGTCGCGATATTTTTATTCGAATTATCCGCGACCCCCGGTGATGCCATCAAAGGAGTACAGCAAGTACATTAATTTCGGGACGACACCCGGAACGCAAACTTACACACGTGCACAGAGAGACAGAGGGAGAGAGAGAAGGTTTGGTTGCGTGTGCTCAACACACTGCCGCCATGTAGGAGTGTAGGTGATCCTGGACGGTGACTACGACACGGTATATAGCGACGGCTAAACCCCACTAAAGCTCGTAATGTATAGCCTAGCGCAACCCGTGCTACGCCCTCTGGCCAAGCCCTACGATCCCTCTACCTCCCTTTCCCTAGAACCTTCCACCTTCTCACTCACTCTCCCATTCTCTCTCTCTCTTCCTCTCTACTATAGCTTCTCTGTTCCCGAGTTCCGATGCCAAGTAAAAACCCCCTCGGCTCTGCAGTCGACCTATCGCGATGGATTTAACGAATCCTTGATTAATTACGCTGCCGCGTCTTCGATCTAGCCTATTCATTCTTATTTATCTGGCAAAAGTTCTCTCACAAATATTGCTCGGCGAACGAACCTAGTGGATCGACTAATTGGCGTGCGAGGCAGTTCCGTTGTAAGTCTGATCAGAATTTAGTGGAGTACTTAATTTGCTATTAACTCCCCTTGAGTGGAGACACCGTTGCTAATGATACGAAATATGGTCGACTCACCCCTGCGTTTGTATTGGGGTAGTTGGTACATGCTGGCGGATGTTGTCCTTTTTTTGTTCAATTTTTTGCATATTCCAGACAGTGGCACACGAGTTCAGTAATTGTTTAGATTTTTTCCAATTCCAAATTCCGAGATTGTGCCTTTTGTGCCAACATTTATCCCGACACGGGTGTCAAACGTTTCCAAAAACGCAACATTCCACGTTCCACTCATTGTTCCCATAAAATCAGCTCCCGTGTTTTCAGGCTTTCGTGGCGTTATCACGGGGAATAAGCGAGGGTACGTAAGGCAGGAGATTTTGAAGCGTGTTGGCTCACACGAATTCGCGGCGCGCATCGGTGCATCGGGAGCATCATTGCATCATCGCTGCGTAAACGTCGCGTCGCGGATTCGTCCGATTCAGGAGCAAAGCGTGCGTGTGGGAGCGGGTGCATCGGTGTCGGTGGGACAGTATATGGTGTACAGTGGCCCGATACGAGCCTGTATACTCTATGGGGTGTGTATACCACTGTATACCGCATGTATACTACTGTATACATGCGCGCGGCACGGTAGCAAGCTGTTCCCGCGCTCCGTTCTCTAGCAGTGTGTACACACTTGCTTTGCTTCCAGCCATGTAGTCTCCATGACATCCGACCTCGGTGGCCGTGATAATGTCTATCAACTTTATCACGCGCTACAATACAGGGAACTAATTTAAGACACGGTCGGAAGCAATTGATGTGCAATCACCGTACACTCTGTTCTGTTTCGTCGTTGCTATGGGTCTCTGTGATTCGATACCGCTCCACCGACAACAGTTTCGGCTGTCCAGGGGCGAAAGCAATCTGCTAACAGAGTACACAAACTGCGATACCCTCCGCGAGCTCGCGAAAACTCGCGATACCATGCTTAAAACCGCCCTTAACCTCTTAACTGATCTGCGGAAATCAAGAAAAATAATATCTTTCTATTTTAAAGAAATAGAATATGTGACTATTACATTTTTTGTAACATTTTTTTAGGTCTAATTCTTACATAAAAACTGCTAAATTTTTAACACGTCGTTCGTATGCCTCTTCTATTATTCAGATTGCATTTTAGTTTGCAAGCTTGATGCGCCGAACACGATTCAATTATTCAAGTTGTATTTAGCGCGAAATGTTTCGGGAGGAAATTCGACGGAGAGCGTTCCGAAGGCGATTTTTCTCACCATCCAATTTCACTGCTGTTAATACGCGACCCATTTTTCGGAAGCGTTCAATCATCTTCCCGTGTAAGCACCAACTTTATACACGCGTCAATATAATCACGATTATCGTCGGGTCCGTCCGCAAATAAATAATTTTCTGTGTGTAATACAGGGTGATTCTGGGAACTGGGACAAGTCACTGCTCTCTTTAAAATAAAAATAGAAAAAAATGATAGAGATGTCTGTACATTTTGAATTAGGAATTTTGCGGGTCAGCTTATAAATTTTTGTGAAGCTCGTGAACGACAGCGGCCCGGCGCGACGATAATAAAATTTGCGTTTCCATGAATAGTATTAATAGCGGTTTTTCACGGGGCCAGTGTGTAAAATACTTTGCGTGCCTTTTGTAGTGCCACAAAGGCGCCAGATTTCCCTTCCGCGGAGAGAGCGTCGCGAAATTCTTTCGCGGCCTGGCCAGGCGGTTGCTTTTCTCCCTTTTAACAAATTAAAGCCCTCCCCTCCCAGACAAAGACGTTTTTCACGTGCGGGACTGCCGCCGCGCGTTGCCCAGAAGAGGAGAAGTAAATCGAGGAACAAGAGTTGAGAGCCGCGAAAAGGGATGCAGAAAAGAAGCAGGAGCCAGGAAGTGCACAGCAAAAGAAACGAACTCGGGAAATAAAGGGGAACGTCGCAGCAGCCGCCGTCGACGCCGCGCCACGACTAGCATTCTTTTTTTCGACCCGATTTACGGACCCGTCTCGCTATTATTCTGATTACATTTTTAAATGCGTGTCCCCCACCTTTTTCCCCACCACCCACGCATGTCTCCCGCGGACCTCGACGTCGTTTTCACGCCCACCACTCGGAATCATCCTCGAGCTGATACCTCTACCCCGAAAGCAGTTCCAGTTCACTGTGACATTAAATTGTGTTAAATTACAAAACTGATATTCATTGAAAAGTGACCCATTTTCTGCCACGCTGGAACCAAAATTATATTTAAAATCCCATTGTACCCTTGCAATTACCAAGGGAATGTAAAATGCAAATACGACATCATAGAAATTGCAGTATCGCAGTAGAACTTTTAACTCTATAATGCAACGCTCTGAAAGATTACGAAGAAGCGCGGCTATGCAAAAATGTGCGGGCTCGCGATAGAATGAACTTTCCAACCGATTAGAAATTGATAACTCGAGACGTTCTTTCTTAATTAGTTACACGAACAGATTTTTGTATCTGGTGCATTATAAAACGATTGGTGCGATTCGATCCTAAAATTAGATTCGCCACGGGTGTTAATCATTTAAACACTTAAATCGTATCGGGACGGTAAATGGCATCGAAAACACCATTACAAAATCACCGAGTAAGTGAAGGTACAATCAGCTAAATCGATTTCGTATAATCGCAGCAGCAGTAATTTCGTAATGAGACGCGTTCGTGGGAATGAGAGAGAGGATGAGGGAGAAAGGCGGGGGCGATACGAGAGGCGAATAAAGCCGCGTAGTGTTGGAAGAATCGAAGAATACATAAACATGCGGTCACATGCGGACTGCATTTGCATGCCGATGATATCGACGAGGCTCATGGGTTCGACGACCGGCCGGTTAAGTATTTTTAATAGGCGGCCAGACCAAAGGAACGCCTTCGGCTTTCCTTTTCACTGATCCGTTCTATCAAGTGCAATTGATTGCCACATCGCTACCGAGAACCTAATCGTGCTCACTTGTCATTGTTCACGACCTGTTCCGAGGCAAATAACTTTCAATCGTCTTCAGCCTCCTCGGATTCGTGCCGTGAATCACCCGGTATCATCTTCGACGATTCAATCGAATCATTGATCTCTTCTTATTATTCTTCGTTCAACGAAACAGAGGAACGCGGAAGTTGCATCATTGCGCACGTACTTCCTTATCACTAACTGCGGATCTTTATGCATTTATGGGCTCTGAAAATTTTCGAGAATTGCTATGGTCTACAATCTGGCAGAATCTAATGCGATTTTTATTCATTTCAGATATTGAAATTGTTATAACTTCGTAAAAAATAATCGTAGAACAATGAACCTAGACTCATTCGGAAGCTTGAAGCCTCTATTCTCACAACCCATCATTCATTTTCCGCCGAGATATTTTTTAATGACACAGCAGATGGAAAACCGAAGACTAGTTTTTCCTAAAAAATGCAACAGTCTTAAACGTTTGTGAAAACATGAAAAACATTGTTTCGTGAATGGAACTACGATAGATTTGAAAATTGAAATTCTCTCTTTACAACTTTTCGACTCCTCGAAAAATGATCTACGATCTGTTTTCACTGTTTTATGCATAAAAACCGAGGAACAAGTTCAGCCATGCAAAGCTCTTATATTTAGTAGCAGCGATGCTCTTTCATTCAAAGCTTCGTACGAGGACGAAAAAAGATCGTACATCAATTTTTAAGGATACGTTGCAACGAGAAAAAATTACGATAAATGTTTTCTAAAGTTTTCACAGATATTTAAGTTGGAAGCATTTTCGTAGAAACGACTTTCACATCGATTTAACTACTTAAAAGTTTTCTTCGTCGAAGCAGACATCTCCGGCAAAAATATTTATTCGAGCTCCGGTGATTGTTAGAGCCTAATGGAAAAGTGAGAACACATTTATTGATTTTTCCTCTCGAAAATCGAATGCGCACGGGATGAAAGAGTTTATCGGAAAATAGAATGAAGAAATGATATTTCACCGAGAAATATGATAGAGCATTAAACACTCCGTGGTAATTGTCGGCTATAGTATGCTCGGTCACAGATCATTATTTTTCGCGCAGCTATTTTGGTAGCTGCCAGTAGCATGTGCCACAGGAACGCACTGTCGTTTCGGGAAGCGTGAACGCGTGTTGGAGTTGTTTCGATTTTAAACGCGACGACGATAGATCAATTTACAAAATCCACAAAACCCTGATGTAAATCGAGTGACGTAACATTCCGATTGCAATCATCGATTAAATTATCCGGGACCAATCATGCTCGGGGTGAATCTTTTTCCGAACGTTAATTCCGACGTCTATGCTAACCTAGTCGCGATCGACAGCAAACGAAACGAGGAATTAATACAGTAATCGTATTCGAATTGCATAGCCGATACGATATTCCGATACGGAGTGAATGATTTATGTAGCGTGCGATATATGTAGAAAGTGTCACGTCATAAATAATAATTCTCATCTCTTTTAATTATTCCCCTGCTTAATGTACAAGGCTGTTAATCAACTCGCCGGCTGAAATATTAAGCAGAACGTTATTGTAGTCTCCGTTTAGTGTCACTCGAACTATACACATCCCTATCGTGCCTCTCGAATACTTCGTACACGCTTGCGACGTTTCTATTAATTTTTTCCCAGCAACAGTTAAGATACTCCACAATCTCTCCGCTTCTTTGACGGTACAAAAACTTTCTGGTTATCGTCGCTCTTTATGACTGATTACGTCACGAGCCACTAATATTTTCGAATTTCAGAAACGTGTAGTCGCGGAGGTACGGTGGAAGAAATATTCCTTCTGGAAAGAATGGACGCGATATTGTCGAATATCCAAGCGAACAATATTTACCAAATGTCACGGAGCCTGATAACCTATTAGTCGGGGTCAGTATAACGGAGCGAGATTATAAACGAAAAAGCATTTTTGTTCCACCGGCGACGGGCGTTGCCAATCAATCTTTCTCTCTGGCTTTTTAACATTATCGCATCGTCGCGTGAGCTTCTCACGTGACGGGCTAAGAAGCTTCTGCATACGTATCCACTTGACATTCGCCAGAGCCGTGTTTCTTCTAGCCGGTGTCAAGAACGTCGAGTTCGACGACCCTTCGGCTCGAACAAATTTCCTTTGTGTTCCACCGTGAGATCGATCCGGAAATAATCTACAATATTTCCCGAAATTTTCTAGTAAATCCAGAAGATGACTCGAAGTTTGTAACGTCGGGTGAAATTTCATATCGCAGCGAAAAGCTCAGCTGGTGTTCATGGGTCTCGTGAATTATTCGCGCGACCGTTTAGAAATGAACGACGTTTATTTTACCCTATCATTGGATTGACACACGGAATTAGGACAGCAACCTAGAATCCTTTATCCTCGGTCTATCGATAGAACCGACGGAAATATTTATACAAATTAATTTATCACCGTTCCGAACGATATAGTTAGATTTGGTCGTTGCTGTACGTTTGCTAACGCGATTGTCTATAAAACACGGTGTATTAGATCCGCGAGATAGAAATAGCTCCTCTTTAAAATGTCCCTAATAGGAGAAGCGTCTCTCATAATTAGGTTAAATGGAGCCTCCTGCAAATGAAATTAACGAGCGGGTGATCGTTTTCAACATTCTCACGATACTGGCCTCCTTTACGGGACTTCAACACTGGACACTTTACCGGCACTTATTGTCGACGATTCGACCATAGATAAAAATTGAATTATACTTGACATCCGAAGCATCCCCTATGCCGTCACTCCGGATTGTTTCATAGTGGAATGAGACAAGTGGAATCAGATGACTAAGTAGAATAACACCAACAAGAAGAGCGATGAGTAGATTGGTGATATTTGATACAGACGAGGCTAGGAAATGGAAGAAGCAACTTGATTACGTCATTACGGACATCCCAGTACACTAATCCAACATCGTTTCATCTATTCTGATAGAAGACGATCACTGGACAAAATTAAAACACCCAGAGAAGGATGATAAAAATGATCTGAAATGAATCTCGGCGTAGTCAGAAGGACTGTTCCTTGATCTATCAATGAAAGCAAGAGCAGCAAAAGCAGGAGATCTGTTCGAGTAAAAGTTCAAAGGTCAAAGCGTCGGAGTTCAATCAACCCGGCAACAATCAAACAGAGACATTGCTCCGCAATCTCCCAACTCTAAAAACTATATAAGGAGGAGTAAAGGGATTGAATCTGTTCGAGACAAGATTCAAAGGTCAAATGTTCAATGGCTCGATGGTGTCACCACAGAGCACCACTCACGAGACATTGCCGAGACCCATCGAACGAGACCCCACCTCCCGAACCCGTCGACAGCCCCACAAACCAGAACCGAGGAGTCTAAGACGCCGAAATCATCGGTAACCAATGCTGCTCGACGATAAAAAGGAGTTCAAAGTTCCCGAGGCATCGACTTAGAAGGCTAGCGACCAAGCGGTCAAACTCTGGGCGTGGTGGGGAGGCAAAGGACACCGAAAGAGCGCGCGATTTATCATCCACACAACACCCGTGCACTGATCATCATCAATCAGCACGTTGCACAGGACAAAACAACCGATATACAATACATATCCACTCACCTAATTGGTACATCAAAGATCCAACAAGATCACGGACCCTACGGTCGGCTGTGTCATAGTACAACACTGCACAGCTCAACACTCTTAAATCACGTCGTCGTCAGGATCATGACGGTCGGTCACCGATCGTCGTCGTCGTCGTTGGTGTCCGGAACACGTCGTTGTCGTCGGGGTTGTGCAATGCAGTCGCTGGGACCGTCGGGGGTTGCTATCGCTGGCGTAAATCCAGAGTCGGCCGGTGTATCCTCCTTGGCACAACACATGTACACCAGGTGTGCTTTTAGGGAGTCGGCAGGAGGGTTGGGGGGCAAGGGGGTCTGTCCGACACTGCGTCGATTCACTGTTATCCTTGATCAACTGGTGATAACGAGGCTCGGGGGGGCATCACTGAAACAGTCGTTCTTTCGACGAGACTGAGAGAGAAAGAGCGAGAGAGAGAGATATAGGGGTAGAGGAGAGAGAAGATGGGAGAGGATAGAAAGAGAGGAGAGGAGTTGAGGAAGGGGAACCGGTCCGGAACGGGATAAGAGCGAGACAGAGAAAAAGAGAAAGAGAGAAGGGATCGGGTTCGAGTCCGTCGAGATGCGTCCCGGTTGAAATGATCTCGCGGCGACACCGACAAAGCAGATTGGGCAGGCTCTGTTTCGCTCGCGACAGGAACACGCGAGTATAGCGTTCGCGGTTCAGGAGCTGGCAATGCACTGACTGGCTTCCCGGTTCGACCCGAGTCCGCGGCTGTTACTTGTACGTAGCGCATGCGTGCGACAGAGCCGCGACATTGCGCCGTCGTCGACGCCGTCGCTGACATCGTCATCGTCGTCGTCGTCGACGGCGACGTCGTCCTGTGCTCGTAGTCCTCGGCATTGTTACTCCTTCGTCCCTCCTTCGTCCTTCGCCCCTCAACGTACTCCTACAAGCTCTGTCGTCGTTGTCTGTCGTCCTGCTTCGCAGGACTGTTACTCGACGCAAGCTGCAACGGGGAGCAAGACTCCACACCGACGCGATTCTACGGCCAGACTTTGCTTCTGTGTTTCATACCCTAAATCGGCACTCCGCGCCCTGGAGAGCGCTCGTTGATCTCGCTGCGCTACCGCTGTCGGGAAGACAGGGGCGAAAGAGGTGTCGGCTTCTCGTCGAAGCTCGACACCCTCTTCCACATCGATGCAATGTGTAACGAGAGCGACGACGGAGATTAGGCTGCTTGCATTTTGGCCTGGCTGAAAGTGACTCTGTTCCTATTTTTCTGATCATCCCCTTACTGAAAACTAGACGTCTGCAGCAAGGTAGATGGTTTAACATTTTTTTTCGCGATTCTACGCGCAGACAAGGGACTTTTGGAAATTGGTTGATCAACGAAAAGGGAAGAAAGTGGTATATCCTTAGTTTTAGTTTGTAGAGGTTACTTGCTTCGTATACTTTGGTTTTGTATGTACCTAATGTTGTAATAAATCTCTTACGAGATCTTCTCGATAAAAAAAGATGCACAGGATTGCGCAGACCGCATTAAATGGCCAAGATCGGGCGCAGACTGTTAGAATTGTTCGCAGGTGTGGGTTTCGGCTAGTTTCTTAACCTAGAAAGGTAACGTAACCGCGGATATAGTCGGTGAAAGTGATACAGTGAACTCGAGACATAGCCGAGGGCCGTGAAATTTAAAACTGTTGTCTCGCAATGCATTAGTCAATGCCATTTAAAGTTAGATTAAGAGCGATCCCGTTGCTCGATCGTACCGCTATTCATTTAAACAATTAGGAACGACGATTCCTACAGGATACGCAGTTTCTCTCTTTAATTGCTTCCGTATTGTTAACCAGTTAGCAGAATCATCCATAAAGAATAACATGTCCATTTGCAAATACTGTACACTCTCTACAAAGTCGTAGCGATAAATTGCTGCATGTAAAGTACGTTCGAATCTCCAATTGTTCAATTTATAGAGCCATAATACTCGACTCTCGATCTCGTTAGAGATAATACGAAGAAACAGCATAGATGAATACCTGGCGTCAAACGTAAATTGGTAGATCAGTAGATAAAATAAATTGGTTCTGTGCGCACAAAGAGATCGGCGGCAATAGCCACTTATTTCAAATTCATCGTAAATCATTCGGTATACCCGACAGGCTCCTTGTTCTCTAGATCGATGGAAACAGTGTTGTACAATGAACACGTTCAGTTCAACCGATAGCAAACTGGGTCCTTCGCGACCCGACCTACAACTTCCAATCTCATCCTCAAACAAACTTCGAACTTCAAACTTCAATCCTCGCTAACCCCTTCCGAAAGCACTAGAACTGGATTCTACGTTGTTAATAGCTTAATCCACTCCTCGAAATACTCTTTCATTTCGCTGTGATCATCCCCACCACTTTCTGTTAGCTGCACTAGTCGGTTGCTTTTGGTAGCAAAAGCTAGGCTAACTAACGCAATTGCGAGTTGCAGGAGTTAAATCGAAATTCATTTGATCGCTTATGATTTTTCTAATCGTTTGCTGTTTTACATTTTACCAAGTCAATTAATCTCGGTCTTCAGATTAGCAGATTAAAGTTCGTTAGTAGATCAATTGAGTGGATTGAATGTGGCGAAGAATCAATTTCCCGAAACGGTGGTATGATTTATTACAGACAGTTGACGGCAAAAACAGGATGATCTCGACATTAATCCCCACTCGGATCCCCGGCAGGCATAATCTAGCTTCCCGAGGCCGGATCAAAGTGGCTGTAGTCGGGCGATCGGTACAAAGTAAATTCGCGATTCGATTGACGTTGAACGCGTACACAGGGCAAGACGAACGAGACACTGGGTCTCTGGGAAAGTATATTTAGCAGTTCCAATTAAGTGCGAGCTAGCGAAGGTTAAGGAGGCGTGAAGGATCCAGAGTCTGTTCTTGCTTTCTCTATCTGAGCGTTGCGCCGGCACACACCAGTACCATTTCCCGAGTACACCATCGCAAGCATCACCAGCACCAGCAGGAATAGCACCAGCAGCGGGGCCGCATCGTCTACTGTAATCCTTAATTGGTTCGCGTGATTCATTCGGTCCATTCATCGTAACTAAACTGTTCTCCGAAGGAGAGCCGTCCTCGCCTCGAGCGACAGGACGGAGCACGCCGGTTTCCTATCCTTTCTTTCCCAGTCCCTCCCAGCTGGTTTCTTATCTTGTCCTCTCGCTCGCAGAGGCAGAGCTCGGGCTGCTCGGATACGCGGCAGATAGCGGTCGAAGGAGCCCAACGGTAGCCTGTCTGTCTGTAGTTATAACGTGGGATCAGATAAACAAACGCGGCTTTAACTCCGACTGACATAATCGGTCGTTCGTGTGAGAGACACCAGAAATACGGCCCGCCACGTGGAACACCGAAGATGCCCGACCACGAACCCATAGAACCCTGGGACACCATTGGACACCCGAACTAAAGATTCACGATTACAACCTGTCTCTCTCTCTGGCTCGAGAAAAAAACATCTCCGAGGTGAACAAAGAGAATAGGGTATAGACGACTCCACGGGTTAGGGTTATAGGATCATTGCTGGACCCAGGATGATGATTGCCTGGATCAACGCCGATCGAAAGGGTGACTCCAATTTCGGGCTGGTACTCTTGCTTGTCCTTGACATTCGATGGCTAGACGGATAAGAAAAATATATGGTCAACCAAACTCGCAAACTAAAACCGACCGCCACGAACATGTAAATGAAAAAGTTATTAAAATCGGCGGAGACGTCACACATCGAAAGGCTCACAAAATATATTCCTTTGGAAGAGTAGATTGCACTAATTACATGTTTTATCAATCTCTTACGTTTTAGTGAATTTCCTATCGACGAATAATTAGACCGAAAGGATAGCCCAGATTTTCATTGTTTGATCATTACCTAGTATACTCTATGGAATTACACGTTAATCACTACACACGTTACATGGTGCATGTTGATCAAATTTCGATATTCATGATAATTCATGGTCCATCGGGCAACTGCACAGTAAAGTCAAACCCTGCCTCTTCGTTGTATTCACGTCAATATTGTGCGGACGAAAAAATCGTTGAAAATGATTTTTCCTGCATCGTTGAAAAGACTATGTTTTCGACTGGAACGTTGACTTTCGTAGTTTGAAAGACAGCGAGTCGTTACCGGAGGAGTCAGGATAACAAACTTTACTCGGGGCAATAACGTTCGAGTTCTCCCTAGAAAAAGATCCTCTTATCCTTTCTCTCCAAGATTATTCTTTTTAAAGAAACGTAATTATACTTTAAAACTAACTTCGTAGCACATTTATACAAGATCTTAGCGCGGATAGAGGATGATTTAAAGAAGAGCCCGGACTGTATAATCTTCGGAAAGTAGCAGGAGGGAGGTTTTCTTTTAAACCATCGGCTACTCAACAAAGATATCAAAGACATCGTTGAAAGAGCAGGATGTCAAGGAGAAAGCGAGCTGTAATAATTTCTCCAACACTATTTACTCTAGGTTTTAGAAGCCTGTGATATATTGTATCAATTTGAGCACCGACAGTTTTCTTCGAAATTTATCAATCGCCGAAGAAACGGTTCTCGGCGAAAAAGCAGAGGAATATTCGGTTCAGAGAATACTCCGCCGTTCGAAAAAGATATTCGCCGATATATATACATATATTCGCGGATATATCGCGTTAATATCCACACGGTCGATTCGCAGAGCGGCGATATTCCGGATCGTTGCCGGTCCATTGAGCAGCGCGACGATAAAACCTTGCCTTGTCTTCTCATCAAAATACACTTCTGATCCTCGATTGAATGTTCAAAGAAATTTCCCGTACGCGCCCACTGATCTCCGGGTCCGCTTCCATCGGGATCCACCCCAGAGATCCTCTCTCCCTTGTACACCCTCTGACACAGCCTCCGCCCCCATACACCCCCGCCCACACGCGAGGAGCGAGAAATGGAATCGTGCGAGAGCCCGGGCGAAACATTTCTAAGAGTCGAACGGCAGAAAAAGAAGGAAGAATGGCTTCCGGGTGCGCACCTAACCGGAAATGCTCGACGACGAAGATCTAAGATTCGCGGAGGGGTTCGCGGAAGGGTGAATAATAACGTTTGAAATTCGAGACGCGGAATAAAATGATGTCGTGGACGAGAGAGAGAGAGAGAGGCGCGCTGCCTTCGCGCGGCGAGGGGGTTGGAAACCAGGAGGTTCACGGTGAAAAGGGGACGAAACGAAGGATATGGGGGTTCAAGGGGCAAGGGGCCGTAGGCGAAGAATATATAGTATATGGCCTCGTATATGTATGTATACGTCCTCGTGTGCGTAGCTCGAGGAAAGCAAAAGGATACAAGAAAGGGCGTTAGAAAGGAAGGCTTCTAGGCTTCGTTCAATAAAACGGAATATCTAATAAGGAACAAATGCAGTCGACGAAAGAATGGAGGATAGAGGCGAGGGATAGATAGAGAGAATGAGAGACAGAGATGGTGGAAACAGAAATTGAGGAGCAGGGGTCGTTTTATTAAGGCTGCTGAATGTGCTCTGTTTTCAACCTGTCTGCAAATGGGACACCCGGTACTCTTTAGAGTCCATAGTTTAGGTCCAGAGTCATCGTTTTGGCGTCCAGTCCTTAATTTTGATTATTTAGCCATTTATTTTTGGTCCTGTTTTTGATAATTGCACCTGGGATGCTTTATAGTCTATATGAACCTGTAGTGTTGGTGTTGTTAGCGACCATTGCTGTACCGAGTGTCCAGTTTTTAATTTTGATAATTATGCTTGATCTAATCGAGACAGAGGCATTTATCTCTCTAGTGTCTCTGCTATTAGGGGATGGCCGCACACGCTAGCCGTCCAATCTCCTGTTCTTTGTTGTCTTTTTATTAACGAAGCCGGAGCTCGGTTAGAGACGCATTCATCTATTTGTGTACTTGGTTTTCTATTGGATAATTGATTGCGGAGCCCATCAAACATCGTTGTAGTCACAGGACAGTAGGCGATGCGCTCAATTGACTATAAACAATAGTATGCTTGATTTGTGAAAAATGAAGGCGAAGAAGATTTCGTCGAAGTGGATTGGACGATGTTGTTTATGTGCGATTGTTGTGATTGAAGGGGAAATAAAGGGGTACGAAACGGAGCCGAAATCCGAAACCGAATCCTTTCATTGCAGTTTACTTTTGCCAGGTAATTTCAAGTTGATCGCCCAATTTTGACCACGATATTTCTCCCTTTTAGTGTTTGTGGCATGTACGTAGACTGCTCGAAATTGGCAACGCGATTGTGGAGCGTTGTATATGGCACTCCGAGATTGTTTCGTGGCCCAACGACCTGGCTTTCTCTTTTCTAGGCAGAACCGGGGAAATGGGATTAACTGGAACTATTTGGTCAAATTGGGAACCGTCTTAAATATAGTATTGTGGAATTATAATTCTGCGATCTTTTTGAAAGTCTCGGACGATAATAAACGAGTGATCGATCGATAGTATAGGGTGCACGAAAGTTCGTCTTCCAGCGGACAGAGCAGGGAGCCAGAAATTTTCGAGCATGCCTGATAGTTTTCTTTCGAGAAAGATCGATACGGAATGAATGTGCATGTATGGAAATGCCAGGCAAGAAGTCGTCACTATTCCATGGACGCTCTTTCATATTTACATATTCGTAGATTGCTTTATTTAAATCTGCGCGCGATACAAAGGCCCGATAGGATAATGACACTTACTGCTGCATATGGAAATTGAAATCAAAGTGCCTCGCTAGATCTTCCACGGAGCATCTCCGAGGAGAGATGCGACACGTTATCCTTTTTCTCATTCTCGTCGCTGTCTTCTTTGAGATCTGACCTAGATGAGTCGCAGACGCAAATGGAGCCGAGAGAAACAACATTCAAATATTTATTGACTCCAATTTCTTTCGGCGAGGTGCGTCGGCGGCGAAGTCTACTGTCCAGGCTTATGTGTGACTTATACAGGGTGTATAGAAAGTATCTAAAAGAATCTAACCCTGGATCGGTGGACATTTGTAAAAGAAACATGCAAAAACAAAATTTTTTCTCTTCTGGATGAGTGGAAAGTGTTGAAGTAAAAAAAAACTTTATTAACAATTTCCTTTGTTATAAACATTTTTGATTCACCCCTAGAACGGATGACCATTACTTTTTATACACCCGGTGTATAAACAAGCAATGATGTTGCAATGTTATTCGAAATGCATTAGAGGTACAGCAAAGAGAACGGAAGGAGGAATAACAGCGAAAGGAAACAAAAGATCGTGGAGGACTGGGCAGGAAGACATCGAGGATTTAAATCGTCTGGGATGATCCAGTAGGAAGTGCAAAAGGGAATTCCGTATAGGGGGCGACATCATGCTCTCACAATCAGTTGCGGAGGCTGACGTTATCGCGCTGCGAAGATAGGCCAGAGGGTTGGAAACGAACAGAATAAAACTTCTTCGGGGACGTGTGTAGAAGATGGATGGTTACTGCTCGAAGTGAATGTCAATGTGGGCTCGCTGATGCATTCTGCTTTCAGTTGCGCTTTGTGTGCAAGCACACCTCGTTGGGTTCCAGGCATGTTAGGATCCTATCGGCAACGTGGGTTCCCAAAGGACTCGGAAATTGCGAAAATCATTCTGCAGTCATCGAGGAACACTACACTATTTACTCGGAATGTTTGCAAACCACAAAAATTCATGTGCGTGCGAAATTGAAGGGTAGACTAAATTTTGTGTCGACCTAGGGGATATCGCGATAGAATTTTTGTCCAATTAAGAAGCTTCAGTGCTCCAGGTTCACGTCTCTCTGTTCACAGTGAATCGAGTCACGACCTGGAACAGGATGTCCACGGAGTTACGGTTGACAAGTCAGGTTACAGGGAAGCGAAACAGCCGCCGGTTATTTTATTCGCTGACCACGACCTTTCCTACGGATTATGATGCTTCGGAACGATTTTATGGCGAGTATAAAGCTGAAATACTTTCCGAAACAGGGGGACTCTGCGCTTCGAGAGGGGAACGCGGTGCCTTTAAAAAAAAGAAGCTTAAGATAATCGTCCCCGACCATCAGAAACTAATCCACTAAGAATGGCTGTATAAAGAAAGTTAGCTAGTATACAGTTTTCCTCAAAGCTTTCGGATTCTTTAGCGTAGTTTCGCGAACGAGCTGGAAAACGGGGACAGCGTCCGTGGAAAAACAGCCGGGAGTTTGTTAACAAAATAACCGTAAAAAAGGCTAGCCGTTTAGAAATTTCTGAAGCACGAAGGACAATCGATCCCGCTGCCATTAACGACAAATTGAAAATGAAGAATTCACTTAAATCGAGCAGTTGATCCGATTGTCATCGAGAAACAAACTGGAAGCATTCGGGCATGTTGAACTTGAATATAAAAATGAAGAGAAATATTCTGAGGACTCCGAAGACTTTCTGAAAGTAAAATTATTTGCAACAGTAAATTGGCTGTAGCTCGAGGGTAAAAATGAAAATAAATGTTCTGAGCAGTCGGAGGACTTTCTGCAATGAGTTTCGGCGGATCGTTGTCCGGAATTGTCTATTGGTTGGTCGCACGGTTCCCGAAGCCGGGCTTTTAGGGCGTTGACAAATGGATGGTGACATCGCGTGCCCATAATCGCGCTCGCGGAATAAATGTTGCTAATTCCGAATAAGGGAGCAGCGTGAGCGACGCCGAAGGCCGCGCCGCGGCTCTAATTTATCTGGCAGCAATGTGCAGTACGCGCAGCAATTTAAAACCGGGCCCCGCGAGTGCGTATATAATTCAATTATTCACTCGAACCCTAGCTAAAGTTTTGCAGCATTGCGAGATTTATAGGTAAATTAAAGGTCGAGAAGTAATGGCGGCCCGTTTCTTGCGCCGGGGTTCGCGAATTACACCGGCAAGCGCAGGAAACGGTTCCTCCTTTACAGTGAAATGGCAGCGCAACCGTTTCATTCTTCGCCGGTTGGTAATTCCCTCCTTGGAAAACCACGTGACAAAACAGCGCCCAGTGACTTTCATTAATTTCACGCCGGCAGATTACCCCGAATAAACTGATAAAACTTTTCGACGGTCTTAATGGCGCGTAAATTTGGAAATTTGCGCTTCTTTGTTTGTCGGCTCGCCCCCGGCACGCGGCACCGGGCGTTTTATGTGTGCCAATTCAAAGTTTCTTCCCCTGGAGATAGCTTTATCTTTTCATTAATCGCTGAATGGCGGGCTGCGTCAACCGCTTAAACGCTTTATCGATCGAATCGTGCACCGAAGCTGCGAATGTTTTATTGATTTCGGAGGATGTTTAAGAGGTACATTGCGTTTTATCTGGGGTAGGGATCTAGAGAGGACTTCACAGAAAGAATTCTAGAAAGAGGACTAAGAGAGGACCCGGAACGTTTGACAGTGGGATCGAGCGGTCGCCCAGCGATAAAAAACAATACCCCGCTGGCCGATGATAAGAACGAGGGCGGTGGACAGTAGCAACCCTTTGATTTCGATCCGAGTCTCGCAGTTGCATCGCACGATGTTCCGCGACGCCTCGCGAGGAAGGACGACGGGGCCAATGGCCTGGAACGAAACCAGGACAATTGGGAAAGAATGAGGGTGGGATGCGGCGAGAGCGAAGAAGAAGAAAAAAAAGAGAAACGTCGCCAGTCAACAGAGGAAAGCTGAACGTCCGGGGGTTGTGGAGAGATGGACCCACCTCCGCAAAGGGGGTGGGCAAAAGCGAGGAAGGATTTCGTCGGGCTCCCGACAAGTTTTCTGCAATCGGTTCGTTTGATGCGGATTCCACCTCCGTTTCCCCATCCCCAGCACCGACCGAATCGAAGGTCGCGAAGTTGCGATACTTCGCGAAGTCGAGTAGAAGACAGAGAAAGGCTGGGGAATGACGAATGAGAAGGTGGTCGATGGAGGAACTCGAGAACGAAGGCAAATGTGCTTTGGCAACGGCGTTTTCTGATGGCAGGGTGCATTCGTTAGGTGCATCACTCTTGGCTCCGTTGCTGCAGCTGCTTCGAATGCAAGAGAAGCGCGAGGAGCCTTCGGGAAGCTGCTAAATTATTTATCATTTAGCATTCGTCTCAAGAAAAGGTCTACGAATTTCACCTGCCTTTGAATATCGAGAAAGTTCGACGTTTTTGAGATCTTCAGAAGTTGCAGGATCCATGCGGTGGCATAATAATTCGTCATTTTATCATTTAAAAAATTTAGGGACCGAAGTGTAGGGAACGTCAGTAAATTATTTATTATTTAGCATTCGTCTCAGAGAATGAGACTACGAATTCTTGCTTCTCTTGAACACTGAGAATGTTTGAAATATTCTCGAGTTCTTCAGAAGAAAAGTGGAGAAGATATATACTATACACAATGTGCCAGAAGCATACTAATTTACCAGAGTTTTTGTCTGTTTTACTGTCTGAACAATTCCAGATGTCTTTTCACGTGTTCTAATTTTCCGAGTTCTAAAATTGAAATTTTCGAGGAGTCGATTGTGTGCACAAACTTCGAAGATACATTGTGGCCGAGGTATGTAACGACGAGCGTACGTACAGTTATTAGGAGAAGTTAAAAGTATTTACGTTAGCGAGGAAGACAGAGAATGGGGGAACGATGAGAACGTCTCGCCTTAAGACGCGACGCTGGAAGACTAACAAGAAGACCGAGCGAAACCTGGGACCAACTCGAATGTTTACCGCGACTTGATTTAAATCGAAGATCTCGTCTCATCGCTAAGCGACGACCGGCGCAGCAGTCCTGTTTGTTAACTCGCTGGGAAATTGCTTTCGGAATTACATAAGAATACGCTAATTAAAAACTGCGACTATTCGTTCTTGCCAGTCGTCCACGTTCAATTATCGGTTCTCTCGTCCTGAGGAGTTCCAGTCGTTTCTAGGATCAAGTGCTGCGACACGTGCCCGACGAAATTGTGAAGCTACAGTGCAATTTATAAAGAAGTCATTGATTTTTATCTTCATTGAACCTGGCAGTAGAAGCAACTAGCTCCTAATTATAAAAATTGTAACAAAATCTCTGTATCTTCGATAACTTCATATCTAAAAATCGTAAATGGTACTTTTGGGTTCGTCTGTCTTAAACATCCTTTTTCCCCAGCCAATAAAATAAGAAGTTAGAGGTCACATACGTTCAATTACGAGCAGTAATAGGGCCCGGTAAAATAAATTCCGGAATTTGGAACGGGCAAAGGGAGTGAACCAGTTTCACCAGAAACGATACCAGGAACGTTTAAAAGAAAACTGACGCGGCATAGGGTAGCAACCGAGGAAGGGAGCCCCGAAGAGCACAACATTCTATTTCTGTCGTTGCTGTATGAGCAGCTCCGTGGTTTCGTCTCCGCAGTTGTCGCAAATATTTGCTTGCCTCGAAGACGAAAGGCACGGGGGAAGCTCTTGAACGATCGGAAGATAGTTGACGTGCATGTGCGATGAGCGGAAAAGAGGAAAGAGGCCGGAGTTACTTCGTCAGAATACCAAATACCCATTTCGATTCGCCTGACCACCCACGAATCAGACCGCGACTCTCGCAAAGGACTTTTCAAACTCCCTCAAAAGCGACTGTGCTACCTCCTTGTCCCGTGTGCCGGCCCCCCCGTTTGCCAATTTCTTCCTTTTCTTTTGCTCCATCGATTCGCGGACGCGACACATCTTTGTCCACCTCCTTCTTTTTCGGAAGACAAATGAATCGAACTGGGTCAATTAGCGCTCGGTCTATCAAGCAGCTCGTGTGAAAACGGATCGCCTGGACTCATCCTCAAAAATGATGAAAATTTAGTCAGAAATAAAGCGAATAAAGCGAATACTCTGTCGTCTCGGAAACTATTTAGGTATCTTATTGCATTTATTTTCATATATACGGGAAACCCTCTATGCTATATTCGTGTACATTTTGAATTAGCAATATTGCGGGTCAGCTTATAAATTTTTGTGAAGCTCGTGAACGAGAGCGCCGAAAAATTGTCCGCGGACGGATGCGGCCCGGTGGTACGATAATAAAATTTGCGTTTCCATGAATAGTATTTCTATTGTTACTTAAAAAAGAGCCGTAACTCGTCCTAGTTACAAGAATGGTCGTGCATAATACTCCCTACTTTAATTGTAGAATAATTTTCGCAGACGGAATGACGAGTATAAAGCAGTCTGGAACACGAAGTATCGACCGAGTACGTTTCATACAATTATCCCCGAGCGGCGTAGCGAAGGTTAAAGCGAAGGATAGCGAGGTCGTGGCTAAAACAGTGGAGTCCTCTCCGACTAATCCGGAACTTCTTGACAAACAGTCTCTGTACGGTTGTGTACAGATCACCTATCGGCGATCTTCGCGTGGATATCGTGATCGTAGAGTCCCGGCTGGTGCGGTGGTTTCGCGTGGTTTACTCGTCCACGGTTTTGCTTGTATAGAGAGGCGCACGTACGCGGATCAGATAGTTAGCTTATTCTAAAGGTGGCCGAGGGTGGACGAGGATGCGTCTTGCGTGAGTTAGGGTTGACCAGACTGAATAATGCATTGGGCACTGGCTCTGACCTCTCTTCTCTCTCGCCGCGCTATATTCTCACCACCTACGCACGTACGAACCGACGACTGTTGTGTGTAACCTGGTGTGTGCCCACGCGCACATTCACCCAGGAACCCACGTGCACATTCTTGTCTCTGTTTGCCCGGTAACTTCGTATACATGCTCGTTCCCCGGCCTCTGCCTCTTTACATTCTGGCTTTATACACTAGGGCAATCTGTAACCTTTCCGACGACTTCGTTAAACCGATGAAAAACCTCGGTTTCCCGGCTTTATTCCTTATTTATCCGCTTCGCCATTCAATATGCGCTCTTCGCGGGATTTCCGGCTCAAAATCGGGTCGCTCAGCCCTTCGCTCAAAATCAAGATTCTTGTACCACTAACCCTTTCCATTCGACTGGCCCTTCTAACCCAAGAATTACAACACTATAATTAGAAAGTGGCTCTCTGCTCATAAAGAATAAAATGTAAATATATGAATGAACCAGTGGAATTATTTAAGCAATTTTTCTTTTTTGTTTGGAAGCGCACCGAACTCACCCTCTGCTTATCTGCATTCAGGACAAGGTTTACTCACCTAGAACAGAAAAAGAACAAGACTTCGTTACACGCATTCTCCGACAAACCACTGCCTAACATAAAGATTAAGCCATTCAGAAATATTCAACCTAAATAAATACTAAATAAATTCCTGGAAATTATTGCAGTAATAAAGTCACGTTTGTCAGACATTATTGACCGAATTCAGTAGTTGCACAAGACAGTTCGCGATCTGAAAGGAACAGAATCGATCGAAGGTTCGCTTAATTAAATATGAGGATTTCTCCGCGATGTACGGACGTAGAGGAATATTTTTGCTTGTAATTGAACGGGGAGAATATGCCGTGCCATAACGTTAAGAGACAATATTCATCCCCCGTGATAAAAACCGAGGAGCCAGAAAGTTTCGTGCTTTCGCCGTACACTCCGAATAGTGCTTTGCGCACCCTTTGTCTAGGCATCCTCGTTTCTTATTCTTACAGGTCTCATCGAGATTATGGCGACGTACGAGACGTCGGCCACTCTCATTTTCGTTCTTTCGCGGAGCCGCGTTCGAACTTGTCGCATCAAGCATCGTCTGAAGGGCAATTCTCCTGACTGCCACCCTTCTATCTTTCGCACTTTTGTCTCGATTCTACCCGACCAGAACAAATGAAAAGTATCAGACGGCTTCTACGATTATCCTTGAAATTCCTTGTACCCCCATTCCCGTAAAATCATACTGAAAGAATCTCAAATTCGCTTCACCGTGTTGCACACTCACATTTTGATCGGTAGGCAATTTCCTTAGATCCTGTAGCTCTCGTTTTCTTAGATTTTACTGTATTTTATTTGTGCACATGATCAGCTGTGTTCAGAAGGGCTCTTTTACTTCTGCGTTATTATTTTGTTATTAACATTAAATTTGTTTCGTGAGAATATTTGCAGAAGATCGTGAATGCAGGAATTCGTGAGGTAAATAATTGTTTGAAAGAAGCGTAGATGGAACGGTGATAGCGGTCGCTTGTCAAGCTTCCTTTAAGCCTGAGCTAGAGACAAACTCTACGGTGAAGATAAGCTCTTGCTGATAGTAATTGAACCGCAGTTGCTCTAATCTCGACTGGACGTGTTCCCACCGAGAATCGCGAGTGCAAAGTACGAGAGTAGTTACACTGCCGTGTCGCGCGTTCTCTGGAATCGGCGAATTACGGTGTACTTGGAACTACGTTTTAAGTAATTGAAAGCCAACAGCCTTTTTCTGGGAACCTGGACGAACACTGCGACGGGCGAGCGTGAAACTATGTGCATTGCTATTTCTCTAGTTCGCCAATCGAATTTCTTCCGAAACAGAAATGTTTGAAAAAAATTCTTTCTGTCGCTCTACAGACCATGGGTCGGCAAACTACGACCCGCTGCGAGGTTAATATTTTTCTTTACATGAAAAAATAAAAAATGAATCGAATCACGTAAAATAAAAAAAATTATGTAAAAATATCACTTCCTAATAAAAAAATTTTGAATCTGTTTTTTTTTTGTTGCGTCGAACCTAAAAATTTTATGATCTGGCCCTTTCCAAAAAAGAGGGCCATAACAAAGATAATAATGGTGTGAAATTTTTATGATAACTATAATTGATGAAAAATATGGTAAAATTTTTATTCAGCAGTTTTCATTAATTTCGACAGATTCTGTTGCTGTGGAAGAGCGTCAAATGGCATTTTTGTTGAAATTGAATCGCGTTAATTCCCTCGAGTTGCCAGCGACTGTGAAACAACGTTGGCAAATTGGCAGACAAATAACGAGCTCAGTGAACTCAAGGAGATATTATCTAACCACGATTAAAGGAAGCCCCGTTGTTTTCCTCCGATTGGTGGAGAGGGCCGAGAGAAGGGAGGGAGCGTTCCCGAAGAAAATCCTATTATTAATAGTCGTAAGCAAGCGATAATTGCCAGGAGGGTATCCCGTTCGTGTTATACGAGGTTCCGAGGCAATGCTAGACGACGATGTTTCGTGTTAATTATCGGTAACGATCGTAATTTCTCAATGAAAACTCGGAAGGAACCCCCTCGCCGGTCGTTCCGCGTGTCGCTTTACTCGAGTTACTCCGATTCCATCGGCCGGAACTCGGAACGAGACGCAATATATACTTCCTTTTTTATTCGCCCGGTTCGACGATATCACCTTCCCACCCCCCTCGAGGAAGCGAATTTCCCCCTGCGATCGTTAGCAAGCTTTTATATTGTTTCACCAACCGGGCCGAGGGGCGCCATGGAATTTCAGCTTGGCCCCTTGCAATTGCGATTTCTTTCGCGGCTACCTTCATCCGGTGCTGCTTCATCCTCGATCATTAGCTGCGGAAGCCAAAGACGATCCATGTATTCCTCCCTTGGCTCTCGAATTCAGTATCGATCACAGAAAAATTCTACTCCATTCCCACCTCGGGAGAATCCACGAAATCCATTTATTTTGCATAATGATCCGCTAGCAATCAGCGTTACCAGATCGAAATGCTATAGTCGGAACCCGAGTGACGCCGCGGTGAGACAGTTCTAGGCACGTGACGTCATGCACTTCCTCGGAGGGAATTTTTGCGGCAGAATGTGATGTCTCGGCGAGTTTCTCGACAGAATTTCAGGCTAGCGCGGCGTGCTCTCCGGTTGAGAGAAATCATTTGGAAGATTAATGCGATAGTCGGTTCGATTAGAAGTCGGAGGACTCACTCGAATGTTACAATAAGAGCCAGGTTCTACAAATAGAGGATGGTGGAGCGTCGTTAAGAGGTTTCTCGAACGTGTTCCAGCGGCCGCGTTTTTATCCTGTTGATCACGGAATATAAATGACCGGGGTGTTCCGGTCCACTCGGAGAACGTACAAATACAAAACAGATACGTGTACGCCGCTTCATCTTTGTCCGCACCCTCAAAATCAGATTAACAGTTGGCCGATCAACGCCTACGAGGCGAGGAAGAGAGCGAGAGAAGATAAAGGAGTAAGAGAGAGAGAGAGAAAGCGAATAGTCCAGACGCCATTCCTCAGAGCCGAGGAACGCATTTCGTCTTCGGCCCTCGCCTCTCGGATTCGTATACGAGACATTCCGATAGGATCACCAATTATTCTCGAGGCTGAGAGCAAAGTATCAGCCTGTCAATTATCTACCTGGACGGTGAGCCAACCCGTGGCCATGAGAAACGATTCTTGCTCGATCTAGCCGGAGACCATGCTAGGTCGTTACTCGCCATTGATCGACGCCATTCATTCGCGACCAAAACGAACGACAGGAAAAGAAATGGCTCGACCCGCGATTCAAAATGAGACAACATCAAACAAATCTCCCCTGTATTTATCCCACCGGAATAAACGAAATCTCGCCGCGCATTAATTATTTATGGAGATCCTTTTTATCAACATATTAATGTGTTTCATTAACACGCAAATCGGTCCCGCCGTAATACACGATTTTAATTTATTCTGATTTTATAACGACGCTGTAAGAGGAGGACAAAGCTGGTTAAAGGTGTAATAGAGACTACTACTGTACAGATTTAATCACATCGTCCGCAACAGAATTATTTTTTTCACCAGTGAATATTAATATTCATGGAGATATTAACCTGGTAACCGAATAATGTTTTCGTTCTAAACGTTCACAAAGACGCGATTAAAAATGAAACGACAACAATTTCGTTGACATGCTGAAATTAAGAATGCAAAGCTTCACGGGTTAACAGTTTTTTTTTGCTGCTCTTAAAGAATGAAATATCCATGGGTAGCTGAGTTAACAGTTTGAAATCCCTTATCTAATAGTTAATACAGTTCAGAGGACACTTTAAATTTCCAGAAAATAAAATTCGATCGGTCATTTGCGTGGTTCTCGTCGTCGGATGAAACGAGAAGAAATAATTCTCGGGGCGGACAAGCAACAGGGAAAAACCGTGGTGTACCCTTATCCAGACGAGGGAGGAAGAGGCTTATCCGAGGCCGAAATTTTACGGCACGTCCCTGAAGAGCAATACGTCGATTCCGCGCGTCGGTTTCATGACTCGTTAGCCCGAAAGGGACATTCTAGTAGGCCGGGATTCGGGCAAAGTCGAGAGACTCGGTTCTCGAATTTGCATGCCTAGTTTGTGTGTGTACACGTGCAATTTGTTACCGCCGCCATTGCCGCAGCTACTGCTGATTGCTGATTATTCACAGACGCTAAAATATACACGACTGAGCCCATGCCGCGCTCAGTTTATGTACACATGCATGAAGGTTCAGTCGGGGCTACCGAACGATGTACCAAGGATTCATACGCTGTACGTCAAAACTATAGCGCAACCCTTTAAAACCCTTCAAAACGAACAATCAACGTTTATTATTTTTGTCCACCGACGGTGAACATGTCCAATTTTTATTCCAGTTTAATCGTGGATTAACTCGCACGTTTTGTCAATTTATTTCTCTGCTTCACCGAATAGGGTAAATGTACCTATTAATGCGGGTGTACGTTTTACTGCGGTATTTTTTCCCAATCAGATTCAAATAACATAAATATTTTGCTCTGAATAAATTTGTACAATGCAAACATAAATTTGTCGTACACAGTAGTACGTACAAAATGTTATCGATTTTATTTTTTAATATCGTCTCATGTTGTATCAGGTTTTAAGGGCCACCAATTTTATTTTTGTATTCAGAACACATTCTCCCATGAAATGCTTGCACATATTTTTATCTCATGATAAATTAGGAATATTATTAAAGTAAAGTAAAAATGAAGGAAATTGAAAATTTTCCTCGCTGAATAATTTTTCGAGCGCTAAGTGGGAGACATATTAGGGGTGATATTTTGTGGGTACAAAGGAGAGTTTGTGGCCGAACGTGGCTCGATCCTTGCTATGGAAGGATTGATATTTTTGGCGACGGGAACAAAAGATCGCCCGTTGCCGGGCACAGAGCGTTTAACTTGGCCATTCGGCAGGCTCGCGCGAAACAGTGGAAATTGCGCGAGCGTCTGCCGAGTCATTAAATTCCATTCTATATGACAATCCGCTCGCGCATTGTCTCTTTATTGAACGCGTAATTTCCCAATAAGCCGCGACAGGACGCGTGTTCGATTATGAAGTCAGTTGTTCCTCCTAATGGAATAGCCTTGTTCAAGCTAAACGGTGGTGGCGCGGACGGAAAAGGAAGCGGTTCGGGCGTCGCGCTAGACACTCGATTCGAATGAAAATGCAACCGTGAGAAAAAACGAACGAAGAAATTTTCCTTGCAGGTTGTTCTCCACTTTGGGTTCCCCTTTCCTCGTTGTTTCGCCGAGACTCGTTACAATCGTTCTGTCGAGAAGTTCCCCGGAAAAGTATGGATTTTTCACGGCCAGCGAAAAAAACGGTGAAGAAAACATGGAAAATCGGTTGCGGAAAAAGGAGTAAGACAGAGGAGGAAAAACAGTGTCGTCGAGAGAAACAGAAAGCACTGGATTGCTCGAACAGTTTAAACCGTCGAGTACAGGGACGAGTGCCGGCTGAAGAGGGACGACGCTGTTCGAAGAGAACGGAAGCTGGAAAAAAAGCACCTGACGTTGGAAAAACGAGATTCTTGGTGTAGCCTCCTCCTTTATCATATTTTCCTTTTATTTCGTGTCTTGCTTTCCTTATGGTCCTGCTCGCACAAATTGTTTCCTTCACCAGATACTTATTCCCGCCCCCACCGACTTGTACGTCCTTGAAAGGAGCGATTCCTGAGATAATTCGAAGTAACTTTGTCCCTTGCGAAAATATTGAGATCAAACGGCGATTTAATGCGTTCGGTGACCAGGTTAAAACGCCGTGCTATTTTGCCGAGTATCATGCGAGTGCATATTGCCGGGAGGGCGTCGTCGAAATTTAAAATTAATTTTCAGCAACAAGAGGCGCGTGTACAGGGATCCGTCGCACAGTGCTGTAGCTGTACGGATTAGACCCCTCGTCCGGCGACCTGCTCCAGAGCACCACCCTTGCTAAGCCAACCTATTCTGTGATCCGCTTTCGCCATTTCAATTTCGTTGTCCCCTCGTGTCGCTTCTCTTCCGCGTCTTCCGCGTCCTGAGAATATCTACAGCTGCGCCTATCTACGGAAAAGAGACAGAGCAACAGAGGACGAGAAGAGAACAGGCTCTCTCGAAACCTTGCGAAATGCAAGTCTCAGACTTCGCAACCTTTCGAAGGAGCTCTTCGAAGTGGAACTTCGTCTTCGAGAATCGCCGGGACAACCTTTACTTCATCCGGCAGAAAATTTCTCGGAATTAAGATACTTCCACGGATTTAAAAGACACGCTGCTCCACGGTTAATCACCTTTTAGGGATTACACTTCGTGTTGCTCGAGCAGAATCGCCTGGAGTATTATTTATCATTTCTGGGATACCACTGGAGGGCCATTTGCTGTTTGAATAAGCGAGTTCTAAAATCCTGAGCGTCGGAAGAAAAAAAACTCCACACTTGCCTCGTCAAAAAGAGCTGAAAATAATTGCAGGAGCAAACTGGTTCCGATTTATCAAGCCTCCGGGTTTTCGTTTAGAGGATCGTCGCTCTATCAGAGCAAAGTTTGTCCATCAAACTCCCGAAACTTGGCGGGGCCAAGGAGACAGGTGAGAGGCTTCTAGCCACCCGGTAGATGGATAGACGGGGAAACTTTTCGATTCTAGGAGGGAGGTCTCTATAAGCGTGAGCGCAGCGTGCCGTCAGAGCAAGAGCGTAGCAGCTCCGGCGCGGCGGTGCAACGACTGCACCGTATTTATTTCAGCTCCTAATGAGTTCGCAGGCCAGCCAGAGCCTAGCTAGCTCAGCCAGCGAAGCAGGCAGGCAGCGTACGCACACCTAAACGCTTTGCGCGAAAATGAAAACGCGAGCATTTATGGCAGACTGACTGGTTGGCTGGTTCGCCGGGCAAGGGATGGGAAATGGTCTAAAGCTTTCGCTACGCGGAAGGAATCGGTGCATACGTTACCTTTTCGGCGTTTTCTACCTGGAGTTTTGCTCCAAGTACCGTCTACACTTCGAGTTAAGGGGGTTGGCTGCCCCCGCCAGACATTTCACCCTCGTTTTCCTCCTGCGTCTCCCTCTTGGCCCTTCCTTTCGCCCTGCCCGTCATCCTCATTCTTTTCATCTCGCTTCTCCTCCCCAAACTCCTCTTTTTCCTCCTACTCGCTGCTACTCTCTCTCTATAATTTCTTTTTCTATCTCTCCCTTCTTCTTTATTTATTTCTCTCTCTCTCGTTCTTTCTTTCTCTGTGTCTTCCAGTTTCGTGTCTATGCGTTTTCTCGTCGTCCGATCTTTTTGCCTCTCCTTCCAGGCACTGCTTTAAACACAGGAAGAAACGAGGCTGTTAAAATGTTCCGCCATGCACAATTTATTATAGGCTGCGAATGGTAAGCGTGAGACGGGCTCCCGTCTCAAAGTCAAGGAAAAAGAAACGCGGCTTAATATTTCCCGTGCAAAGGGAACCGCGGAACGCGCCGGCGTCGCCCAAGAAAACCTCCCTCCTCCTCCTGCTTTCTTTCACGATCCTCTATTTTCCGACCGTCCGGCTCCACGGTTTTTCTTTTACCCTCTCGCCACCACTTCTTCACCCGAGACAGAGGGAAAACCGCGTTACCAAGCCGCCGGGAAATATTTTGTTTCTTTCGCTTTAAGATTCCGGTCAGACCGAATCGGTGAGTGGTAATGATATCCTTTACAGTCGTCCGAAGATTGCTTTCGCTCGGCTCATCCCCTAAGATGCGCCAATTTACGTTTCACGATTTATTTGACCCTTTGAATTATTTTTAAACTATGCTCTACCGAAGCAAAATTTTATGTGGATTTTCGGTACTTTCGATAATGAATTGTCCCCGTATAAATTAGCGTAGCTCCCCTTTGGTCGTCCGAAAATTATTTGGCCCTTCGAGGGATTGTTGAACCCGTGTTTTGCGAGAGTGTGATTTTGTTTGGGTTTTCAGGGTACGCGGGCTAAATTGTTTATGCAAAAATTAGCATAGGATCAAAGAGGGGAAGGGATCGAACATCGAATCCCGGATAGATGTAGGGTCAGAAATGGTTAACCAGCATGTTGATCAACTTTCAAGGCCCGACGGTCCTGTTTACGTTTAATCAGCTTACCATTAAACCTCTTTAAGAACTTAAGCCCGGCTTTCATAGCGTGGAATTATCGTGCAAGGTCAACTACTTGCCTGCTCATAGTAATCACAGTAAAATAGTTGCTTTTGAGACGCTCGTGATTACGGCCACCCTCGTCGATCGACTATTAATTATTTACCTTGGATCTCGAAGATGAGAACGAAACCAACCGACCCTCTGTTTCATGCATAATATTCCTGTGTGTACCGTTCAAAAATTCTGTTAAATTTCATACAAATGTTACATTGCTAAATCTGAAAATTTTGATGTATTGTCTTTGCAGTAGAAAATCGATTATAAAAATTATTTCAAAGCAATTCCAGCAGGATACAAGCAGGAGAGACTTGTAAAAACGGCGTCCAGAGACCGGAGAGCCAATGAGAATGTCGGTAACGCGCCTTTTGATCAGTGTTCTGCGGGCCGACGTCGAAAAATTCGAAAACACGGTGGAATTCCCGGGCACCCAGCCCCCCATCAATCTGTGAAATCTAGCGGACCGAGGACGAGGGCTCGTTTGCCAAATTTCGGATATCAAACGAATAAGACTTCCGTCGGCGTTTGCTCACGGGCTAAATCTGTTCGGTCTCTCCGTCATCGTATTTACTCTCAGGCGTTCGTTATCGCTCGTTAATTGAGCCCTTGACGCGGCTAGGCATTCACGCGGCGCACAGAGAGAAAAAGAGAGAGGAATACAGATCTAGAGAGGGACGGAGAGGAAGAGAGAGAGAGCCATAAACAGCAAGAGAGCGAGAGAAAGTGAACAAACATTCTCTGCACTTTGACTTGCTCTCCCTTTACCCTTTACCCTCCCGCAACCCTCTCAGGTGCTCCTTTTCGATTTCTACTTTCGCATCTGTCAATTTCGCCTCTCTCTAGCCATGTTCACTGTCACTGCCAATGGGAGAGAGCATCGGTAGCGATCGCGTCGCTGCGGGATACGAGCGGCAGCCGCCTCTCCGCGTTGCTCATTTAGTTTGCCACCTCGCTTCGTGGATTCGGATTTAATTACAGGGTCCGTACTGGCGCGACGAGAGAGAGAAAGAGAGGCCGACAGAGACAGAGAACACCGTCAGACTACCACCATTCCAAAGCACCGCGCCTGCGCCCTGGCAAGGGTTAAAATTTGTCGGATTTCTTCCGTCGCGTCTGCTACTTCAACCCTCGGCTGGGGTTGCTCGGTGTACAAGTTTTCTCGCTGCCAATTCGAGCCACGCTACTGGCAGACGGTCGCCAATTTTTCTGTCAACTACGCCATCAATTAACATCGCCAGCAGCCGCGAGAAAAAAAATTCGATCGAATCATTTTTCGAATACTTTATAAATGGAATTCGACGAAATTCTGTATATAATTTCGTTTAATATAAACTTCTGAATAAACCAGTGGACAAAGATGTCCAGCAATGATGAAAAATTGAATCACCGATTTTCTCGTTCCAGAAATTGAACCGGAATATTTTCCAAGTTCCCCGTCTCGATTATGAGAACGCCCATAGTAGACTTCGGTGATAAAAACCGCGAAATTTATTTTTGTTGGCGGGTCCAGCTCTGAAAATTTCTGATGCTCTCGCCGACCCCGGGAACATCGAGCCGCATAAAAGCAAAAGGGCTGTAACCCCTAAAAAATACTTCCAGTATTCGAAATAATATGAGACTTCCTGCAGGCTAAGAGTTCCATTCATTTACCTTCTATAACACGAAATAAGCTTTTTATTGTGCTCGTTAAGCTCGTCGTAAAAAGTGTTATTGTACTAATGATGAAAAGAATGCTCATTTAAAAATCTCTCCGCGCAACGCTCCGGAGAATATTCTCCGCTGCACTCACATAAGATCCTCTTTTGTAACCGTATACCTTACATAAAGAGAACCATTTTCCCGTATTATTTAAAACAGTAGAAATGTTTGACGTATAGAAAATTATGCGTGTCCTTTGTGCGCCGGGAAAAAAACTCGGCCCGTGTCATTCCGGCGATTGCGAACTGATAACACCACCGGCTTCTGTTGCTTAATCCAGAGTCATTTTTAAAACAATCCGTAATACCGGATTCTCTATAATTTAAACAATTTCGTACTTTCTACAAATTCCCGAGCACGGTACATTAGCACACTGTTCGTGGGAACTTCGAAGAATTTTTATTCGTCGCTGTGAAATATTTTAAACCGGGAAACTGAATAAATGATCTACAGCCAGTCCATTATTATTAGACTGCAGATCTTTCTGCAAAATAACATTTTTGTAGCGCAAGTGTAAGCTCTCCAGCGACAAAATATTTATTCTAGCTTTTCAGCGTTGCTTGCTCGCTCAAAAACGATTGTGCCCTAATTGAGAGAAGTCGGTATGCCTCCGTCAGCGTAACAACGAGCTCTTTAGCCTCTCTCAATTTAAAGTATCCGAGTCGGACGGAGGATCGCTCGGCAGGATGCGGAAGATCCTAGCAAAGGTATCGCGTTTACGCAACAAGGGAAAAAAGGACGCGAGCGAATCATAGTGGCGCAGATCAAAGGGAAAACGGAAGATGAGTACGAACTGCCTGGGAACCTCGTTTTGCCTGGTAATCCATCATGCGCTGTCTATGCCAGTTCCTGTGGCAGTCGCCCGGGGCTAAACCAATCCACGCATTTCATTCCGGCGACTTCCTTCGAACCCGTCATTTTTCACCGGCCGAATCATCGCTTTCTGATACACGCGAAACGCCGAACATGTAACTGTCTGCCGGCTGCGAAACAGTCATTCCCGCGTTGACAGACGAGCAACGGATTACTGACGCGGGAAAGCTGTCTGACAAAAGGAACTTTTAATGACGACCGGCGGAACACGTTGTTTCCACTACCGAGTCATTTTTAGAGACAGCAAACGGTGACAGGATTTTTAATGTGGCACAGAGGGCTCAATAGTTACTGCAACTTTATCCCTTAGCGGTCCTAGGGTGACTCAGAGTCGCCACTAAAAATTGCTCTACCATTATTCACGATATGTGATATGTGTTGGTGTCTAATCAATTATTACATATTTAAGTATTGGATTAATATTAGTTTTCTCCAAACTGGAATTAAATTTAATTTTCGTCGAGCATGTCCAGCAGCGTGTTTGTTGATTTTGCGGGGGAAGAATTTGCAAATGGAAAAAAGCATTCCGATTCGGCGTGTTTAAATAGAGAACCGTCGGGGAACAGAATTTCTCTGGACGATTTTAATCCGGGCGAGGTAAACAAATTTCACGATAAATTTCGCGCCTACACGAAACACGAATGTAAATGAGATTCCCAGGTCTAATTACGCGAGTAATTAACGATTTTCGTCAAACAACGAGGTCTGCGGCTTAGAGAACAATGGTTTCACCAATCAACTGTCTGACAGGAAGCGGACTCCGAAGGGGTGCGTTTCTACGTTGCTACATCTCTATGCGATGCTACACACTCTCTGCAGGTATTTGCGTTCGTCGAGAATCATGAAAGGGAATGACGTTCGATAATATGTTTCGATATTCATTACCCGCCGGCAGGGCCCCGGCAAATTCTATGGAAAATCCGATGGATAATTCGAGGCAGAATCCTGCTTTAAAATTCCTCTCGCGATCGGAATTGGAACAAAAGAAAGTGAAAGCACATTTGTCTAATTATCTAGCTCGAATATCCTTTCAATTCCATCTCCTCCGATTAAATAATCAATCGTAATTTTTCGGAATCGAATTGATCTCTCTCGCGATAGATTTTATAAGATCGTATACATCATACATTCATGGCGACATTAAAAGACTGCTTTGAATCTCTCTCCCTGTTGCGAATTATAAAACTGGGTAATCGCAGAACAATAAAATACGCTAACCGAATTACTCGGTCCTCAAATATTCTTTCTAAGTAATTCATTTTAAATAAATCGTCGATTCCGATTGTTCTACAACGGCGTTCCTTCTGGCAGTAGATTTTTACGAGATTAAAAGACCGCCGAAAATCTCTCTCTCTCTCTCATTTTGTTGCAAATGATAATTCATCGATTCGAGTTTTTCCATGATTCATCTCAGACTGCCATTATATATCTGGCGCGACGCGGCGCGGCGATAAAATTAAAAACGCTCGCGGACGATAAAACAAATTCGTGCGCGCGTTTTAGGATATAGCTCCGGTGGATTTTCGAATTTCCGGCCAATTTGTCATTGGCGGTGGCGGCGTTATTTCTGATAATAAATTCGATAAGTAGAAATTCCAGTGTCTTGAACGGCACACTCTATCTTCCGAGGCACGCTCCGCCAAGCGTTATGTACTCGTAAACGCGTGCTTTGTACGTCTGTAAATCGATTACAGAGTTCCCTCGTTCCCTTACGGCTCCTTTATTTACTACTTCCAGGGAGCAATTCACGAGCCGCTCGTAAATTTGAAAACTCTACTTGCAGATGTTCATTTTGACGTGCTCGACTAAACGTGACGTCGGCATTTCCCTCTATCCCCTCCCCCTCCTCTCTCTCCCGTTTCCCTCAGGCCCCCACAAAATATGGAGTGGCCCCTCTTGTCGACCCCTCTAGGCCGCTAAGAAATTCAAGGATTCGTCAGGATTCCGTACAGGCCCTCTCTCTCTCTCTTTCTCTCTCTCCCGCTCCCCGCGCTTTATAAAACTCTGACATTCGCCTTTTCATTAACGGTCGCTCTCCTTTCACCCCCGCCGACAGTTTTTGATCGTTCTTCCATTAAAACAGTTCTCCAGGCTAACGTCTACATCCTCTAGCTCATATTGAACCAACCCGACTGCCTCCACCTTGAAAGAGCAAGCTAGATTTCTTTCAGAATTGCTCGTTAGACGGTGTCTGCTCTGTGGCCGACCAACTATACCCCTTGGAATAATATACTGATCTTTTTCAACCCTTTGAACCCTCTGGCCGTACCCTCGTCGGATGGTTTGTGCGTCAGGTTACCACGCAATTTTCATCCCCCTGGAGAACGCTCTTCATTCTGCTTATTGGCTCTCAAATATTTATTTTGATAATGTTCGTACTAAATTGTAGGAATTTATTCATTGTCTCCAGTCATCAGTAGACAGCGGATTTTATGCATTTATGACAAAACTGAGTAAGCGTAATTGAGAACAGTAAAAACATTAGAAGAATTTAAACATGTTGTTATACTATTGTCAACCTATAAAACATAATAAGGACGAAAATAATTTTCTATTTCACTCAACTTCTTAAAAATGGCTTCTGTTTCTGATCTCGCATGAAGTATGAAGAGTTAATGACCGAAGAATCCGGATTTCGAGAGACCGGTGGCTGCTGTAACGAATAACAGCGTGGGAGGAGGGAGCGAGGGCAGATAGTCGGCACAAAGATCCTCTTTCCCGTTCAGCGATATCGGAACTCGACTAGGGGGCGGTTCTTCTGGGTTTTCAAAGTAAAATCTCCGAAGCTGAAGTTTGGTAAGCTGTCGGTTCCAGGGAGGCGGTCTCTGTCGCGGCTCTCCCCGGTTGACATTTACTTTCCCATTGGTGGCGCTTCCGATCGTTTTGATCGGTCATCCTTAAAAAATAGTCGGCCGTGCTGACGGTGGCTATTTCAATCGGTTCGCCTCTGACCGCAAGCTTCCTTCTTTCCGAGCGTTTTTCGACGTTATCCTCTGGCTTCGGCCGAGCGCCACCGGTTATCTCGTGAATGCGACTTTGAAGGTTCCCCGCGTGTAAATAGCTCGCTGGAATAAATGATGACGATGGTGTTGGCCAGGTTGCGAGGGACGGCCGACGGCACCAACGCTTTCTTAAGATATCGGCTTTTGTGCACGGACCTTTATGCCGGCGGCCACTTTAAGCGGATTCGTCTTGTACCGCACCGGCCGCAGGAGAAAAACCGCCCGCTTATCTACCAGTTTCCAATATGCTAACGAAAAAGTGCATCCTGCCGATCAGCGACTTCAAAGTTTCGAATAGCGTCCCTCTATTGGCCGGCGCAGCTGCTACGGACTTGTCGATGAACGCATTTTTCCAAAATCTTAATCATGGATCTACAAGAACTGTCTTGTTAAATACAATGGCTGTACAAAGTATTCGTACACCTTTTAAAAACGAATAACTTTGTCAAAATTGTACGGACACTTTGTACACCCACAGTAAACCTGTGAATAGCTCTCGTCGGTTCTACGCAGCATTATCCGATGCTTAACATTTGTCCGAAGGCAATGCTTTGTTCGATGAATCGACCTGCAACAACTACACGCGACTGTTTAGCTAATTGTCACATCAATATTTTGTGAATTATGTCTAGTCCGAATTGACATCCAATTAAAACGATAAAATGATCTGTGATTCAAATGTAATGTATACAAAATGTCGATGTTCAATTCACGTGTATGTACCTGCAATCGGGAACATGATTAACGATGCAACATCACAGTGATATCATGTCTCAGCAAAATTTTCCCCCGTGTCGCTTGTCACTCTATTCCAAAATCATTGCAATTACGAAACGTTCGAATATTCGTGTTTTACAACGTGAGAGCAGAAATTTTTGCAAAATTTCTTTCCAGGTCCCGAGTGTGCGAAAATGAAATTAGGAAGTGTGCCTATCGCATGGTTATGCAGGTTTCCTTTCTGGTTACATTAACCTATGGCATAGGTCTTGTGGGGTTAATAAGACGCATCAGCATACAATATACCGTCCAGAACTGATTATGCAAACGCTGAATACCTGTTTTCGCCGTGACTCAACTAAAACAGCGGCGAAAGTTGACGTGAATTAAATATCGATAATGCTGCTTGTTTTTACGAGAGAGATTTGAACACATTACCGGCCAGTATTAAACAACATTTTCGATTTTAGTTCGCGTTTGGTCGGCGTGGTGTGACTATTATAGTTGATGAAATGGCGGTGGGTAACGGCAACAGTATCGTTACATAATTACACTGCTATAGAACGAAACTATCCCGCGATGTAATATCAACAACATTAATGCGACGGGCTAGCAGAAGAGTTATCGTGTCTCCCAAACGGTGGAGGACAAAACAAACAATGGAGGTAATTAAATGGCGACGGAGCCGATGGGCTGGCGAGCATCTGGACCGGCGGAGGTAAAAGAGGGAGAATCGATACCGAATCGAGTCGAGACGAGGCTGCTGCTGTTCGAATTCCACCAATTATTAATCGACAAGTTTACTTCTAGCCATTAAAGAGAAGAAAGCGGGTGGGCGGACACGAATTTTCGTATCGGTTGCAATTACGATTGATAAGTTGCCGGAGATTTCTCTCTCCTACCCCTTGGTTTCTCCGAGGCAGAGAGCCGAGGCAGCAGTCATTCAACCTTCCCAGACACAGACACGCTCTCTTATTTTACTCTTCCTGGCAACTTTTCTCGTTACTCTCGAACGGCCCGCCATCCCGAAAGTTCGGCCGTCATTCGACCACGAGGAAACGTCTACGGTTTCCGTAAAAAATTTTTAAGGACGTAATGCCCGCGATCCGCAAACCCGCTGCAACAAGATCTACCCGCGCCCTTGATCCGCGGATTGGATGACGATTGCGTGCACCGGTATGTATCACGATACGCGCGCGTGCCTGCCTCTTGGATCTCGCAATCGGCTCTCGAACACTCTAGAAAACACGTTCGCAAACACAGGCTCTGGCTGAACAGTTTTCAAACGATTTTCAAACTTATTTCATATTTTTCCAAAGTGAAAGGAACAAGTCATTGCTCTTCTGTAAATCGTTCTACTGGTTCTACAAAATAATGAAAATCGTCAGACCTCAGCACTCGACACTGAATTATAAAATTAAATATTTGTGGCTGGTTATTTAACAAGATATCCATTAATATACGTAGAAAGACATGTTCATCATCATTAAAATATTATATGTATATACAACAAGATCTGTTAGAAAATTTCCAATTGTTGCAGTGTCTTAGAAATGTTTTCACCAGGCCCAGAATCGGCTAAAAATCGCAGTTGAGGGGGTGCGCGGAGGGTGTTCGTATAATGAAAACTTGCGTCAGCGTCATTATCCCGGTGCGGTTTGCGAGTGCGTTTGCAGTGTGGCAACTGTACGAGAGTTTATGTGCTTTGCGTTATCTCGCACTCGCCTATTCCCATCTAGGCTGGGCTGTGTGCGCGAGACTACTTATCTACTCTGATGTATCGCTCCGGAAACTCCGCGCACGAACGCTTTCGCCTGGCCCTCCATCGCCATCTTCGTCCCTCTTTCCACCCCCTTGTACCCCCGTTTCACCCCTTATTCCCTCCTTTTCCTACTCGACAACCCTCTTCTCTCTTCTTCTTCTACCATCGCCAATCCTCAGCCGACGCGGCCCCGTTTTCTGGTGGTTACGCGTCCCGGAGAGAGAGAAAGAGAGCGCGGAGGGGCTACGCCAATGGCACGGAGAAATTCGCGAAACTTCACTTTCAAAAGTTGCGCCGTCCGCAGCACTTTGCGGCTGGTTCATCGGCCGCTTCAAGTGAAGATAATTTCAGACGAATCCGAGCAAACTACGCGATTTAAAATCGCTCACGCGGTTCTAATTATCCCGGCTCTACGTGGGTGGCGTGTGCGCCAACTTTCGCCGGATTTTTTTTATAAATAGGCTGTAATTGCGACGGCGCGATGAGCTCCTACTTTTCTGGGACGATTACGCCGGTTAATCGCGGTTTACAGTTTGATCGAGCTGGACCCAAAATGAAAATCTGCAGTCTCTTTATCGAAATGCTTCATTTATCTATTTTAATCTAGTAATGATATGATTGGTAAGGTGCACGCACGGGTCAGAAAGATTTATAACTCTTGTCTTTATCGTTTCTCCTTCGCGCGTGTTGGTTTCGAGTGTGCCGGTTGCTTGCGTTATTACTAGGCAGCATTTTCTCTCGTAAATGGCAAGTGTATACGGAAAAATGAAAGAGGAGAAAGGTTCTACGGTGTTTTATAACCAGACATAATAACCGACATCGATCTTTTATGTTTGCAATACTCACTTTCAGAGAGAGAGAGAGAGAGAGAGAAAGAGAGACGTTTAATTTTTTTAATGGATCGCTATATACGATTTTATGTGACTCGAACGCGATTGTCACGACCAATTTAATCGGAAGACTAATCTTTTCTCACAGAAATGAAAGAAATAATTTTGTTACGCTGGTTTCCAGGGGAAACAGTCTGCGGTGGCCAGACAACTTTCAGTCTTCCTTCCTGTAACTCTCAACCGGCATTAATAAAAACTTGTTGTACACTCTACCGTGCTTCCCGTACGTAGAATCATCAATTTTTCTACCGTATTAAAAATTACATCCACTGTAGAAACAATTTGAAAAAATTAGTCTTCAGTTCCACTCGATTTGTAAATTAAAATATTCCTTTACATTCTGCGTCGACTAAAAACTGTGACAAAAATTGTTATTAATTCGTTCAGCTATGCTAGAAACTGTAACCATATCGGATCCATAGATCAGGATGTACAAAGGCTTGTTAGAGGATGATATTCATCCCCATTTTGGGATATTGGGATACACAGGTGCTCGTCACGTATAATCTGCTCGTTAACTGCGGCTGCAATTACGCTTCTCAAGGTTATCCTCGGAAGAGTTACAGATTTATTTGGAGATTTCCAAGCAGCTGTATCCAGCACACGGCAGCTGAACCTGACAGTCGAGGATCGAGGCGCATTCGATGCCTAAGGCGAATACGGGCTCGTATCGACATGGAATCTGCACGAATATGGATCGTCCTTGCAGAAATCTCTTTGCGAAACATCGGACTGCTTTCTCAGATCGAACACTCGTGGGTGCTGTTCCGTGAAACAGTTTCATTTAAGGATCATTAAGGTCTAATTCTCCTTTGAGACACAATTCTCTATCGAACGAATAAATCTCGACTAGACGGACTGTGTGAAACTGTCCATATTTGCACGGAAAAAACACACGTGCAGTTCATTGTAAAATTCCTGCGTTCGCCAATCTTCTCAGAAAATTATTCTATTGTTCGAGCCGATGCTCGTGGAGCAATTCTTGAGTCAATTAATTTGAAGTAGTTCGCAATTATCGCAATTAATTTTTCGGAAAATTGTCAGGGTCGCCATTAAAAATTGCTGTACACATTTACATCAATTTCACATCCATAAAATGAAAGAAATCATACAAAATGGAATCATTTTAGGTCGGAAGAAATGTTTAATTTTCGAGTTAGAATAGCTCCGAGCGCAAATAAAAAGAGACTGTTGGAAGAATTTTTAATGCAGGTGGGAGGGTGTGAGAAAAATGAAGATGGAGGATGAAACGCGTAACGAGGTAAACCGAGCGACAAAACGGATCATGCAAGAGCTAATAACTCCAGGGCAAATCCGCGAAAAGTCAGATTGCGATGTCAGCGAGCGGCAGCGGCGCGCGGCTTAAGTTTGAATCGTTAACCTAAACGTGGGATAGCTTCGTAGAATAACGTGTGCACCTGACAGGCCGTTGAAGCGTCTGACCCTGCGAGAACGCCGACAGAACGCCAACTCAGCACCTTGACTTGATGGACATTAACGCGAAATACGAGTATTTCTTCTTGGCCTAGATACAATTATCCTGCGATTCCCTAGTTCTTCTAATTATCGGTACCACGGGCCTTTTCATTCTTGGATCCTCCAAATAGAAAATTCATAATATTTCTTTTTCCTAGATTAAACAAGTGTATTCGCGCGCTTGAAATTTATCGCTTATTTTTAGGAAAACGTTGAAGCTATCCGGATAATAATCGTTTTATTTCCTTTCGATCGACGCCATTTTATCGAACGGAATGCGTGACAGATATCTGAATACGAATCGTACCGCTAGCTTATTGAAAAAAGATCTATTTCTGTAGCGCTCTCAATACAGATTTACGTAAATATTTATTTCCATAAAATTGTGTATGGTTCCGGATCCGTGGAGCACGGCGATATATCTTCAAGCGACAAGATAAACCGGTTTTAATCGATGTAACAAACTTTTAAGTAGAATCACTATTTATTGTTTCGAATATTTTTAGATTTGTATTTGAGCTGCAGCGAACCGATTATCAATTCAGGATTAATTGCGGAATAGAAAAATGTGAACGGAGGAACGATCGCGGTGAGAAGAATGCTCGTGGAGCGAGTAGAAAATTGTAGAGGGACAGTATCATAATCAGCGGTCCCTTTGCGACCGGCTCGAACTTTACACGTGTAAAAAAGATGGCGGGTGCTAACGAGTCGTTTTGGATATCGTTGGGAACACTATCGAGCGAACGGAACCGAGAATTCGGTGTCGTTCCGAGCTAATGAGAGGACCACCTTCCTCCAACGAAACTCGAAACTTTTGACTCGTAATCCGATTATTCGTAGCGCGGATGCCATCTAATCTCCGGCAACCGGGCGTCGTATTTCGTTTGACGAATGTTGGTAGTAAATTTTCCACAGTGTAGTATTAAAAGTCAATATTTCGTTACGGCTCCCAGTGATAACTCCTCGTAAAGGGATAACGATAAATGTCACCGAAACGCCGCGACTCCTCTCGCCTTTTACGGCCTCGTTCATCTCGATCTGTTGCTTATTACATGATTTATTCGGTTCGCGATAGTGGCTATCCTGCCTGATCCCACCTGAAACGTGAAATGTCTTTTTATTATACCGTAAACAGGATTAATCATTAATCGGATCATCAGAACTATTCAAACTTATGTTCGCGGGCTCTCTCACTCGTCGAGCAGAACGGACACGGTGCGAATAGCTCGGGGAAACATCGTGGGGTCCATAAACCAAATTTTGGAAACCCTGGAAAAATTGTGGAGCGCGTAACAAAGGTTTACGATAACTTGTAAGGCTCCCGAAATTGTAGGGTCGGAGGGAAAAAATTGTAGGGCTCACTGAACAGTTCTGGAACCCAAGAAAAGATTGTAGGATCTGTGTAAAAGAATTGCGAAGCGCAGGAAAAATTTTGCAACGTGTACAAAATCGTAGGACCCAGAATAACAGGATTATGCTACCGAGGAGCGATTCGATTCCAAGGGCACGGTAGGGATTGCCGCAGGCTCGGCCTAGGCCAGAACGCCGTAAGAAAGTAGAATGACTGGTGACTGATATCAGACGGTGCCGGCTGCTTTTAGAAGGCGCTCAATAATGCAGCGTCCGCGAATCGACTCTCTGCTTCGCAAGATGTCACGTAATCCGATGGTGCTCGCTGCGCTACCGGTTTTACGAATCCCGCCGCTCGTACAAGACCGGATTATCAAATGACTGTCTTGAATCACCGTCCGGTACGTGTACGCGCGAGACAAGTTGGCATGTAGGGTATTTAACGTGTCCGCGAAAACACCATTTATCGTCGCGTGCTCCCGTGGGAACGCTGCGAACACAGACCTACATACCTTCGCCAACATGAGCCGACATTTTTCAGGTGCGACATCGTTTCCTTCTTCTTTTATTGTAGAAAATCTCATAAGAGATTTAGTTCAACATAATACACAGAATTCAATATAAGAATTACAACCAAGAGAGATATTTACAGAATAAGGATATACAAATACGCGTAGACGTTCCAACCCCACTTGTTATTCGACTGCGGATCTTTATGCAAAATAAAAATGTTCTGCATTGATTAGGGAGCAAGAATAAAATAAAATTTCATTTCATCCCTTAATGATCTTATTGCATTAAAGACAATATTACAATATCCTTCAATTTTTCTAATCGTTTACTGTTTTCTATTTCACCCAGCCAATTTCTTCAGAAATCCATAAAAATCCCAGTCTACTTATATACTATCGTTAATGTAGAAAAGTTTGCAGATTTTCTCGTGTAATTTGTTAAGAATAAATGTTGGGGGCCAGGTGATCTCGCATTACGAGAGGAGCTCGTGCGATTCGCGGAGGAGTATTCAAACGCCACAAAAATTCGCAAAAGCACGGCGAACTTAAACGGCAAACGAGGCGGGCGCGAGATGGCTGCAGCGAGATGGTCGCGCGCTACACCCTCGCGCCAAAGTGTCTTTTCCTTTTTTTTTCTCTCTCTCTCTCTTCCTCCTCCCTCTCCCCCCTTTTTTCAAACTCTGCGTAATTTTTTTCCACGTCTAGCCGGCACCTCTCTCAGACCGAGCCGGGGCTTTTTTAAACGTTGTTTTTGTCCCGCTTCGCGCACTCGTCGCTCTCGTTTAGGATCGCCTAAGTGGAGCGACCATGAAAATGAATCGCGATATCTCAGGGTAATGAAGACTTCAGACCTGGATACGTCTCGAGCGTAAAAATGTTTCGTGAGTGTGCTCTCTCTCTCTCTCTTTCACCCTCCTCCCTAGAGACTGCCAGGCCAAGACTGCTTACGTCGGATTTTTCATAAGTCAATTTCGCTGAAGAGGTCTGCTGCACCGGGGAAAATTATACTTCGCCCGTGGTTTCTTCGCTAGGATCGAATTAATCTAGGGAAACGGAACGACTGGACTACCTTGAAAATGTCCTCGGAAATACGTGTCAACTGTTCGCACTTTTCAGCAGAAATGCCAATTCTTTGAGCCCCTCGAGCGTTCTCCTTTCATTAAAAATGGGATAGTCAATCGAAGTCCGGACATCAATAATGTTGACTTGGAGGTTGATTATACGAACTGGAAAAAATGTTGCAAACGTAACTGGTGTCTGCAGCCAGAATTATGGGAGTTCAATTTATCATGGTTTCGTATAGAAGTAAAATTACAGTCGGGCATCAGCGCCACATAGAAATCGAAAAATCTACAAATAAAAGTATACGGCCCGTTTCGCCCAGCAAGTGTCCATAAAGCAGCTCTTCAGCGATCGAGTTCGAGTCGATACGAACATTTCCGAGTTATGGCAACGCGTCACCGAAGAAAGCATGAAACTGTAGACGACATTGGCTCCATTCTTCACCGGTGTCGGCCAATAAATTAAACAATTCTCGGCGCGGAGGTCCTCGAATGGGCTTGTAAAATTTCTGGTAGCGCCGTGTCCTGCCTGTTTATCCGTTCGCGTAACTTTACGAACGTTGTAAAAAATGATTTCGATACGTCCGCGGAAGGCTGGCAAGTTTTTAGAGACGGGTAAGCCGCGCTGCGTGGAGAAAAATTGCTTCTGCTAACATCCACGAAGTCTCGAGGCTTGTTTTATGTTCTCGATTCGATACTTTCATTTTTGCTGCGGTTAGAAAAATTGCCAAGTTGCAAAACTGATGGGAATATTATCTTGCGCCGGAGACCAATGATTAAATGGTACGGTGGTGTGATTCAAAAGGTGTTTAAAAATGAAAACGGTGTTTCTTGATTCGTGGGTGAATGTGTTGGAGTTGCCAACGATCTGAGAACAGGATTAAGATGATTCAGCATGTAGTCGGCGATTGTGGGAGTCCTCGCGAGCCTGATGTTTCCTTCGCGAGGGTAGAAATTGCAAAGAGGGTCGACTGATGGGGTAGCTTGCACCAGGTGTTGCGACAGTTACTTTTAAAAGGGTTTCCACGGGGGTTACTGTCGCGAACTACACACCCCTTCTGCGCGCCTGCACTTCGCCACCCTCGCAGCCACCTCGGAAATTATTATACGATGTACTATCGTCGGGGCACCATCTTATGCTGAACGTTTCCTTAATAACCCACCGAAATACGCCCCCGTCGCGGAAAAATACGAGAACGAGCAGCGTCTATTGACATCGGGGCTAACTTCCACCCTTAAACTCCGCGAGCACGGCCACTGGCATACTCTAAACTCTAAACAACCCCTCTTACAAAATTATATAATCTAATTGCACACTAAAGAATCCCTACATCAAAAATTTCGGCATTGATAGTGCAATTATGCGGTAGAATGGTGATAAAAATATTTTTCGAATTTCCTTTCTTGGGAACAGTATTAACGTGACACAACCGGGAGCAACAACTTCGCCCATCGGTGTATGGTATGCAAGTAGACGTCCATGCACTATGCATGTAAGATGTTTCTCTTTCAGCAACCCGGTGCACCCGGTGCATCCGGTGCACCTAGGTTGCCTCCCACCAATTCCTGCGGAGACTGGAGATGAAAAAAGCGTGGGGGTGGACGGGGGAGGAATGGTGTGCTATTCACCGCGGCTGAAAAATTTAGTTCCACGTAACGAGTGTAAGCTGAAGAGCTGAGGTCAGAGTGGCAGTTCTTTCTTTTTTACCGTCCATGGCATGAAAGTATGTACTATCGTCTAGCATTACGGGGAATCGTCTGCTCACCTTGTCTCTTTTAGACGACGTTAGCGTCGAATAGGTGTAACACGTTCGTCTTGCCTTCAAAGGAATGTCCGGATACGATTCCTTTCATTTACATGCGCTTCTGATGAAGGATTCAATTACTCTACCTTGAAGCCAGCTAGAGATCATGGAATCATTTTTCTAATCTCGTCAAACACCAGAACGTACTATGTCTGATAATTTTCTGATGGTTTCAGAGGTTAGTGGTGCAGAGAATAATTTAATTTGTTGTTATTTTTCGCATCTGGTAGACAGTGTCATTCTATTCCTGCAGACTATACGCGTGTCCCAGAAATTTTCTTGAAAGACGAAAGCAATTGTCACTCAGCGAGTGTTCATCAGACATGGAAGAAAAGCCACTTGACCTAACGAGCGAATAGTTGAAGTGCATCCTACAGCGAATTTCTCCATGTACGATAGTTGCTGCGGAATAATTTAAGGTTGCTGTTATTTTGCGCCGACTCTTTCTTCTCTGTCTCAGCGTTTTTTCGAAAGAAACGGGAACGATGAGAATTAGAACGCAAAGAGCCTCCGGAAATCATTTTTCCGAGGAAGAATATATTTCTAACTCAAGATTAATCGATTCTCCAGATTCACCAACGATTTTTATAATACAGAACGAAATTCTGCGAGCTACGACTTGGAATTTTCCTTCGGAAATGTATAATTTAGCGCGAGTCGATCGACAAAAAGCTCTACAAAGCATTTCAAAGAAGCAATTTCACTGAAAATAAATGGCACGGAAAGCAATTTTTCAAACGATCGAAGTCGCGCGCGACGGAGACAATGGATTTCGTTACTAAATAAAAGCAGAACGATGTACAGGAGACAGTTTTTAATTTAGACAGCTCGAATAAGCGACATTCGCGGTAGATTTAAGTCGCTCCTTCCTCCAATAATTGCTGTTTCGGATAACTCGTCTTCGGGTGGGTAATCGACATTTTCATTAATCGACGCTTTTGCTTCCTATTTTTCTGTGTTCGAGCTGACGAGCCGGGGCGCGGCAAAAAGAGGATCGCGGGAAGGAAATCCATTAGCTGCTTAGACAAAAAGGTGCTTTATCCGCGCAAAAAAAAACCGTCAAGGTAGCCCAGGTGATGGAGCATTAGCTATTTGCCAAACTGGAATTTATGAAAAATTATTAACCGGTCTTTCGTCTGAAATTATTTTGGTACTGCACAATCACGGAAAATAATGTGTGAAGTGTTAAGATATTTATCAGAATGCAATAGTGTTGGGAGAGTAATTTTACTTTCGACTTTCACTTTCGAGATATTGCCGTTTGAAGTTTTGATCACTATCGGTTACATTGTATTATTTCTTTGAGCCTTTCGAATTTGTTTTCTGGAATTTTTTGAAATTGTGACATGTGGCGGTTTCTTTGCAACCACAGAATTCTTGTGTGGTAAATTCCAGCTTGGCGGCCAGAAATTTTTATAACAGTTTTGATTGAGTGTTCGTTGAATGTCAGAAAGTATAAGAATGTAATCAGAAAATTCCGGTTCTTCTTCGCACCTTTGTGAGAGAGGCGTTCTTGACCCGGCGCATAAAACCGTGGCCGGCCAGGTGCATTTCCCATACGAGTATGTAAATCATGTTCGCCCGAGGCACGTGTCGGTGCCCCCCGTCCGCCAGGTCGTCGAAGTTATCGCTTGTATTAACGCTCGTTACAAGAAACGGAGCCGAGAGAGGAGGCAGGGTCGCGGCCTTCGGCCATTAAATCCGAAACACATATTTTCAGGTTTCGTAACAGTTCCCGAGGGATGACGGGTGGGCTTGTTTCTAGGTTTGTTGTCATTCTTGTTTCACGTGGAACCACGGGGTGCCCGGCGGGGCGTCCGGACCCCACGCATGTTCAAAGGCTCCGAACCACGGGGCCCCCTGGCATCGCACCATGGAACATCTAACCGTTCCTCTCTCTTCTGTTTTCCTCCTCTCTTTCTCTCTCATTGGAGCTTCGTCCCTCTCTCGCCTAAGCACAGATGTACCGCTGCTTCGAGTGGGCTCTCGGCTTCCAGAGACCTTTTTCATTAGCGGTTTAATCTTGATTGATCAGCGAGTGGAATCGTAGATGGTCCGACAGCCGACAATCGTTAAACGCCCAGTTTTATCTGGCATCGATGCACCAGCACCCGGACCACAACGAACATCCGAAACGTCTCGATTTGGACACAGACTCGAATTTCGAATCCGACGGGTGACCGACGCTCCGTCAAGATCTTAGATCGGATTAACGGAGCACGGGGAGGGCGGATTTTGTGAATTTTTTTCTCCGGGACCTGCTAATTTTTTGGAATGAAACCATTTTGGTTCGAAAGAGTGGACTTCCTAGATATACTCTGAATTTTTTTATTGCGAAACCTATACCTGTCTTTTCGCTACAGAATGAATTAGCGAGGTTATCTTGCGTCGAAAAGTAGGAAAAAGACAGAGCGAACTTCAACCAAACATATTCAATGTCTATTCAAACTAAACCGAACTGGTCTTTAGATCGATAGAAATAATTTCCTGTCGCAATAGTCGGTTTACGAACAACTCTGTTGAAATCGAGGACAAGGAACGTATTTGTTACGAACGTCGGAAGCAGGGCATCTTGCGGGGCGACGTTCAGCAATCAGGATGTCGAAGTTGGACGGTAATTACGAGATGTCCCCTGTTTTTCTTGGCCATTGAAAGGGGGCGCGTGTTTGGCCACCCTCGTCCGATTCTGTGGACGCGAGCCTGCCGCGTTGCTCGTGACACAATTCGTTCGTTAACCGCGTGAAATAATAATTATTATCCCCGGCGCGCGCCGCTGGCCCCTGGTACGATCCGCCCGGGCTATTCAACGCGCCGCGCGCCGGGTAGACACGCCGGGCTGCATGATATTTTATGCAGTGGAACAATCGCTCTGAAAATTGATAAATCGCTCGTTTCTCGTTTGTAGCTACGATCGACTGTCGCGACGCGCCGATGGAACGGGGCCCCGAATCGTCAGGACGGCCATTGATCGACTACGAACGGGAAACGCTCGTCGAAATATTTCGAAATAAATCGAGAACTAATGAGTTCGCGCGCGCGCTCGACACGAACGTCGCAATAATCATAATTCCGCTTTATTACGTTTCCGGACGCGTTATTCGAGGGAAATCGACGGTCTTCCTGAAGTAGACCTCGTGCCGCCTGTCTTCGCGACGAAACCCCTCCGCAAATTCAATCAAACACCTTTCGCATTAGTTCCACGTACGATCCTTTTTATGCTCTCGCTCGGCATAATTGTTTGCGCTGGTTAAACAATTTCGCATATTATTGCACACGCTTTTAGGAAATCACCTCGTAATAAGTCTCAATTAATACTTCCTGCTCTGCACTCGCCAATTAAATCTATGAAAAATGTTCTGCTGAGCGCTCAGAAGAAGGACCCCGGGACGGCACAGAGGCAAGAGGAGTCTATCTTTCTGCATAGTCGTAGTAGTAGTGTGCGTGATCGCTTCGACCAATAGAAGGCGCGCTCCTTCCAAACTAACCAATCGGGCGCGCATTCTTGCCTACGTAACCGCATTCCTGCCAGGGACCTTCTTCTGAGCGCTCAGCTATAAGTTGGTGCAAGTCCTAGAAAAAATTAACGAAAAACAAAAGATTTTTGTGATTGAATTAGTAGAGGCTCACACTGATATGCCCGACCCCGTATCGGATTACGCGGCGTGTTTACACTTTATACACTTGACATTCGTTTTTCTTAGATCGGACATTTACTGTACATTGCTCATGCAGGAAAGCTCTTTCGTAAATCTTTTGGAAATGGAATAAACTATGGGCGAAAGGAGGATGTCACCGAAAAGAATGCACCAATTGTTCACGGCCTATGATTTAATAGGTGTACGCATCGAGGATTGGCAGCCAGGGCGAAGGACAGGTGGAAATCGACGGGATCGCGACACGAGAAAGAACAGTTTGATAAATTATCGTAAACGCAGTTAGGACGCATGGAAGTTTGTCGGAGCGGTGCAGAGTGCTAGAAAACGAGGCTAGGGGCCGATGTACAGTTTCGAACGTCAGGGATGCGCCTAACTGCTAAATAAATTGCTGAAGTTTAAACTCCGGTTGCGGTTCCCAGCGCTGCCCAGAGACGTGTGCAGGTTAATCGACATCGATGAAATTTTGAAACGGAATTACACGCGCTGCGGTCGTACGCGATCGTTCTCGGACGAGGGTGAACGAGGGGTGGTTGGTTAGGTGTACACAGTTTTCTAGGGACAGAATTATTGCTGTAGTGGAGAAGGGTTCGATTATCCCGCGGCAGTAGAGCCAAGTCGCCGACCTTATAACTATTATAAGCGTTGCCATTAAAGACGAAATGGCCGGATAAACTTCTCTGTAAAGATCCCCTCCTCTCCTTCAACCCCCTCGCCATCCTCCTCTCGCTCTCTTCGGTAAGATATCGTTGGCGAACATCGGAGTAACGTTTTTGCTCGACTACGGAGACTTCATAAACTTTTCTTAAAGGGTTATTCAACGAAGACTTGGTCAAACTATCATATACCCTTCCGAGAATGATACTCCTTACTCTTTTATCGAGACACTAATTCTTTTCATATTCTTTTTATTATTTCGCCGTGACTCCAAGATTCGAAGAAGAAATATCAATTTTCTTTTCCACATCTCGATTAACTTCTTCGAGCACGTTGTCGCATACCACAGCGTGTCATTGTAGTTTTATAACGCTCCTCGGAGCGTTTACAACTATTTTCAAGTAATTTCGTTTTATAGATTCTCTGTCTGTTTAAATTGGAATCGTCTCCGTGTAATTAAAAATGTTCGCCCCTCTGAAGCGAAGTTTTGGATTTTCGTAAAATTTCGTTGAAGGAATCGCAGAATTGTATGTTATAAGCAGCATTTATGAATTTTTCTAGCCCGAAACATGTTGCAGTCACGAAGTCATGGAATCTGTCGGCTTTCGAACAATTATCTATTGATAATCGTACTGTAATAATTCATGGCAGTGTTATAATATCGTGGACATTATTCATACCGCAGTATAATCGTTATCAAACTATATCGGTAATATTATTACTACTATCATCGTTATTATTATTACTACAATTATTAGAACTACAATTAGACCCGATCAATAGCGGTGCGCGCATGCATTATCCTCGTACTTTCTGTGCCTCGGATGCGGGTCGAGTGTCAATAAACTGGCGAAAACGCGTCTTCGGAGCAGCAATTAAAACTTTCGCATTGAAAAATCGCGTTTACGAAGTAATGCGCGTAGTGACATTTATTTTCGCCGCGTTCGCATATTCGTTATTCATCGGGGTACCACAAAAAACTGTGTCACACTGAAAAGTTATTTGGCTCAATAGCGCACTGTATATCGTGATGAACGACGCTTACTTTAACTCAACTTTCTGTTGGCCTGCAACGCTGCCATAACGAAAATACCCGGACTATACAAAAAACTGCACCGTGTCCCGTTCCTAACGAACCAAACAACTGTTCCACGGCGCGTGTTTTCGAATTGTTACAAACAACCGTGATAGAAAACTGGGGGCATTAAATAAACACTTTTTCGCGCCCCGCGGAATTTCTACAATATTAAAAGTTCCGCGAAACTTTCGTACCTTTTTCGGCGGCGAGATTTGCTCCGAAATCTGCCCACTGTGAAAAGCGAAAACTGCATCAGGGAAGGTACTACATAGTTGATAATTCTTAGCAGTGCATATCTCACACTTTTTAATACAGATTGAATAAAAACTAAATCTTTCCTTCTACTAAACTAAACTCTAATCCTTCTAACGTCTCCAAAAAACTCAAGCTGTTCGAAAAAGTTATTCGTTCTTAAAAGGTGCACGAATACTTTGTACACCCGCTACATATTTAATACTGAATATGCTAATGAAAATACTTAATGAAAACATGAGCTGACCACGTGATACCGCAAGATTGAAACGTTCCTATCCACATTTCAGAAGGGTTGGTTATCCAGGGTTAAAACAAAGTACTCGAGCGAAGAAATCAGATTGCGGTGGACAAGCGTTTTCTTTCTCCCACGAAGAACATTAAGTAATAAAATGCGCTGGACATTTTATTAGCGTTCCGTGCCGGCAATTTCCGTAGTTCTCGAACAAAGCCGTCGGTAGATAAGCCGATAGGATTCCGACTAGCCGGGGCAAAGATTTCTTCGGAGAGGGTTGGTGGCCCGTCACTTTTCCATTTTCCACGGTTCGTTTGCGTCCGGCACGGCGGACAACAGAGTCGATGACCATACGCCGCCATTAACGTGCATTATGCACCCGGGGCCGAATTGTCCGTAGCAGAAAAGAGCTTGGCAATCCTCTTTTCCCGGCTGATAACGTGTATACGCGGCCGATACCATAGAGACGACGGATACAGCAGCCGTAGCCATCCCCCAACCCCGTAGTCGCCTCCGCCACCGTCGATGGATAAAGATCTTTTCAAAGCCATGTCCCTGACGATGCTCTGCGGCGCTAGTGTTTTTTGGCAGGCTTCCCAACGCACCTAGTCTAGACGTCTACGGAGTTCCCAGGCATGCTCTGCATTTTTGATCGATTCAATTAATTCCTGCCGGGATAGACCCGAGCCAATGACCCGAATCGATCCCGTATTTGGACTAGCGGTCGTGCGCAAGATCAGCGTCTAACGACTTCCCCAAGATTTTTAATCATGATCGCGATATGTCTCTCATCTTCTTCAACCTGCATCTTCGATCCCTGACCAGTGGCTACCTTCTGGAAACGACCTCTCCTTTGATGGTGAATAATCGGACTCAGAATCGATACACTGCTCGGTGTTCGAGGCAGGGATATTCGTTTTTCTTAGATCGTACAGTTCTCCTGTTATCGAACATTTAACAAAAACAAATAAGTTAAAAAAATATATTGAACATTTCTGAAAGGTTTTTCCAAATGTTTATTTTATTTCGTATATCCATAATTAGTCAAGTAAAGCGACTGTTGGTCGAAAGAAATGTTTTCGAATTTCAAGGAACGGCGATGAGGAATAATTTAATGGTTTTCATTCGGCTTTATAAGATTTCCGTGGGTATTTGAATATCTTCGACGGTTCGCGGCGTTATCGATAGGCTCGCGGCCATAATTTTCTGCCGCTTATCAAAATCCGTCGTTCTCGCACTTCGGACGCTCGTAATTTCTCAAGCCACGTCTCATGCTAGGATGCCGTACGCTGTTATTACATTGCAAAGCTTTTTCCGTCGCATTAGCTTGTAAAGCATGCACTCGTGCAGATTGTTCAGCGTGAGAGTCTATATCGTGACTGCACCACTCGCAGATCGATCGTAAACGCCGGGCTACGGTATACTGTTGGCTCGTTCGATGCCAAACGCTTAGGCGAACCACGATTATTTCTCCTTCGACCCTTTCCCTTCCCTTTCAACGCTCGGATTTTTTCCACTAATTAAAAACTTCGGCATTGTTCGCATTCCCAAAGCTGGGATCAAGTTTCAATTCTTGGGGATTGGTTCAGACTTTGACTTCTGAGATCAAGTTGAAATCCCTAAGGGTAAGATCAAGTTTGAGTATCTAGGGCTAGCGTCAATTTCAAAGGGCCCCCACGATATTTTTTATCGAAATCGTGTGCAAAATAATGCTTTTACGTTGAAAGATAATTCCCCAAGATTTTAAGTCGCTAACCCCTCGTTTCAGGATAATATCAGGGTAAACACCCTAAACTTTATATATCATTCTTTTTCTAGGTTGATAATTAGGATATTAAAAATAATTAAGATACTTTAAAATTGTATACAGTTTAGAATTATTTCCAATTTTATTTCGCCTCCAAAATGACCCAATTTTGATTCCAATAACTGCAAATTAACGAACGCAAATTTCTAGCACAGAAATGCAGATGGCAAATGGTGTTTCGGCAATTATGGTCGAATTGCCGTTGATTGTAGAAAAGGGAAAATAATTTCGGAAATTGCCGGTGCATTTCCATACCAGCTGGCCATGGGAGAGTGAGTGGTACATACAAATCGGATTCATAGTTAGACTGAAACGCGGTTACGACTACCCATCATTATTCCGGTACGAGCGCGTAATAATACGGCATTGTTGCGCGCAAGGTGTTCAGGAAATTGGCAGCTTCCAAGTCGAGAAACCCTCCTACGATTATTATTCGAGCGTCAATAACTGAACAATTGCCGCCGACCGAACTGCTTGTACTTTCTGGTAACATTCGAACTGCTTCTCGTTTGAGGATCGACTGGGCGATAGTGACTGGCTACGAGGTCGTGCTCCATATGCACTTACCTCTACCACAGACCTGCAAATCCTCTTGTTTCGCCATTTTATCGTGTGCGGAATATCTGGGAGATTTTAGCGAATATGCTCTCTCATCTCAATTCTCGAGATAAGAGAATCTTTTTGTACCGGGAAATAAACATTTCCTCGATTAGTGTGATTAATGTGATTAATCACTTCCGATTAATGTGATAATCGTCTGAATGAAATTTTCGAGACTGTAAATTTGCTGAAATTCTAAGTCGAAATGGTAAAATGGAAGAAATAATTTTGTGATTTTACGAACGATCGTCTTCTCTGCCTGATCTTGGCAGTGCATTTTTACGGGAATTTTACTACCAGTTTTAAACGCACGTTCAAGTATCTGCCTTGTTGTCGCAGTCTCCGAATAAATCGGCGATTTAATCAACTTGGTTCGAGAGTATCATCGAGGAGTGTGTTGACATGCCGATCCCCGGATAACAGAGAAGCTCGATGGCGCCAGCTTTATCGCGATATTCTAAAAAGCTGCGAACCATTGCCAGTTTCATGCATAATATCTTTCCCGCCGTGTCAACAGTGTATTAATAACGCGAAGACGATAATGAACGTTTAAAACGATTGATTCCTCATTAATGGTGGATCGGAACCGTTTTTGTGATAATTATTTACCGTGCTGTGAGTCCGAAGGTTTATTAAAGCACAGTTTAAATATACTAAAAATAGAAGAAGGATATTGGCCGTGGCATGAATACGCACGACATTTTTATACAATGGTAGATAGAAGAATTATTTGTCCGCCTTCTGGAAGCTGATCGATTTGAATAAATTTACCACGGAGTCAGTAGTTTTTCATTTCGACAGTGGTTCGTTTAATCTTCCTCGAGCATTTTAATTTATTCGGTCTTGAACGGTTGTGTTTATCATAATCGAATAAAATTTACATTCTGTTCGAGGCGGTTTAAAACGATCTGCTAATTAACGATTAGCTCGTAGAAAATTAATAGGAGAGTCGGGGGAAAGTGCGGCTCTTAAAGAGGAGCCGTGACAAATTGACGACGATCAAATGAAATCTGGATGATGGATAGTTTTCTGCAGAGAGATGGAATTTCGGCTTCTTTTTCCCCGGCGTTCAGCCATTACGAACCGCGTCTTCTCTGTTAGCTCAGACCACATGGACGGCGATTCGTCGGTATATAAATAAGGGAATCGTATTACCATACCCGTTCCACGATTAAATGCAAGAGCTCCTAGTTAATGGTATTCGTAGTAACTCGACAGAATAAATACAGCCGCGGGAATCTACTCTCTCTTGGCGAGGTCGAAATAAATGAACCCTCGTTAAGTCAAACTAGATGGATCTTCGATTACGTCATTGAACTTGCGTCATCTAAGACTCCCGATTAAAATACAGCCGGGTTTCGCGGCGGCTCAAAGGAGACCGAAAACAGAAAACAGTCTGGAAGAGGGGTCGCTTGTTTATCGTCGAACACTCGCTGACTTCAGATTATGCAATTTGCGGCTAAGAATTGTTAACCCCTGACTCGGGAAATAACGTATGCGACAGCGTACGAATATTTACCAATAGTTTCTTTGGTGTAATGATTACACTACTTCGGGTACTTGCACTTGTGTTCACCAAACAAAATTGAGTAGATGAAATTCAAAATTGTTGGAAAATGTGACAAATTGAAGATGTCAGTAGATGGTTTCTTCTCTATTAAAATCTTTAAGGGAAGAAGTAATATTGAATTTAGTTTCTATTTCTTGCAACCGTTTAAGGGAAGAAGTAACATTGAATTTAGTTTCTATTTCTTGCAACCGATGCAGACAATTTTTATTTTGCATAATGATCCGCAGTCTAGTTATAACTTTTGAAGCATTAGAGAGAGATATTTAAAAAATAGTCATATAGTAGTAGTGTGTGATTATCTCCCAACTTAATTACACCTTGTTCACAAACAACATGATATGAAACAACAAGATTATTTATTTAGGAACCCTCTCATTCGAGCAAGTTGGAAGATGAACACGCGACAGAAGAATGAAGTCTTCTCCATTCAGGCAGGTGACAAATGATTGAACACGTGACGCATCGAACAAAAAAATACCGAGGCTTATTTCCAGTGACGTGTTCGCAGTGACATTAGCATTATCGAGGAGAAAAGGAGGGTTGCAGACGGGGTGTTAATGAATCTCCCATGGATGGGCATAACTTCCCGTGTAAAGAACTGCGCGGCGGGAAAAAAAGGACATTGTCATTCGGCTGAGTCGATCAATGCCGCGAATATTACGGTTGCGGCACACGCACGACGGATGCACGGGGATTAATTAACGAAGACTTTTCCTCGACCGGCCGAGCAGAGAGATACATAGATCCAGGCAGAAAGCCCGCAACGCCGGAACCGGATGCGTCTGTCGTCAGTTATGTTTTTCTCCCCCTTAGATATCATGGCTTGCGTATCTGACTTTGACCGTGACTCAGCTGGCCACTGCTATTTAATCTGCGCGGAAGGGGAGCGGATAATATCGCGTGTCAGATCAGCCGGTGCATTTGAAATCCAGATTCATTAACGCGTGGCCGGCTCTCGCACACCCCTCGTCCTCTCACTCTTTTCCTCTTTAATCTGTCGTTGCACGAAACTAATATCGTTATGTAGGCTGTTATTTGCGGAATATTGTTCAGATTCGAATAATTACAACATTAATTTTGATTAAAGGGTGCCGGCCTAATTAAAGCGTCTGTTGACGTACCAGTTTTGACGTCATGCATCAGAGGATCAAAATTGTGGAAGAGCGCCAACATTGCACTTGCTAAATCTTGTTGATCATCTTCTGGTGAAATGTAAACTTTTGATTTGCATTATATACGCTTTTTGTGAAGCGGAAAATAAACTGTATCTTTTATTATTAAAATATAGACGTGTTATTTTCAATATCTTCATTTCAATTTTAATTTTAATTTCATTTCAATTTTATTTTTTGCTTCGAGTACGAAGGGTTCGGTTTAAAATGTTGACGACGAGTTCGACAGTATAGTTTGATGTTGCATGGGCTGGTAGGGCCCTCGTAAGGGTTGGTTGGACGTATGCAAACGACAGATAAAAGTGATGGTTTCCGAAGCATTGAATTAGTAAGTGAACGGTGGAAGATCCCGAGCGCCACAATCTTGAGGTTGCGAGTATAATGCAGGTTGGAGGGGAGCGAACAGGTTCGTAATGGCTCCCCGTAGAATATCCTTGCTTCAGGAAGATGCCTATCAATCGCGTCGTTTACGCGCGTCCGTATTCTACGCGCGATACTCCCCGAGGAAAGCGATACTCGCTGCTGTAACGCAATATCTCGCGGAATTGACATGGTAATATTTCCGCAAGAAGCGTTAACGACGCTACCGAGATTCCATCCGCCTCCCTACACGGCTGTAAATACATTTCTTTTGTTCGGGAACGATGTCTTAGCGTCCCCAAGGAAATCGAGACTGTACTCGAACCGCTCTGTCCCGAGTTCTACAACTTTTCGACCCGTAGACTCCCGAAAACAGATATTGCGCTCCGAAACGCGGGCAAAATAAATGTCCAGATGTCCCGAGCAATTCAGCAAATCGAAATTTTTCATTCGGCGCGGTCACGAAAAGTATTACAACTACAATTTCAACAAAACGATTCAAAAAACCAAAATACAGTCTAGTTCCTGATTCACCCACTCGAAGTGATTGTAAACTGTATAAAGAACTGTATTAGCCGTGCAAAGCGCGGGACAATTTCAAGAGAAACACGTTGAAGCAATTACTTTCAGCTTTCACATTTTCCAAGGTGGCTTGGTAAAAATTTGAAAAGCTCGAGACCGATTAAAATTTCTAAGCGATTTTCATTTGGAAATGAATAGTTCGCTTGCATTGTAAGCGGCAAGAAAATTAAGTTCTATTCGCGAGTCCCCGTGAATTTCGCTCGACGATAATAAATCTCAATGAAAGCATGTTCGCGCGAAAGAGAAATAAAATGGAAAGAGCCCGGTGGAAAACGCAAAGGCGACTCTGGTAGAGCGTGTTTCTGATTTCTATCATTTTCGTGACCCATGGCGCATATTTTTCAGCTAAATGTATATACACGAAGAAGAAAAATAGGAAGTCGTGGTGGGGGATAGGTGCATCGAAGGAAATTACAAGTCCAATGTACATAGTCACGGCGCGACTCGGCGCGCGGAGAGCTCCGCTGTGTACGTGTTCGCGATTTCGAATTCTTTATTCGACGCAATTACCTTTTTACGTGCGGATATCCGATGTTCACCGTCCGCTTTGCATTCAAATCCGCGTATACCATATTGGAGGCATTCACGCGCGAACAAACCGCTTATTCCTTATTCCAGGAGCGAATATAAACTATTCGGAAACGATTGGGCGGGAATATCGAAACTACTTATTGGATCTTTCGACGCGAGTCCTCTTCGAATCAAATTCGCAATGCCCCCTCTAATAACCTCACAATCTCAAATTCATTCCTGCGATTCTACAAGTCCCGTAGACAGTACACAGTGCAAGTTGTAGCGTTCTGGTAGTGTCTACAGAGTTACTCTTTAAACTGAGTAGAAGAGATCTAAAAATGTGGTTTCGTTAGAAGTAGAGTAAATATACTAGGAGGGTATAAATATGCAGAATGTTATGATCGCTATACAGACAGGGAATGTGCACAGATTCGGTATCAGCGAAACCCCTAATGGCTGGATGATTAAATATTAAATACTCTGCTATCGGACACCCCGTATCTATCCCCAATTCTATCCCCGACCCTATTCCAACAGCACAGTTTCCCTCGGTTTCTATTTCCGTGAACGAAATGTTATCTTCGGTTACGCTGACGTTGGCAAGCGATCCTCGTCTGTCTAAGGTGTCTTCGTCAGTTTAAATACGCAACGAGGGAAAACGGCGTGTCTATCAAGTTACCGGCGATAAAATAGGAACACCTGTAATAAGGGTTCGGACGGAGAAAGAATACTCGTGCTGAAGAGAGAAAGAGAGGATGAGGTTGAAAGAGGAAAAGAGAGAGAAAGCGGGGAGAGAAACGCGACAAGGCTCTTGGTAATTGTCACTGTTGCTCCGCCATTTTCATCAGGAGCCGAGAGCAAAGCTTCCTGAAAGCTCTACAAATTGCGTAGCCCCGTGCGTTCAATTCGCCGTAGCAGCCTCCAAGGGGGGTGGGCGACTATAAATTTTCATTATTTTATAGTCAACGCCTCGTTTATATCCGCAACAAGCGAGAGAGCGGACACGCCGCGCGACGAACAAGGAGCAAGACACGATTCCGAAACAAAGAAGAAAACGGGAGACGAGCAAAGGAGACGGGGAACCACCGTGGAAAGGGATGAGTACCGAGGCGGGGAAAATTGCGGAGACATGCCAAGTAGAATGTTAGGGGTGCCAGGGGGTAAAGCCTCAAAGCGAGTTATGTAGCCTCTAGTTTCCACCGTCCCTCACTTTTGTCACTTTCACTCGCCTTCGATCCACCACCTTCCTTATCATCCTCCTCCTCCTTCTCACGCTCGTCTTGAGAGATGCCTTTTAAATCGCCACTGTACCTTGCCGCTCTTAATTTTCCAGTCACCATAACCTCTCCGAAAGAGCCGCCTCTTTCATGGGGAACTACCTTCTGATCAGTCGATCATATTATTATTCACAGAAATGATAGAGGAACTACTGAGATGCGGTCAATTCAAATTGTTTTATTGTACAGTGGATGATATATACTTCTTGGGGTGCGTACATCTCGGAGGAGCCTTCCGGATGATTATGGTACACCCGTTTTATCGGATCGCTTTTTTTGCGGGCGTTTTGAGGTCGATTTCTGTATTTTACGGGCAGACGTATAAAATTCTTTTATGTCGATTTTTAACGGAACTGTAAATAAATTCGGCAAACATCGTAAAATATATTTTGTTCGTAAAGGGATTATAGGTTTGTTTATAAATAAATCTGTATCGATGCTCTCCTTCCTCCGAAGCTGCCGAGGATACTTTTGAAGAATACTAGAATCTTAACCACTATGTTTTGCGTTATTTAACTGACAGGATTAAATCTCTGACTGTTAATAAATAAAAATCTCTACTTACATCATCGAATGAATATGTGCGGAGTTAAGGGTGCAAAGTTGGTAGTGGAGATCGCGACGTCCGATTTATTGACGGCCGTTTTCAGCGATCGTGCGGGGTTTCTGGTGACGTTGTCTTGGTCCGGAACGGGGCTGCATTAATAACGGAACGGCTCGGCGGTGCAAAAATGGCGAGTGTAAAGGTTGGAAATATCGAGAGACCGGCCACCTAAATGGACGAACACGTAAAGGCCGTTGTTAATGCCGGCCTGCCGGCGATCGTAAAAACGAGATCGGTGGATCGTTATGGGTATAGCCGGCCGGCTGTACAATTTTTACGTCACTTCTTTATGCTCGCAAAAACTACGACGTCGGATAGTTACCGAACAAGCAGCAGAAGAGGCAAGGCGAGGCAAGGTGAGGCAAGGCGAGGCGGCCCCGGGATCGTTCCGGTGCACGCGTTTCCATAAACTCTGTTCGTTCGTACGGTCGCTCGGGTTAATACTTGATTATAGGGGAGGTATGGGGAGGCCACGGTTACGTAGAGCTTCCCTGTGCTTCACTCGGCCCTTTGCTTCCGTTCCGAACAATCAAACTACCGCGTCTCAGATATTCGAGGCAGCTACGAAAAGCTAGATCGAGCTAACGGAGGCCCACACTCTCTCTCTCTTCCTCTCTCTCAACGGGTGTTCTCTCTGCATCCTCCTGAATTCTTCCGTGGCCCCTACGCTCCAGCCAATAATGAGATAACAGGTGGTTCAACTATCGGCGAACTATTCTCGTTACGTGTGATAATCTGTTTTCAAAGGTTCCGGGGATAGTGTGATTAATACGCAGCGGCGAACAATAGTAACTACCGCCTTCCTAGAGAATATGCTCCTCCAAGCAGTTGCCGGTCGACGGCTCTCGATTTTGCTTTGCCCGTTCTTTCCGGGCTAACAATTCTCCGCTGACTTTATCCTTTGATACGAAATCAGGTTCGGATCGATCCGCCTAGTAGTTTACTTCTATGAATTTTTCAAAAATTAATGTATCAACCATAACCGACGGTCTGAACTTTGAATTTTACTTTTTGATATATCTATGGACTTCGTTGTTTGAACCGAGGGAAAAATTAGATCGATCCAACGGGTAGTTACTGTTTCAGAAATGTTTGAAGTTTATGAAGAAGGGCGTACTCGAAGTATTACCGATCGTAATCGAACAAGTCTATTAGCTATTCGCTGGCAGAGGCGGCACCGTGATAAAGTATCGAAGCAGAGGATGTCTCGCATGGTTAAGTAACCAGCACCTCCTTCGCAACATTCTTTCCTTCCTCCCTCTGTTCTTCTTCCTGGCTGGATACGCTCAGCTGCCGGTGTCGCGGGCAACTTCTCCACCCGAGGGAGTTCCCTTCCGCCTGATTTCGATTTTCGATGAAACTTTACCGTTCCACGGATCTCCCTTTGCCCTTTCTGTCCCTTGATCAATCGGCCGGCCGAGGCCACCGCCGAGACCCGGGGAATTTTCTTTGCTTGTTTACGAATTACCAGCCTTATTTCCATTCGTGTGTCCTCCTACCCTTCGGAAACTTCGTTTCACCGTGTATGAGGGCAGTCTTCAACTTCCCCGGTACGATGTAACCTCTATTATCCGAACCTAAACTCCTGTCCTATCGGACAATCCTGTTTCCGTCCGGGAACAAACGATAGTTTATCCGGACGAATTTAACCGTGTGATTCCGTTCTGCGTGGACCAATTTCCAAAGAGAATCGCTCTAGCAAATTTCTAGTGAGTGAGTGTGTTAGTTATTTAAACTGCGGATCTATATGAAGAATAAAAATGGTCTGCTACGATGCACGTCGGAGCTAGAAGGCTGACAAAACACCTACGTCTTTTTAAAAGGCGATTCAGATAGATCGGGACGCCACGTTTTCCCCGCAATGCGGAAGCGGATCGATCTCGGATCAAATTTCTCGAATTGATGAGATCGTGGATTCAAGGTTCGTTGGGCGTATCGATGTCGTTGTTCGTGTCTGTTTGGTTTCCGGGGAACGTTGCCGAACAGGAGGAAGATATACGGGGCCGTATTTCCGAGCAGCAACAAAGAGACCGATTGTTTCCCGCGGCCGTTTTATCCGCACCTCGAACTTCGGCGCGGTTATGTGGGTCAATCCTTGTCGAAGTAATCGCGAAAAAAGCGGAGGCTCGCGGATATTACATCGACCACAAGAGAGTGAGAAAAAGAGAAGAGGCAGAAAACGAGAGCAAGAGAGAGGAGAGGCACTTGAAAAGGCTTCCAACATCCACAGTGGCAAATTATACGAATGACGTTATCGCGAAGACGTAATTTGGTTCCATGCTAATAGGCTCCTCCTCCTTCCTCCGTATCCTCTTTTCTTTCCCGTCGCTCTGCCGTCTCTATCCGGCCCCTGGCTTCTCCCTGAATAATGCATAGGTTGAACTTGAGCGTGATAACGTAGCAAAAGCCTCAGAATGGAGCTCCTCTCGATTATTGACGAAGAAAGGAAGAACATCATTTCCCATTTAGTACGATATTAAAAGGGATTCGGGTCGTTCTATTTTCCGCGTTCGAGCGTCGCGAATAGCCCGCGGAGGGATCGCCAGGAAACTGATCCCGAAAATTCACCGGTAACCTACCTACCTGGCCTACACCTGTATCGATCATCGATTCTGAGATTGAACGCGGGAGAGAAGCTCCCTCTCTCTCTGTGGAATTCACTCCGTAACATTCCTCCACATTTCATATTTTTCCCGATGCAATTAGGCTTGCGGAATATCTCGCCGAAGACACAGCAGGCTGCTTACTCATCCACAAATCTCGGAAACAACGACCCACTTTTTAGTGGACACAGTCAACTGAACAAACTTGGTATCATAAATCGAGTGACTGGTCGTTTGAAATTCTACGAACAATTCCAACTAGCTCTTGGCTCTTGGAGCACTATGGAGGGCCCTTGGGGCAAGTGACGTCAACGTTGTATTATTGGACTGCAGATCTTTGTGCAAATTCACATCGTCGTGCCATGTTTCATAGAAATCAGGAGAGAGGACAAGATCCTTTATCCGCCAGGTCTCTGTTGTCTACTGTTCGTTTTTACTCGTGCAGTTTGCAGTCCACATCATGGAATTTAAACATCCATCAGGTTTTGAAAAAGTTTTGAAATCCTCAAGATAGCTTCCGGTGGACGTTGAAGGTGTGGGTGAAGAAGACGGGGCTCGGAGGGTGGTTTGTACGGGGGTGGCAGGCCAGAGACGGTGAACATCCGTTCGGAAAAATCGACGTGAAGGCGGAAAGAAAATCAGCGAGGGATATACACATGTCGGAATGTAATTTGTTGTCTGCGGAAGACAATCGAAGAATTGGTCCTGACGGAAGGACATCGGTTCCAACCGGGGATCTAGAGAGATACTCATGGAGCCAGTCGGCTAAGAGTACGGAGGATCTTCCCCGGCGTAGCTGGGGAAACAATTTCAATCGTTCCAAATGTAGCTTTGATGTTTTCCAAGGATACCTACGCATTCCTCTGGCCCGTGGACTCGCAATTCGTTTGAGGAATAGCGGAACTTCCCCTCCCCCTTTCACCCCTCTCCCAGTTCCGCCGTCATTCTTTCCGGCCAGAGGAGCATATGTACTGGTATTACCTTTCGAATTTCTTCGCCCTTTGCTTGCTCCTTAAAATCACAGGAAAACAGCGAGACACGAGCTTTAATTTTATCATGTCCGAGCTCAAACAGATACGCCCCTGTTTTTCGTGGCTCGCGACTGCTCTTCGTCTTCCTCTTCCTCTTCCTCTTCTGTCAATTGATTCCGCTGGACGTCTGACTTTAAAGCAGTTCGAGCGATTTTCACGTGTGTGCCGTTCCATTATTAAAATTGTAAACGGTCCGTAAGCGGTCTACATTTTTCAGGAAAATTTAGAAGAATGGGGATGATTTCACTGGTGATTCAACTTGTGGGTGTCCATGAACATTTCACAATTTTTTGGGTCTTGTTGCATGCAGCAAAATAATTGAAGCAGGCAAGCTCTGTTTCATAATAATCGTGGGCGAGTATTTCTCGTCGGTGCATCGGGCGACCAGCTATAATATTATTCCACTCGGCAGCTGGAAAGGGCATTTTTTTATGGTAGCACATGTAAAATGCAAACTGCAGCTCTTAACGTTGCGCTACTTAGCGCTAGTCATTGTTGGAAGTCCTCTTCTGAGACTTTCCCTCTGAGCACACTTTGTTGCCGTTTTTCTTTCTCGTTCTTCGTACCTTCGAGACATTCCCAGAACGTCTGCCGTGCGCCTCCTAACCCGGTGGAATGAAAAATAACCATTTCTTTTTAATACGTTTAGCAAACAGTATACAACCGTTCGCAAAAATGCTCGTACACAACAGCGAAGTCTGTTTCATTCAATTCTACATATATGCCTTTTAATGAAAGTGAAATCCTTAACCCCTTGCTCTACCGAATTTTATTTCTGTGGATTTTTATTGACTGAGAACTTTGCTGGAATTAGCCGAAGAAATTAGAAAGTCAACAAAATTACGGTTTTGCACCGAGGGGGAAAACGGTAGTGATTTTTACTTCGGACTCGTAAGTTTTATGATCTGCTTAAAGAATTGCGGGAATAAGGAAGAGAAATTGTGAAGGATTATTTTATTCCGGTTGGTTTGCCGGTGAAGTTAGTCGGCGGATTTAAAATTGGGATTTATCAGGCGCCGCTGGTATTGTTGACTAGAATAGAGTCTCGTAGAAAAAGGATAAAGCTTCGGAGCCAATTTAGTGTAGGAACAAATCCGCATCGGTGTATTCTGCTGCGGTGCTGGATAAAATCTACCTTCTGGACGACTTTCGCCCATTCCGAGCTATTCTTCCGTAATTTCCTGGTTTGCTCGCGTTCGGTTTCGAGTTCTCACGGGTTTTCTCCCTCCCTCTCCCTGTCTCTCAGGCGCGCGAGCAACGCTTTTCCGATTGGTACCGAGAATCGCGAACGTGCAAGGAATATCGGCGATAATGCTATTACATTTTGAATTTAGTGGCCGCGGCTCCTCGACCTCTCTCGCAGCTCTCTCGCTTTGGCTTTACGCGCTTTGCATGAACGTTTAAGAACTTTGCAGACGCATAAAGAGTGTCGTTGAAGTATTGAAACGCCAAGGTGCGCGGTGCCTCGCGCGAAACCCGGCTCGTTTGCTTTTACACCGCAACCTTTCGCAACGGCGGCCTCGATAAAATGCACAGCTCGAAATAATTAACGGGTCGGGAAATTAAACGAGTGGTTGTCCGATGAAACTATTAACAAGGGAACTTTGCTAACCCGAAAATTCCAATTTTTTTCCCCCGCCGAAGTTCGCCCCAGAAAACTCCGCGAAAATGTTTTTCGAATGGAACTCGAACGCCGGAACACTTTTTATTCCGCCGAGAAAGTTTTTAACAATTCGACGGTTCCGCAAAGGTCACCCAACTTTCCGCAATTTTATTTTCGCCTTGTCAAGACGCGAGGAATTGAAATTTTGCAACGCTCCCGCCCTGAACGGATGAAAAATAGTAACAACAATTTGCCGACGGTGAAAGCCGAAATAAATTTTACGGAGTCCAATGTGCAATTTAACGTTCTATAAAATTAAAGGGAAAGCTACTTGATAAATATAATCGTAAAACATGTGCATCAGGAAATTCAAAATTTTATTTATTGCAAAGATGTATATCAAATACTTATTTAAAAGTAATTACCAATTCATTAACTTTGTAATGTATGAAAACTGTGTGTAGATATGTATATTCATTGAAGCCATTTACTAAATAAATATATAATTTAATCTAAATAAATAAATAATTAATTCCAAATATTCCTTATGGGTGAAATTAATTTTAAATTGATTAAAATAATTGTCTATTCTTTTTTTAAATTTTGACAGACCACTTTCATAATTATGATCACAAATGAGGCTCGGCGCGTACTCATAGGGTCCACTGAATCGACCCATGAACCGAACCGTCCCAGTTAGACGTTACGACGAAATTATACGCCTCTAAAATGAAACGAGGCAAGGAGTGGAGGCAGCGGGTCCATATATTCTGTCTTACAAGAGCCCCGGGGTACCCCATTTGGTTACTTTAATTTGAGGGCTCCGATGACGATATTTCATTGCTCAGGCCCGGGAACAACAAATTCGGCCGTGGGTTATTAGTAACCGATGGTTGCCTGCCTCTCCAAGTGCATCCCCCTTCGCTGCGATTTCCTCTTTGATCGTGTTCGACGCCCACACGCAGTCCTCCACCCTCCAAGATCGATATCAATCGTGTACTTCGATCCCCCGGAACACAAAAAATCACCGAGGAAAAAGAACGAACCCTTCTCGAATAAAATTTCAATTTCATTCCACAAACTGTGCTCGCAACGAAACCAAGCCTACCTTACGAAACAATTTTCATTTTTGTTTTAATCCTTGTACGTATTTTTCTTGTGAATAGCACAGAGCATAATTTGAGAAAGTCAATTTTTATTATAATCCTTGCATTCAGCTTTCTCATATTCGAAAAATATTTGTTAAATTTTGTGTCGGCTATTTCATAATATTCCCAATGATAACAATAATGTTATCGTACCAAGAATAATGATTCTAAAATTTCTAGAGGAACAACAATAATTTGCTAATCCTGTTTCCGATGCAAAACGGTATAGGTATATGCGATCTGTGTGGAACGGTTCGCGGAGACGCCGGCAAGCCGAAGGATTTTTCGTCGCGGGCAACTATAATAAATTAGAGTGCATGGGTGGCCTGGACGTAGCCTAGCATAGTTCCACACACCTCCACACGGGGCCCTTGTTCATCCGAGCTCTACACTCTATTCAGGATACCGGACGCTGACCGATAGAAAAACAATTTTATTGCAACCAGGAAGAATTCCGTTCGACGAACCGTCTCGTGGAATCGAGTCTCACCCACGACTCAGGTTATTCAGTGTCTCTAAAAAATTAATAAACACCGTGTCGCCTAGGAGACAGCCGCTCGAACAATATCGCCTTGGAATGCTTCCATCGGACCTCGATGTTTCCTTTGGCTTTATGGACTGCAGCTCGAGCTCTGTGAAACTGATACAATACGCGCAACCACCCTCTGTAAATCTAGCTTTGCGGAATCTGTGGAAAATCTGTATGTACAATCAACTTTCAGAACTAATTTAACTAACTTTCGTTACGGATTAAATGTTAAGGGAATGATTAAACTGTGAAACTGTGTCGAAGTTAGACAAGCAAAAATTACAGCGAAAGTAAGTATGACAGAATTCGAAATTTATTCTAACTAAAAAAAAGAACCGAAACTAAACTTTGTCGAAACGTCACTTCCTCATGAAATTGAAATATGTTATAAATCTTGACATTCTGAACAGCTTTTTCTTATACAAATACAAATAAATTGCAATTACTATATGATAAATCGTGGTACAAAAGGTAAAACACGAGAGGAGTCTGGTTCTTTTGGGTGCTGATAGTTGTAGCAGGGTATAAGACATTGGATGAGGGGCAAGAAAGCAGCAGGAGATCCGTAGATCTCGTGGTGGACTAATCAAACGTTGGCGTACCACCCCATTAGCAGCTGTACCTTGGGGAGGTGCACGCAACTCGGGCTTCGCCCCCACACGAGGAGCCAGCCCGGGCTCCCGGCAATTATAAATCGTCCATTAATTAGTGTTGCTCCCGACAACGTGCTCCGACGTTTTATTAGAACCACCGATCGAGGGCGTAAGTTATTTGCCGAGTTCAGTTTCCAGTTGTTTTTCTCCAGCTTGGGATTTCTAACCAGATTGTTTACCCCTCGAGCTGACTAACATGACAAAAATTATGCGACACTGCAAAATCAGTGCTACATCTTTTTCGGTTATGTGTTTCGCAAAATAAAATAAACTGTGTGAAATTGACACAAGGGACGGTCGAGGATTAAAATAAAATTCCCAATTTATTCGCCTTCGAACTGCAAGGAATTGATTGTGTGTTGGAAATGCTACGATGCAAATTGCCACGGTCAATCGAAGCGAGCTGTCGATGACGATGCTGGATAGACGGATTTGCGATTATGCCGAAAATTCCCTACCCTGAGCCCTTGAGACGACACGGCCAAGATTATTCTGTCTCCGAGTAAGCGCGTAGTCGACGAAGGGTTACTCGTATTTAATTAAACTGTTACTTCGCATTGATTGCCAAACTTGGGCCTGGAGCCGCCGCGGAGAAGATTATCGAAGTTCTGCGAGCTCCCACTTCGGCCATATCGGGAGGCTGCTAAGCAATTTTGCGAACTTGCCGGCGTGCGATAGTGACGACAGCCTCTGCGTTTTATACTTTATTGTATGTACGCCACTGGAACAACTGTGCCCATTTTTCTCGTCGTTTACGAAAACACTAAACAATACATACGACTATTCTGTATTCTCTACACATTTCTAAAATGGTTATTAGCCCTTTGCACTCGGAGCTATTTTAACACTAGAATATTTCCATTCTTTATGATTCTTTAAATTTGATGGATATGAAATTGATATAATACCTCATACAATACTTATACGTTTAGTACAGCAATTTTTAGTGGCGCCTCAGAATCACCACTGGAGCACTAAGGGATAAATATACATAGGCAATAAAAGACCTTACCGTAAATCATATTAAAAATCGACAGCTTTCCGAAATTCAAATATTTTTGATGCCGTTCTATTTGTTATTGCAATATCGCGCTTGATGAAAATTTTTAATTGTTTCGGTGGAGAGGGGGGCGGGGGTGGATCATCGAATGCACGGATACTGTCACCGTGTGTATAACGAGTTGTGTGTAGTTCCAGGATAATCTAAGTTTGCGTCATGATCTTGACAGGAATATAACAAGCAGTTGGTAAGCAGTTCAAAGGTGCTCTTAACTCGTGTGTCTACGAGAAAGTAGGCTAATCTATATATCCAGTTAATCCGATTACCTTGATACGGTACGGTTTATTGAAAGTAGAACGTGGATAATTTATCGAACGGCTGTCAAACAAAATCGGAGTTGAACTTATGTAAAACAGCGGTGTATCTCTGCCACGGATGCCGCAGTAAGTCTGTTCACGCTAAATCCATTATTTATGCTTTTCCTAATATCGCTACGAGCAGTCCTCATTCAATTTTCAATATCCCGTTTCGGCCATCGTTTATTCGAGCTAATTTAAGCTATGCGGGTCTCGCACTTTCCACTCACGCCGACTATAAATATTTATAACCGAGTAACTACCATTTTAATACTTATGGGAAGTGGTAGACTTTGACTGGATGATAGGTTCTCACTTGTTCTACACTTTCCGTGGATAATAGTTATTTCAGATAGGACTTGAAATACCAGAATTTATAATTGTTGCTCTATTGGTCGAGAGGGAACATTGTTGACCTACAAGCGTTATTTAATTTTTAATGTCCTGTTTTGTAGTTGCATTTACGAGTGGAATTAACGGGCAATTTAAACTTTCTAGGGCTAGCAGTTTCAGCTTTCAAGCAAAGTATAAATATTTATAGCTCAATAACCCTAAGAAACAATTTACGAAGTGCTAAAACTGTTTTGACGTTTTCAGCAGGAGCTACTGAGTCGCGGAAGAATATTAAAAAATATGTCTTCGGCGCATATTAGTCCTTAAAATGTAGAATCCTTCTTCGAAGGGTTCAAGTTTCAACTGGCACGAATTTCGAGATGGTCATGCGAGCGTTAACAAAGTAATCGTGGGGTCTGGCGAAAAGTTTCGGAGGAATCCATCGTTATCACGTCATTGGTGAATCGAAAGGGTTGAAGGAGCATCGCGCAGACCGGGTACCGACCGTAGCTCACCGCAGGAAGATTAAATTGCGTGCAGCAGCCGAAGTTTAGGCTTGGCTGGGAATTCTGACAAGAAGGTGGTGAGTTGCGTGTAGGCGTTCGAGAAGCCGGCCGTAGCACGATCGTCTCGGGAGAAGAACTTCCGTGGCGTCCCTCGATGAAATCCGAAGACGAACGGCTTGGAGAGAAACGGAGAGAAGAGCGAAGAGAGAGGAGAGAGAGAGAGAGAGAGAGAGGTGTATCCTGTCGATCGTGCGGGGGCGGCGCGAGACCGAGCAACCGAGTGAGAGGGAGTTTCATTTAAGTTAGAAATTGCTTCTTCCGCAGCGATGATGGGCCACAAATTGGGCGCGAAACAGAACGCGAACGAGAGAAGAACCGAAGAGTATGCGCTCCCTGGACGAAGGGGAGAGGGGTCCCGTTAAACAACCCCCTCGTCTCGTAACGAGATACTGTATAATATATTGATTTTTCTTCAGCATTCGATTCCGGGATGACGGAAGCGAGAAACGTATTTATTATTGTGTTAAAATAAGGACTTCTAACCTCGTATAAGATAAACTGGAAATTCATAGGTGAATTCAAAGATTGCTATTGCAGAAAAGGGGTGAGTTTCCTCCAGTGTCGAAAGTTTTGCTTCTAGATAAAGGGACAGGTCCAGCCGAGCAAAGGAGTCTGCGATAAGGGTCTGTCGAACGGCTGTTAACAAAGCATTAGGGGCCAAAGTTGAAACACAGCGTCGATTGTAACAAAGATTCCAACGAAGGATGGGCCCTCGTTAATTTTGAATGGGCGAAGACGAAATTCGATAGCCCTGGTTGTTCGCCCTTTTAACGCAGCAGACAACAAAGCTCTTTTTTCTCGGCGTCTGAAACATAAATCAGCAACTCCTTAGGTGTAACGAACTGTACCCATCGACAAAGGATCCACGGATATCGTTAACAGCTTGTATCGAATAGATACGGGAACAGAAGAGACACAATGGGGGCAGATCCCTTTACCTACTCTGCTCAAAAGTGTCCTTAACACGCTAGGCACCCTTCGTAATTATTCCTATCATAACGAAATCTCGGTTTACGCCCTACGCAATCTTAATCCACTTAGCACATTCCCACAAATCTAGATTTTCCAAATCACAGTTAGATTCTCCGTTCAAAGATTCACAAAATTTTGTCATTTATAATATTCTCACAGCTCAAATAATTTTAAAGATGTTGCCAATTAGTAGGTCGTTCGAAAAGTAATTTAGTTTTTCGTGTAAATCAGTTGGATGAAATGTAAATGGTAAACAATTGGCTTTCATTTTCCCTTGAGAATACGAAATGACTTTCCGAACGACCTAATATATCGAAACCAGTTTGAAGATAATTATGTGCAGTAAACGCGGTAGGGAGGTGGGGGATGAAAATGGGGTGTCTGAGGATGGTATTTCGTTGAGAAAGAGCCCCGTGAATTTGGTTCCCGTGATGTCAGGGGTTAATCATCGGCACCTTGAACACTTTCATCATCTTGCGCGCGGAGCGGATTCGGATTTTCTGGGGTGTATGGTCGGCAGGCGTGACGAATTCCTCGATCTTGCTGCGTGGAACTGTGGCCCACGCTAATGAGACGGAAGTAATCCCCCTCCCCTTTCGTATATTCATTCGTCCTGGTTGAAAGCTCTCCTGGGTCGGTCATGGTTCCGGCGCAGGAATGGATTTCCCCGCGAAATTCCGGTCGTGCGCTCTAATCCACGTCGTTTCCGACCTTCGACGCTCCAACACCAAGGAACGCCGGGGCTTTATCAAGAAACGCACACCTTCCCCGGTTCAGCTGCCTCTTTACGAATTATCGTCTCGTAGATAATTAATCTCCCCCTTTCCGCTGTATTGCTTTCTTCTCTTTGAACGGGATGTTTCTTCTTCTGCACGGCTTCCTGTCTCTTCCGCCCTCGAAATAGCTGCCGCGCTGAAAAATTAACCATCCCGCGGCAACTTTCGAAAATATCGAGCTTCTTCGCCCGCTAGCCAATCTAGCTGTTCATTTGATGCATCGAGCACATTTTTTACAGAACATTTGCTGGCTAGTTCCCGGCGTGTACCGGATCATTGTTTTAATAAACTGCAAATAAATAAATAATAAAATGGAATATATGCTGCGAAAAATGTCAAGCACGAGCGCAATCTGAATATTCGTGTGGATTATTATAGAATCGTCCCGACTGATTTTGCAATTCATGCGCGAGGTGTGGGTGGTGCGTCGTAGAATCCTCGGTCATCAAGGAGAGGAGTCAGAAATTTATGTTCGAATTCTCGGGAGAAAAATTTGTATTTGGCCAGCCCGGAGACACCTACCATTCATTTTCCAGGCGTTTTCTTTGTCTGGGAAAAGAACAGACAAACTGGTACCGTTCTATCCCCATCTACACATTCCGCATTTCAGCCACCCTCTTCAGCTGCCTCGAATTCCAGGAGTACACTGCACCGCGAAGTTCTCTTTTCTCGAGCCGCCATTATACGTTACATACCAGTCGCTCACATATCGTAGACTATTAGCGAATAGTTTCTGTCAAAACTTGGGCCGCGACCGACCCAAGAGAAAACGATCCTATTGGTATTCGCGGGAACACCATGTCGGAAACTTGACTATTAAAAACATTTCACACTGGAACCCCTTCGATAATTCCCGGAAAACTATCGGTCTCAGGAACTTTCCACTAGAATTCTGGGCTGCTGATTCACCGCAAAAAGCCGCTTGTCCTTCCACGAAATTATTCATTCGTTGAAAATAGAATTGTTCTCTTTAAACCTTAAATTATTATAAATATGTTGGTATCTCATCAATTACTAAATTACCTAATTTTAATTAAAATAGTATAAAATAATTGATGTATTGGATTCTTTCGTTGGAGTCTTCAGTGGACTGATTGCTGCGTGTGAAGGGGTTAAAATTGGTGGAATGGAGATAATATTTTTAATCTGATCGTTTGATATGGAGGGCTTCGCATGAAGGATCATTCTGTTTCCGGTGTGAAAATGATCGAGCCTGTCGATTGCGGGGGTCTTAATGAAGATGCGAATTGCAGCACAATGCGTTCGGTAATGGGAGATCCTTGGCAAAGTAGGTTCGACGGGTCGATGTTTTATTTTAACGAACGAAATTGAGTCGAGCCCTCGAGAGCTGAGCTCGCGACCTGGTCCTCGAACACAATGATCGATACACGCTTCGGGAACGCTAATTCGCGCGATGACAGGAATTATTCGAGCGTGTTCCCGCGTCGGCAACGGGCTAAGCGAATACTTCAAGTTCTGTAACTGGACTTTGTAATTGCACAATCCGTGATACACGGGACTACGCCGCGTATTAGTTGAATGGTGAGCGTGGATAGTACATCTAGTAATTTCACACCCGCTGGTAAAGGTACGTGTAGAAATTAGATACCCATTGATGATAGCGCATGTAGTAATTATACGCACGCCAATGATATTGGGTGTGGTAATTACATACCTTACAATAACGGGACAAGCCATAATCTACATGGTCTTTGCTGGGCTCGAGTAGTTGCCATGGATAACGCTACCTCCACCATCATCCCCCTCTCCTCTCCCGGTAATTTCTATTTATTATACACCCCGGTATACAGATATTACAACAATTTTTCCGAACGTCGCCATTTAGCCCACCGACAACCGCTGGAAACACCGGGTACCGTTTCGAATTCGATTCTGACTTCCTATGGCTGCCTACCATTCGCTAATTCTACTCGAACACTATAATTAATATTATTTGTCTGTACTACTGCCTGCACGTTCGTACACGCTTCGTGCAAATATAATTTGCTTTCTACAAATTGATTAAAAATTCCATGAGAATTAACCCTTTGTTTGTTCGATCTAGAATATTTCCATTCTCTAGGATTTTTTCATTAAGAACCAGATTTTTGCAGAACTTGCCGTCACCTGTGGTCCAATTAAGAAACAAAGTCTCAACTTCTCGGACAGGTTCAATAAACCTGTGGGCCTCGATTAAGAGATAAAACCTGACCGGGAGATTTTACTGCCGGATAAATGCCAGATCAGCTATAAATTTCTGCGGGTCCGTGTTTACGGATCGTTTACACATTCCGGCAAACAAATGTCTGTCTATAAGCATCTCCGGCTTCGATGAGTACCATCTGATGGAGGATGCAGATGCGATCTGTCGTTCGCGGAGCCGCTAACAACGCAATTTCCACGGTGCGAGCCGCGTTAAAAGCTGGGGCCTGGGTTGTTGCTCGGTCCATTTTAAGAAATTATCCGACCGTGGACTGAATTACAGCATGGACTCGGCCGGGAGACCGCGTGCCACTCGCAACCGGCTCCGGTGAAATCTATTAAGGCGGCGCATCTTGCTCCTGTTTATGTCTGGCCGCGCGGTAGCATCAGAGAGGGCAGGATATTAGCGTGGATGCACGCTAATGGCTCGTATTGCGAGCAAAGCGTTTAACTGTGATCGTTTATTTCCGAGATAGTATCTCCGGGCCCTGTTCCACGCCCGCCCCGAACGAAAGGAGACATAACGTCACGGTGATATATCCCCGTGGAATCTTTTCCGCGAGATGAGCATCTAAATGGAAATGTTCCCCGTGTCGCGGAGAATGGATCGCGCGACGAGCCCGCTAAAATGACGTCGATGTTGCCGGTGACAAACCCCCGTTCGCTTGTCTCACCATCACCCCCCATAGACCGGAAAAAATACGGTCCCGATATCCCCCATCCATTGACCGTAATGGGAAACAGCCTGCTCTCGAACTTAAATGTCAAAAATTCAGAAGGGGTTCAACTTAAAAATTTTCTCTGAAAAAATAATTCCAAGAGAAATGTTTTCCGAAACACCCTTTGGCAACTTACAAATTCATAGAATCCATTAACTCACGAAACCAGCTCATGTGTCCACGGAGACTAGCATGAGGCACAACCGCACCCTCACCCCCACCGGAAAAAATGCGGTCTCGATATTCTCCCCGTCTATTGACCATAATGCGAAGCAGGCAAGCTCATAGGCATTCGAACCGTTCTCTCGATACTCCATTAAGATTTCAGCTGAATCAGAATGACTCTGATGCCCCGGGAAAATAAAGACTCCATTCGCGGATTTCGAGGTTCGCGAGCGTGACGAAACGATGACACACCATCGTCCCCCTCTATCAAACATATGATTCTCCTGTTTCGTGCTTTAGCAATATAACGTTCTCTCTTTTTGACACGCATCCTGTTTCGGCCATTGTGCGACAGACCGGGGTCCTTTCCCGCCAGAGCCACACGCATAAATCGACAATTATGCCCGCTGGATTAGCATCACACTGGAAACCAACGAGTCATTTCGCGAGGGGCTCCATTCCGGGCGCAGCGGACCGACGCGGATTAATAATAACGTCTTCGATCATTTTCCGGGGCCGACGAGCCCGACCAATGACTCCTTCGGTTGATGGATGATCGCCGTCGCGACCTTTTGTCTTGATTACCCTGTAAACATCGGGGTGGAACTGTCCGAGGAAATTAATTGCTTATCTTTGAAGTTTCGCTTCGATTCAGTATAAGTGATGCTACATTTTTAATTGACGACAAATAATGAATAAAATTCAGAAAAATTAAGATGGACATATTCGAGGTTTCGCGGAAGAAATTCAAGGAGCATGTTGCTCTCGCCAAATGACGGGCGTCGCAGGAAACGAAGGAACATCGCCGGCGGAAAGGGGTGATTAAACATCTCGTGGGCACGTTATCGAAAAGATAACGCGGCGGAGCATTGTCCGGGCAATCGATCTTCGTTAAAAGCAGCTCGGTTTCTTCCCGGCGCGGCTGTTCCGTTTTATCTTTCTTGTGGTTTCTCGCCGCGGGCGAAGTTGTCGCGTAAGTTTACCGTTAAATGGCTCGATTGACTCGTCCTGTGTCGGGCCAAGATGATAAATACGTATCAGAGGCAGCAAGTGTCCAGCCAAGCTCGTACACGGTAAGGACTCATACTCGTCTCAGTCGGTGCGAGGACGAGACGGTTTCCAGGTGGTGCCTTGACTAGAAGTTGGCACAGGTTGGGGTGGACAGGTCCGAGGTACGTTGGTGTATACCTTCGCAGGCGATACGTCATCCGTGACAAGCCGGTATGCCGATAACCTCCATCTCCGACAAACCCCCGTGTGTGGCCTCACACCTCATCGCGGCGAGGGCCATCCATCATGTTTGAGTAATGTAGGGACACGATTCCATGATATTGCGAATGACTGATTCCACTGTGCGAAACGTTCCTCCACGCTTTGATACGATTATTATCGAAGAAGTTGTACCTTCGTTAACCGGGACCGTATATCGATCCTGTCTTCCGTTTTGATTCGTCACTCTTCACCTGGGATACGCCCTTCTACGCTGCACCCGGTGCATCGTGCATCGGCTCACACAACCCTCAACATTTCTTTCCGATCCGAATACACCTATCGTAAAGTAACGCCATTTGTCTTTAATCTAAGCCTTCGAGCGTTGAAAAATTCCTGCGAGAATAAACTCTAAGATTTTCTCGAAGAATCCCCTTAAATATTTTACCAATATTAGATAATTTCACAGGTTCATTTTTGCTCCTCGCTGAGAACACTTACACTTAAAGGCAATGAAATAAAATTGAGTTTAAAACGAACAAGTTACCGCAGCAAATATTTCCAGTTCCCACAATCAGCTCTGGCGAGTCGCGCATGACGAATTAGCGTGATAAATAATAATGCGGTTGAACTTACCGTTATGAACGAGCAGAGCAGAGTCACGAGCTACAGTGATTAGGTCACTATCGGTGAGAGTTTCGTCGGACGCGTTACCCGAAGTCGGTGTGTCACTCAATCCAGCGCCAGTGTTGGGCATATGATAGAGGGGATGCTGTTGTTGCTGCTGGTAGCCGCGTTGTTTGTGCTGGCTGGAGTTGTAGTGGTTGAGGTGCGATTGCGAGGTCTGGTGATTATTTTGAGGATAGCCGGGGGTTCGGCCGCGCAGACTTGGCGAATTTTCTTCACCCTCGCTGCCGCTTAGACTGTAGGCCGGGTAAAGCCGTCCCTTCCCTGAAAGGAACGTTAAAGAGGTGCTTTAGCCAGAGAACTTCAAAAACTCGACGGTCTTCGCGTTTCCTTAACGGCTCGCATTTCACGAGCAAACCCCCACTACAACGATAGATTCAAACTTGGACACTTGGAAAATATTCTAGTGCTATGATAATGGCTTCTTCTTTCCTTAATGAAAATTAGAATATTGAAAAATTCACAGTTCATTCATGAATTGAGGAAAAACAATTCTGAAAAAGATTGACGATGCACCATCAGGATATTTAGTGTTATAGCTTGTGTAGTCGGTGTAATCGGTGGTTGGCAAGATACTGGGTAGACGCCGCGAGATTTCTCGCTGGTTTTTGCCTCGAGAAACAACATACGACTTCCACGGGAGAGAAGACTAATCGATCCCACGGGTGACCGCGAGTTGTCGTCGTCCGGAAGACATCCCAAAGCATAGCAGATGCTGTTAGGCGACGAGCGAGCAGGAAAACTGCTTTTGGGCCACGGCGAAGATCAGAGTGAATATAGGGAGAGCAAAAAAGTGAGCGAGAGAAAGAGAGAGAGAGAGAACCGACGCCGACGGTTATGGTATGACGGAGCGTTCGGAGTAAATCGCGCGAAAACTATGATCGATGTCTAACGTCTTTGACTTTTGACTCCGTCCGCTCCCTAAGAGCACCAACGAACCATGTTATCGAGATACCGATGGCCTGGCCTCGTGTTTTTCTTGCGACCGATACCAATTTCTGTCTGGACAAAAGCGCCCTTGCAACTTCAAACTGAAAAACCTTGTTCCCCTTTAATTTTCGCAAGCTCTCGATAAAATAAGACATTTCGAAATTTCTCAAATAACTACAGAAGTACTCGAAACACAATTATAAAAACAGTTGTCTATCTATTACGAAGGGAAGACATTGTTAATGTCTGTTCCCGAAGACGTTATCTTGTACTACAAATTGGTGAAAGCCATAAATGCATCGAGCTCTAGTTTCAAGAGTCGCGCACCCTTTCTACGAATCGAAAAGAATATTTTTGTAAATGCGACCGCGTCTCCTTGAACAGGAAGTCTCGTGTTTCTCCAATGTTTGTCCAAGTGTACGTGCTGTTCGGATTGTTTTGTCACCTTTTCGTGACACTCGGTGGCCGTTAATGCGGCCCGCTTCTCCGTGTCTTTGGTAAATGGACACTGACGGCGTAGTGTTGTCTCCTAATACCTTGATGGCCTGTTGCCACGTAGTAGATGTCTCTTGTTACTTGGCTACTTGGTTACTTGGCTAAAGGGCTATCCTGTTGAGCCACGACGTCGCTGCGGGAGGTCCATTATTTTATACTGACTTTTTTGGACATTCTGAGTAATTACATGCTGTCTCACCCCGCTGAAATCATCATTTGTATCCAATCAATTTCTTCATAAAATTGAAATAGGTCTATAATAAAGTTTTAAAAGAATCGTGAAGTAGCACGATTTCAAATTTTCCAGCTAACCTAAATTGGCCTATCATATAGTACGATCTTCCTGTTAAGCTTGAGCCCTTCAATGTTCACGAATTCCCCCTGGAAATTATTGTAATCAATTTTTAGATGTTTTATCTCCATGTCGTTCGGTGGAAATAAAAATTGCTAAGGGTTCGCGAGAGGAATATATTATAAAATAAATTGTCCACAGGGGAGATTTCTGCTAATTACGTTTACCGCCTCGTTACACGAAAGAACTAAGAAAGAGCGCAAGGTTTCCCTTTCGATTTAGCCGGCACGGCGCGGAGTGGTGAACTCGCGGGGCGTTATCGAGCGATGCGGAAAAATCTTGTGAACGACAATTACCGGTGGCGAAGGAGAGCGGTAGAAGCTGAAAGGGACGTAAATTATTAATGAAGTTATGGCAGCGAATGAAATTAGGCGTGTCCATCAGTGATGAGTTGCTCGACATTTAATTATGGTCTGCGTGTAATGTATTGAGTTTGCCACTCTCACCGGTGTTTCTCTCGGTGAGTTTTCAAATAATTTCTTTCTTCTCCCCTCTAGAAACGGCCGTGTACATTTACGAATCGGTAGATGTGTTTGTACAACGCAATTGCAGAGCGAGGATCGCTGAAAGCGAAGGCGATCGTCAAATGACAGTGGTTCGCTTCTGTAACCTTCGTGCATACCATTAACGGAACGATATATCGATTCGAGTACTCGGTTAACTTGTCGCTAATCGAATTATCGCATCGTTCTCCCCCACTCTCTCTCTCGCTTTCCCTCTTGTCTTATATACTCTCCTCTATTTTTCCTTTCTTTTTCTTCTGTTCGTTTGTTCCCCTCGATATTCCATACCTCCGCAACGCTCTCATTATCGTGCAGCTTGACATTTTCCTCTCTCTCTCTCGATTCTTTTATTATTTTCTCGACGTTCAAGCAGACTTTTTAACCCGTGGTCTCACCTTGAACGAATTTACGATCTCTGATCGTCTAACGAGTTCACCGAGCATCTAATCGAATCGAGCGCAGTTAGCGACGTGTTTATTGGAAGAGTTTATGGCCGGCGGACCCGACGAACTTGCGCAACACTTTTTAGAACCTTCCTCCTCATCACCGCTCCACCAACCTCAAAAATATGCTGCCTTCAACGTTCAGGATTGTACCTATCTGGTGGGACGAAAAATTCAGAATATCGTTGCACGGGAACCCGCCCGGGGTGCAATAAAATCGAAATGGACGCATTAATCGGCGTACGCATCGGGACAGCATCGGCGGAAACAGAATTCGCGGTTAAAAATGATTCCGCATTGGAAAATATTTTTATTGTAAAAGCAGGTGCAGCGATATTCAAGTTCATTTGCATTTGATTGCCGGGCGTGGATCGAGGCAGCTCCGCGACGCGGCGCGGCAGCTTTCAACGGCGGAATTGAACGACAACAGTCGAAATGTATCGCCACAAGAGACGTAAGAATGAATTAATTTCCCTCGAATCCTGCGGAATGAGAGGTTACAAAGGGGATGTATAGCGAAAAGTGGAAGAGAGAGAGAGAAAGGGAGGGAGAGGGTGTGGAAAAGGCGGAACATAGACCAGGCGTGAAACGATCTCTTCCGCGCGGATACGCGCCGACCGAACACTTTGTATTTTCCGGGTATGCGGTGAGCGAGATTCTCTTCGAATTTCACGTATCCATAATACATTATCGAGTTGCCATGGGGGAATATTGTGGCCACCGTAGAGACTCCGGCGATCATATATCCACCGTTTATGCGCGCACGTGCGTGAAGGCTTGTAAATTTCTTCCTAACCTCCGACGCGGATTGTGTTAACCCACATAATTTCATCAACGTTCCCATAATACCGCAACAACGCGCGTACACGCGAGAATCTATAATTCCATTTGCTCTGCCGACAATACTATTTCACGACGCCATCAACCTGTTATTGTCAACCACTTCTATATGTCGCTGACGTTCCTTCGAATTGGTTCAAACTATTCTCAAGATTTCTTCAAATCGTTTTTCCCGAGAAACCAACAATTCCATCACTTTAGACATACTCAAAGCTGTGCTGCGGTAGTATATTAGCACTGGAATAAATTCTTGTTGATGGATCATGGTTTCTTAGATCGAATGTTTACTGTAAATGGTTAAATTTATCATCAAGTATGTTACTATTAGATATATTAGTGAATTCATTCATTGAAACAAATAGCAATATTTGCCGACTCGAATCTCAAACACTATGCTCCGAATGAAATTAAAATTAGGGAAAAATTTCTACGACGAGCATCTGCCGCAGAATGCACAGCATATTAAAAAATTGAATGAAATATATTTTACGTGCGCAAAACTGGTTGCTCGTGTTATCAGGGACGACGAGATATTAGTTGAGGAAAGCTGGTGATAATGAAAGAACGCGCGCCGAGTTTTAATGAGAGCAGGAAGTTGGAGGCAGCGTATATCATTAGGAATAGAATTCAAGTAGAAGAAAGACAAAGCGGGATCATTAGCCTCGTATTAATTGCGTGTATCTGCCGGATGGGATTTAATTCCGTAAATATTCGCTGTCGAATGTTTTCTCTCGGTTTCGAAAAATAAATTATACAAATCAGCGATAGATATGTTGATTTTGGCCGGGTAATTAGTAATTGAAGCGGCGAGAAGCGAAATAAAACTGGAAAACGTTCGTGCTCGACGAATTTCTCATTTATAAATGGAAAGAAACTGTTCTGTGTTTTGCTATATTTATTTGTGAACAGGACCCGATTGATTGCATTAATAAAACATATCGATTATCGACAGCCAGCTATCGGAACGGGTGCGGGCGAGCGAGAAAGAGAGAGAGAGAGCGTATGTGTATGTATTTGATCGTTTCCGGGCCGTGACTTCTACGTTTAAAAATATTTCAATATATTCCAACGTATGCGCGATTTTTCAATGTTATGGAACTACGACAGTTTTGGGCCACCAAATGAATTGCGCCCGGCGAAAAATTTTTCTCCGATAAAAGAGAACTTTCGCCTTTCCTTGATATACGGTCCAACTCCCAACGATTTCAATATGCATGCGCACGTATGTGTCTCCGGCTAATTTAATGGCTCTTTCAATTTACATTACCGACTAAAAGTATGGGGCTGCGTGAATTACTGTCTACGCCCCTGACAATACTATTACCGCGAAACAATGTTCCAATTGCTACTCACTTAACTAAGAAAAATTGTCGTCGGTCTCTCCAGGCATTTTCAACAATTCTCTTTCGTGATCTAATTTGTCCAAAATTCTATAAATTCGAAATAAATGCGAAATAAATGTTCGAAACAAATTACGGACTGTTTACCCATTGTTTCGTTCGTCTGTCAATTCGTTGGTTTTCTTCCCCTCGTGGAAAATGCTTTTCTACATATTCCATTCGTGCGTGTCGCGTTGCCCTAAGGGCCCACCACGTCTAAGACTACATTGCATAATGATAGCTACGCACGGGTAGACAAATGCGCAACACACTACGAGGCACGTAAGGTCACACATTAAGGCTCTTTTACAGCAGCATTCATGCTTAAACTTTATAAATGCACGCAAACTTCTTGACTTGAGCAGAATTTACGCTGAATCTTCGTGTGGGAAGGCAGCGGCGTTGCTTCCGAGGAGAACTTCTTACGCTCGTATACCCTCATCTGCTTTTATGGACTTCGATTGGCGACGAGACGTCTCAAAACTTGAAAATTATCGCTCCATGGCAAACACAACTCTGTATCTACTTTTTCTCCGGCGTTGTTCGCCTGTTCAGATTTTAACTGGTCATTCGAATCGTCTATCTATTCTGTTGAGACTATCAAGAACATCGGTTTTTTGAAATCTTTCCTATAACCCCACCGAAGGAAACCCGACCCCATCAAGAAACCAAGTAATCTTATTATTTTCACAGGAAATCTAGGTTAAAGGGGAAACTGAGACTCCCTAGGCACTAGGAAACTTCGACCTAAGTGAAACCCCCTCCAAAAAAAAATATTCTTCAGTCTTCAGTCTGCTCTCACATAAGCTACAACCTTGTACAGTCATCCTACCTAAAATATAAATGATTGTTACCACAACACATCGTTACGCACGTACATATTCTGTCAGTGCACGCGTCGTCTTTTTGATCTCGATTTAGGTCCAAAGAGTCAGCGGACTCTTCGAAATGAGTAGAGTATTGGCGTCACGTCGCGGCATAAACCAGGAATGGACGATTCGGCGTTCGAGCTCTCGTTCGCGTAACATTCACAATTATTCGGTGGCGTACGGTAACAAAGAGGTCCTCTATCAATTCCTCGCGCCGCATGGAAATCGAGCTATCAGCACGTGCGGCCATTTCATTCGGCCCGAGTGGCAGAGCATGAGAGCAACGGAGCTAGAGTGTGTATGAGAGAGAGAGAGAGAGAGAAGGCAGAGCAGCAAGAGCAGCAGCAGCGGGTTAAGTCGATTAATCCAAAGACGATTCCGATGTTCCGGAGTCATGCCCGACCGTTCCCCCCGTCGCGAGGATTCTAAAAGGCTGCCATCCAATTTCCCGATGAAGGGAAATGTCTATTATCCCGGCCATGATGCAATCTTTTTACCTGTGATATAATCTCAGATAAAGCGTCCGGCGTGGGTGGGGAAAACGGTCGCCGAGGAGGAACTCGTTTACCTCATAACCCCGTCAAGTCGTAGCCGCCTCGAAAGGCAGGAGGCTAAAATCGATATCACGCTCGGCGATGCCGTGCCTGCTGGTTGGCTAGGTGTGTACGTCTCTGCGTCTCTACGTGTGTGTGCATGTGTTTGCTCGTGTGTTCGACTATGTGTGTGTGTTTGTGTGCGTGGGTGGCCGGTTCATGGGCCTGCACCCTGCACCCTCTCGGCGTCGGCTCTGCACAGCTCGACGAGCGCGGCTCGAGCCGAGGCAGGGCAAATACGACATTAGATAATCAGGTGATACCGATATATCGTAATCGAGCGGGGCAGTATTATTTCATAGCGTCATGAGAAACGGCGGCCAGGCACGTACAATGTGCGTCATTGACGACGGGAACGGCCCCGGCCCCGGTCGCGCGGCCATTCCCATTTCGCGAAGTGCCATACCGTCGAGCGCCGAGGCGGCAATAATCCCCCGCAGTAACTCGGCTACAAATAATACGCGTTGAAATTAGAGAAGTTTATGGTAACGCGCCGCGCCGGGGCTGCTGCCACCCCTCCCTCGCACCCTCTTTCTCTAGCTGCTGCGGTTAAGGCTGCTTCCGGGGACAGCCGCTGAAAATAGTCCCGGTGCTTAGGCTATCGTTCGTAACCTGCTAACTGCCCGGAGACGACGGCTCGCTGTGATTAAACTCGATTGTGGTCGCTCCATGAAAGAACACCGAGGTTGGTGCTCTTCAGCTCGGTCTGAGCGAAACTATGAATTTGTATTGTCTTAGGAGGAACTAGACGAATTTGCACTAGTGTCTAAAGCTGCCGCATATACAACAAGTGGGACTTTTTCGGTAAATATACTTCGTTAAGTGCAGCCTATAAAATTTCGTTTAACCGTGAACTGCATTTAACGAAACACTCGATCCGACGAAGACATTCACTCAAGCAAATGGTGCTGGCGAACGGGTTGACAATGGGGATTGTTGATGGCGGCAGAAGGTACTTAAAATATCCCGAGTTAATGAAAGAGAGTCACGGCAAATTATAAACATATAAACCAGTCCAATTACCGTCTAGAGGCTAGGGGGTGCCCCGTTAATATAATAATCCCATCAACCTGGGAGGCTGTTGGCCGGCCGAATACCGGCGAGATGCACCTTTCGCATTCATAGCTCGCCTACTCGCTCGGATCTATCGCTTGTCGCGGTTTCGTCGCCGCTTTCTCATGCAAATATCTTTGGCGAGGCGGCCCCCATTAAACCGAAACGGCGTAATCCGAAATTTTACGAGTCACCAACCGGATCCTATATGTGTGTGTGTGTTTTTTTTGAGACCGACCGAGGAAAACGAGTCCCGTGAGGGGCCAGGGTTTTATGGCCACCTCGTGGACAACGAGTGCTAGAGATCTTCTCTCTGTCCGCCCTCTTTTCTCTTATTCTTCTTCTTCTTGCTCCGGGTATCTGCGAATGGAGAACCGGTTCCAGGAAGCCAAGAAGCGTCGACAGAAGCGTGCATGCGTGCAGTCACGCGTGCGCATCGATGGCCTTCGCGGAGACGCATAAGTCGCCACGGATAATTGGCTGGTGGCCCGCGGCCAATGCCATCGATTTCTACCACCTGCTCGTCCGCATTGCTGCGTCGAATGTTACCGCAATATTTATTCTCGATCTCGTCCGATCCGAGCTCCGACGGGGGCAGTCGCTGAAAAATTCGCGAATTCTTCCGATCGGGTCTCGTCAAATCGCTGGCAAGAAACCACTCCGTGAGAGCATCTTGATCGGCTTTTTTCAAATGTTCTGATACTCGCATTCTATTTACGCTAATCTGGGTTATCGAAAATAGTGTATAGAATCCCACTGAGATTCCGATTACATATGTATTTAGAAATTGCGCACCTTGTAAAGAGAGGTAAATAGGGTCTATTCAGAAGTTGTTGAACAGTTTCTTCAGAGAAAATTGCCGTGCGCAAGTCCCCCGGGGAAATTACTGTACAATCGGCTTCTCTTGACGAATGGGCACAGGTAGATGGCGAAAGTGTGAATTTTCTTTCGAAACACCGAAAGCGAGCGTCACGTGTGCGGCATTTTTAAAATTGCTCGACGTAAGACGAAGAGAGTGAGTTTCGTGGAGAGGGATAGGAAGAATTTACCGGGCATCTCAGAAAAAACAGACATGGGCCGGGTATCTTCGATGGGTCACCATGTACGGAGTAACGTTTGATGTTCCCCCGCTGACGGGTGTTTAGAGGAAATTATAGGTTTCTTGCGCTGGCAGCGTGTGGCATTCACCTGGATGAATGTCGAGCTGTAAAGGCGTGCTTCGAATATCGATCTAGAGTCAACGGTCAGCCAACCGAGTTTGTAACTATCCACCGTCCCCGATGAAGAGGCATATTCGATTTCTTGCTCCCGTTAATACTCGAGTAATATATCGGCACGCAATGGAGCGAACGTTTCTCGAATGGATATTACAGCTTCGACTAAGCGCAACTTCGGTTTCATTCACGTATAAAAATATCTTCGAATACCTCAGCTTTATTTTAAAACTTTTAAAACTTCGCCAAGTTTCGCATCGACGAGACCTTGGAATCCCATGGAACTTGCTCATGATTAATTGAATTTAGCAGTTCGAATTTGCTCGCTGAAATGTTTCTTTCGGGTGGCCTGAATGTTTATGATGTCTGTCGCAGCCTCTATTAGCATACTTTCGCGGCGAATAAGTCCATCGATCTTGAGGAACTACGGCATAATCAGTGCGCCTTGTGCGAGCCATGAAATTTTAATTGAGCATACGCAAGATGGCACAGGAAACATCATTCGATAACTAGTGTTTGAAACAACAGTTACAAAGTTGTACACGCTACGGCGAGTTTCCTTTCCACGAAATGACAGTCTCTGAACTTTCGATACTAATTCTAGACTTGTCCCATGGAAAGTGCAGGTTCTAAAAGAATCGTTTTCAAATTAGCACATGGGTCATCATAAAATCATTTTCATACTAGAATAGTTTGCGCAAACATCCGTTTCGAAAATCAGCTGATCTGGAGCAAACTTTCGCATCGATCTCAGATCTCACGGGTGCGAAAGGGCAGCCAAAAAATCGGTGGTTTCGCAGCGGTTTGCGCAAACATTGACCGTTCTTCGCAATTGCGAGGTCATTAATCAGTTCGATTGCGGCTGCCTCGGGGGAGCCCTTCAGCCGCAGGGTTGCCTTAAAAATTTGCCAATCTCACGCAAACGGTGGGTACAATCTATCCCGGTGCTGGGATCTGTATATCGGGTGCGATACATACAGGGAAAGAGAGGCAAACAGAGAGGAGAGAGAGAGAGAGGGACAGAGGAATGGAAACGGATCGGTAGCGTGGCGATTCAACCGTTCGGGCTTGTTTTTTAAGCCGGGTCCCGCGATCCACCGCAGTGGAGGAGCTTATGAAAGCCCTGGCGGGCTGAAAACAACCGAGCGGAGCATTGTGCGGCTCTCTCCTGCTTGGTGCGCGCACATCCACGGGCCATCGATCACGCGTACACGAACACGCGGGAGCACGGCGATCGAGCAGAAATTTACGACGTAACGCGAAAATCGTTTCGCAGTTTGTCAGCCGGGCCGAGCCTTCCGGCAGTTCATGGGTTCACGTGCTCCGCCGGCATAAAATATGAACTGGCCGTATGTAAAGAGTCATCGGAGAACGAACTGCTCGCGGCGTTTTCGGCAACGCTCGACAACCAAACACCGAGCACACCGACACTTACACCCACACCCACCGTTCTCACGGCCTAATGATCGATAAGTCACTACTTATCGCGTTAAACCGCCGTTAATCACTTACGCACCAGCCCCGACTCGAATATCGATCGATTCATATGCAATGGGGTATTCTGGTTTTTCATCTTTGAAAAATCGATTTTGATTCGTCACGCATGTATTTTCTCAGCCATAGGCTACGGATGAAAGCAGGTAGGAGATTCTTGCTAATTTAGTATAATTATGAACGTGGGATTAGGGATTTATCGGGTTTCACCCGGTATATTAGCCCAGTTCGATGAAGTGAAGCCCGCAGTTCGCGAACTATTCGTACGGGAGAACAGTTTATCAATAAAATAAAGGTTCATTATTGGATTTTCCTTAATCGCTATTGATACGCCCGGAAAACTTTGGATTTATGAACATTATCGGTGGAATAAGTTTTCTAATTGCGACTACCATTCGACCGAATTGTAATTGCTGTTTGCAAATTTATTGCCCTGCTCTCCCCACCGCCTCTCGCCCCAACCCACCCGTTGCTCTACCCCTCGCCACCGCTGCTTTTCCGATAGATTTCCGATTCGATAAAGTTGAAAAGTTAAGAGGTGTATTCGAGATTTCCACTATTCACCGTTCGAGCACTTCCCCTCGGCGAAAAAAAGTATTAACCGAACGATCGCACGCGGGATTATGGAAAGGCTCATTTTCCGATTGTTTCGTATGTAACGCGCAACAATGTGAGCCGAGTGGCTTCAAGATTCAATTAATAATACCTGATATAATTGCCGGTCTAATTACTGTTTCACGTGATGCACTCGCGTAATTAATAACGTTCACGAATTCCATCGAATCGATCCACTCTTCGCGATAATTAGCAAACCGCTAATAAATTCCGATTCATTCAGGCTGTTCAAAGACACTCATTTAGATGGATGCTAACTAACAAATTGAAGCATGCGTTACCATATTTAACCAGGCGAATGCTCCATATGTACTTCGAAAAACAAAACTGTAACAGCAACAACAGAAATAAATTAATTTCAGTGTTCGTTCGAGGCGATAACGAGCTTCCCAAAGAAATTACAAGCGGCTAGATGGCTCCGACGAAGATTAATGCTGGTGGATCGAGGATAGCAAATAGACTGTATTATTAAAAGATTATTATCCGACGTAGAGATAACAAAGTTTGCGTACGATCCGCGTAACTCCGGCACCGGTTTTCCATCCTACCAAGCATTCCGTCATCCCGTTGGTTAATAGAGAATCGGTGTCTGATAGATCGCATCAATTATGAAGAACGCTGCGAATGCGCCGCGGTGAGCAATTCAACAGGGCCGCGTAAATTCGTTTAGACTGGCGCATCATACACGCAAGCGTGATAAATAACGGAACGGGTAATTAACGGAGGATGGAACAAACGTTTATCTACCTGCGCAGACGCCTTTATCACGCTCCTGGCACATAACACGTATATACGATGTATATGCGCCTGCGTAACACGGCACAAAAGCAACATTATGCGTACCGCATATTGCGTTACCGATAACGTACGACTTTATGTTCGGCTCGACCTTTCCGCTGCTCAAACTCCAACAGTATTTTATGGTCTCGCAACCCACCCCCAACTACCTTTCAACCTCCTCAACAATCTTCTTTTACCTATTTTCTTGTCTTTTCACGCCGGCAAACTGGAAAGAGCCTTCGTCACTCGTCTCCAAGTATTTTCGTAATCAAGTAACTTTTAGAAGGTAAATACAATAGGATCGAGACCCGAGGTGAAATACTTAACACTTTACCTACCGGAAGCCTATTAACAGGATTTTCAATAATTGTGCTGTACCAAAAGAAAGCATAGAAATTTTCTTTCACATTGCAATCTTAAATGAAACTATTAGATGACGTTATTGAGGGTGACTTGTTAGTTCACAATGAAAATTGCTGTTGCTATTGAAGGTTTCATTAAAAAGTGTTTAGCCATGTACTATAGATTTTCCAAAATTATGCAATAATCACCGGTCGGTAATGTGTTAAAATGTGGAATTGTAGCAAACTTTCCATTGTATTTTGCATTTACAAGTGCTTTATATTTACCCCTTAGAATTTTTGCAAATTGGGTGCCGCAGGAGGTCGGTAGCGAGAACGTCGCGCCACAAATAGCAGCGATCAGCTGATAGGTCGATGACTTTGGCGATAGCGAAAGTTTATTAGGCGAGAGCCGGTGGCTGGGTTCAACACGTGTCGATGGCTCCGATCTATCGTGTGATCCGTTTCTAGGAGGAGCTTAGGAGTTGCGTGTGCACGTGTGTGAGTGCGTGCGCGTGTGAATAGGCGCACGATGGTTCAGCAGGTGGGTCAATTATGCTAGTTGCCCCTCACCTGTGCTATGCCGCACACAGTACACAGCTCGCTGCGTCGAGAGTCGCGCCGCTGGAATAGCGAGGCGGATCGAGAAGAAAGCCGAGAACAAAGGGAAAACGGTGCGAGACACTGCAGTTCTACAATAAAGAACTATTTACATGCGAGCGTAGCCACCGGAGCGTGCTCTTTTGTACGTGTAAACCGCTTGATTCTACAAATTCGGTTGCCGCAATAATTGTTCCTGGAACGAACGCTTCCTCCACGCGCGGGTCGTTTCATTTTCCAAATTCGATCGCTGCTTCCAACTGAATCGTTTCTTCTTTTTTGGAACATGTCCATGAATTTTAACCAAATATTCTTGAAATGCACTTAATCTTCAATTATACAGGGTTCAGACTAAAAGTTATTCATATAATAATGTATTATAATTGATTCGAACGGACTGCACAGAGGAGTTTTCAATTAGCCTGGAAAGGCAAAGCGCCGGTTAAAAAGTCGAGATAGAGCCGAGTCGATTGATAAGGGGAATTAGACCCTCCGGACGAGGAGAGAGAGCCCTTAACAGCCTGTAGGGCAAGTGTCAAGTATGTTTACGTGACTTATCTATATCAGTATCCAGACGCGTGTGACCCATCGGGCCAGATTATCACGATATTATAGAACCTCGTGTTGACTTTCGAACTTGTACAGGATGGTGTGCCGACGAGAGGGTTGCAACTTTCGCGAATCGCAGACACGCTGATGACCAGATGATAGGACCCGAAAAGGACCATTTACGAGTAGCGATAGCTTTCGGATGAATGTTTGCAGGAAGTCTGACCTCGTTGCACTCAGAAATAGAGAAATCGATAACGGGAACGTACGATACTGCTGCAAAATCCTTAATCGTTATGGTTGCTTCGCGAAAAGTGATCACAAAATAATACTCTTTGGTTTACATGACGAATGCATGTGGGCAAACATTTCTAATTTATTTCTTCTCTGTCTTTTTAGTACTTCGAAATAGCCGTGATTCGATCATATTTAACACATAATCACGTCTAATGGCGTCGCTGCAAGAAGGAAGTGGTTGCCGGCTGCACCAAAGGCGTCTTCTTAATCAAATCACCACGCGGGGCAGGTTATTTTACGATTAATTCAAGAGAAACACGTAATCCCGGACCCTCCTATTTCCATTTATGCGCGTCTCGACCAACGATTCAACGGACCCGCCTCATCCGCATAAAAATCTCGCCAATCGTACATTATTTTAATTAAAAATTGAGTAGCATCGAGCCGACCGGAGATTTCGCCACATGAAGCAGCAAATAATGCAACAATAATTCCTTCTAAAGCAGAATCGGGTAAACATAAAGTTCCATTCTTCATTGAAGCATTGAATCATTTCGTTCCACCAGGAAAAAATTTCGCGATTCAAAACGGAAGTTCCATCGGCAAAAAGGCGGGAATGATAAAAAGAAAGCAAACGTAAGGGAAGTTCGCTTCGAGAAGCGAACAAGCACGAGAATACGCGGGACGATCTCGCATGATCTCGAAAAGTAATGACTCGGTCCCGCCACCCGAGACCATACGTGTTTAAACTTCGTTCTTTCAACTGTTTAACTCCCTCTCCTCTCTCTCTCTTTTTCTCTCTCCCCCCCGCCTCAGGTATCCAGCTTTTTATTTACCCCGACAATATCACAATACTAAGTGCCCCGGACCTGGCACATGAGTAAATAAGGGACGCCTGCTTTCCGTTTCTGCACGTCGACGTTTTAATGCACCTGCTGGCGATGCTTGTTTGGACAGCGTTACAGCGCGGCCGTAACAGTTTTTCCTCTTTGCCCGCGTAAATGAAACGCATCCGCGGTGTGTACGTTCCATTGGAAAACCTGCTGACCAGATATGTACGTGGCTGCCAGAGTTACGGGGAAATCTTCTACGAGAATCACCGCGGGAGACGGGAATCTCGCAGGAACGAGGATTCTATTTATTCGGAGATGCCACCGTCGATTGTTCTCTATACCATCCACCATGGCTCGTTCCACTACAAACTCTTGCCTGATTGCCGATTTATTAACCTGATAGTAGGCTGCGGATCTTTATGCATTTATAGTAAAATTTCTTGCAATCGATGCAGACAATTTTTATTTTGCATAAAGATCCGCAGTCTACCCGAGAGACTGACTACTTAGGAACTTTTAATGATGCGATTCCTTGATATAGTTTGCGTTAATGTTTTGTGGGTCAGGTTCATTAGGAAAGTCTAACACGTCTCCCGGAAGAAAATTCCACGCTGAACCTGATTAGCATCGTCGTGAACATCTGCCGAAGCAGATGTGACTTTTAGAAATTCCTCTCGATAGGCAAGTGTATAAGAACGCAAGCTATATATGTATAAATAGAAGTAACTGTGTCAATTTGACACCGACGACCAGATTCAGCTCGTGAAACGAGGGACGGATGTGGATTAAGAAGCTCAAATGAATTTTTTTACACTTGTGGTGTCCAATGAGAACCATAGAATCCAGTGTCCAAGTATTAATTCCATTTCCAATGTAAATCGTAAAACGTCATTTTAAACCCTGTGCGACAAAAGTCTAGCGTGTGCCATTTTATGAGCGTTCCGTGGCAGCTGTAGAATTTTTGCGGCTTCCGGTAGAACTCGAGCAGCGTAGAAACTTTTTGAAAAATGCGGTGAAAAGCCAAAACCGGCGCATAAATAAGAATGAAAAAATTTCCAGCGAAGAGCCGGGGTGAAATTTAATTATTTTGACAGGCACCACGCAATTGGAAATCGGTGTATTTTTACGATTATTTGTTCGACCCGGTGGAAAAATAATAGCTGATGTGCGTGCGTTTTGATGATTTGTTTAACAACCGGGTCTGACATAATAAAGTTTTACGTGTCGATGCGATCGAGGAATTCCCGGCTTTCATCAGCGCCCGGCGAGGGTGGAAATTGCCGTGCTTCCATCGTTGAATTTCTGAAGTAGATGAAACTTCGTGCTCGTATTCACCTGTACAGAGTGCGTTTATACGCGCGCATAACCGGCATAGAGGCAGCCGATGCTACGTGTTCTGGTTAAACACTATATACATGTACGGGAGGAATCGTTACCGAGTAGAGCTACGTAGACTTAGCGACGAATTAGCGCGTGTATCTGCGACTAAACCGTTACTCACTAAACTAGTCACCGTTATCCTCGCCTCGTTAACCGTTTTGATGCTCTTCCTAAGGTTCCGAAATTTCCTGCTCGATGCCGCCGCCTCCTTCCCCTATATTTCAACGCAGCTGTTGGCCTGAACCTGCCATTACCAACACACGTATTATTTCGCCGATTCTCATGATGCGTCTTACGCGGTAATTAAAAAGACAGATTTAAAATTCGGGGGAATCTTCTCGGGGACTCGAGGAAATTGAGTCATTAGTGTTTAGAAACGCAAGGCAATTTCTTTTCTATAGTGTAGCGCCAATAATGTAGTACCAATATAAATAGTAATCCAATGACAAACATCAATTCCGTTCCTTATATTTGCGGCATGACTCGAGGCATTGATTCCAGCAAACAAATTGCACGGTTTTGTTGAAAAAAGATTTTCCAAAAAATTTCATTTTTACAAAAATAGAATCTATAGGACGATAGAGTTTGTTGAAAAAATAGAGGGAATGGTTCCTGTACAATTTTTGTACGAATTCGTCGATGTGGAACGGAGCCAGAGGCTACTTCAGTTGCTCGACAGTGTGCATCATTCTGTCAACATATTCTCCGTATGGTTCCCTTTTACCTGACAACGAGGGAATCAAACTATTCAGAAAACGTGGTACCTTAGCGAATAAGTCGAAGAAAAATTTCTAAAAATTAGCACAAAGATTGAATAATGAGCGTAGCACGAGCGAAACCAATCGGTGACTGATTTGCAGGTCTTGCGTTTACACCAGCTAGGACGTATTTCACTGGTCCTCATGGTCTGAAGGGGCGGAGGGGGTAAACTGTGGTGGAGAACGTAACTCAGAGAGTACTGGGGCTATCTACACGGTAGATCTGGCATCTAACAATAAGAGCAACGCCCACTCACACTTGCCGATCGTGTGTGAGTTTCCTGTGGGACGGCTGTTGCGGCTCTCGGGGTCTGTCCGTGTCGTTGCCGGGACAGGTAGGTCGCCCATGAGCACCCAGCACCCAGCGTCCACGATGGTGAGCAGTGCTGTGCACCCAGCACACTGTCCATGCTACTCATACATGCATATACACAGACGTATGGGGGTCCGTCGAGGGTGGATCGCGCACAATTACCCATTGTCTGATACAGAAATTTATGTGTGGATTGCTGAAGCCCACGTAACTAACGGATGGCCAGAGCTGCAGCGTCGGAGATCCACTAAATCCAAAGGCGAGGCCAGCAGCGTGCGCCTTAGACCGTGCAGATAAGCGACGGATAGGGTACCAACCTGGGGGGATGTGCTTTGTGATCCGGAATCCGGTTCTGGAACCTGGCCCACGCTCTCTCGCACACTTCACAAGACACGAGGCTCTATGTAAAAGAGGCCGCGGTCCCGCGACTCGAGCAACCGCGTAAATAAAGCCTGGAGATCGATGGCTTTCTGCCCCCTCGCCTCGACTTTGCCTCGCTTTGCCTCGCCTCGACTCACCGCTGATCTGAGAGATCGTGTTGGGAATAGGAGACGAGGGTCCGCTCATTGCCCGATGCTTTAGCGGGATATTCCCGCACAAAGACGAATTTCGGAACCACTGAATTTATATCGCGCGTCCTCCAGTGATGGAACAGTTTTCGTCGACACCGCTGGAGACCTTTTTTGGGTCGTGAAAGGGGACTCCAGACGAGGAATTACTTAGGACATGATTTTTTGTTTCATTGCACTTTCAAGAATTCTTTGAAGCTGTCTGTGAATAAACAACGGATTTAAATTAGGGCTGTTACTTTAACAAGTAAGAATTCTTTAATTCTCTATTGTAAGAATTCTTTAAATTCTGCCAAATTTTTTCTTTATATTTTTATTTGTCAAGAATGGTGACATAACATGAAACTCGGAAGTTACAACTTCATACGATTCGAAGACTCCGAAATTTCGGACACTTCGAAGGCTTCGAAGCTTCGAAGAAAAGTAACAGCCGTAATTTAAATAACGAAACGAGTAATAAGTTAACAAGGATCAGCATCGGTGAGTAATTCTATTATATAAAGGGCAATATTTCGGAAAAGTGTAGTTGAAATCCGCGAGACAGCGGATCCTCGCGTCAGAACCGATGAAGTTATTTCCCCGTGCGCGGGATTTTCCCGGAAATGATCGTGTACGCGGGTCAATAGAAAAACGATATTCGTGCAAACCGGGATGGGAGAGAGGAATCCGTTTGTAACGCGTTGTGTCTTTTAGAGGAATTTTAGGAATTCTCGAATCGAGCGTGTTCTCGTATTAACACGTTCGATGCTGCGCTGAATTCGGCCCGCGCCCGACCAGTCGCAGGTATACATATTCTGTCGCTACTCGATCGTTGCTGCGCTCAGAAGCCTGCATATTGCTCGAAATCCTGGCGTTACGGACCGAAAATAAAAGTGCACAATATCGTACGTGCTTTTCGTATAGTTGTAAAATTTCATCAATGGCCGCTAGCTGGAAAATAAAAACAAAAACCTCCGTATTCAAAGTTCTGTGATCTCTGTCAATTAATCCCGGATTTTTTCAAATTCGTACAAGCAGAGAATAATTGGAGAGGTTCGTTTCGAAAAATTGGTAAAGTGCACAATTTGATTGGTAACGAATAAAATTCTACAAAAATCCTGGAATGTTCCATTAATAGGAAACATCCAAAGCTGACGATTCCGAAGCAAGGGAGGCTCGAAATCGGGGTTCGAAGAACCTCGTGAAGAGTGTCGGGTTGTTTCATGGTATCACGGTTAGATTCGAAAACACGGGGAATGGTCGGGTGCCGGTTATTGTCGGCGCGGATAACTTCCGGTAGGTGAAATTGAACGGAATAACGCGCGAGGCTCGACGTGTTCCTTTGTTCCTTTGGATTTCCGAGTGCGACCCGCTCTGTGTCCAGTTCCGTCTGAGTTTCGTTGCTCCGCTCTGCATTACCATATTCCTCGCGTTCGCCGTTTTAATATTGCATTCGGTGCATCGCGCGCCTCGCGTCGCGCTGCATCGGCTGTCCGCACCTCTCAGAGCTCTGCAGACCTAGCGGAATTACTTCTGAACTGCAGCCGCATATCGGTAATCCCGCGCGGATGCATTGGGACCTCGTCCCCGCGCCGTTGGCTTTGCTATCGGAACCAGCCGAATTAGACGGCGATGCGGCGGCGTCACCAGACGATCAAAGTTACGACGTCGTTACAGGGATGTACGAACCACCCACGCACGACACGTTAATGGTAATTGCATCGATAGATGCCCGGCCGCGTTAACTTACTGCCGCCGATACCCGGAACGTTTGTACGCCGGACGGCCTACTTTGATGATTAAGGCCCGATCCTGTGCTTACCTGCTGGACCCTGGACACTTCTGGCCGGTCACTTAGGGCAGACTCAGGTCGTTTCGACCCGCCCTAGAACGGCGCAGAATTCTCCAGTTTCCTGCCTCGGAATTTCGCGATTCCTTTCTCTGCAATCAAATTTTTTCTGGCTCTTCTATTGACTGGAAGGGTCCTGAGGAATTTTCAAGATTTTCACCCATATGTCCAATAAATTTTTTTTTCAAATGTGGTCGCATTACTTTTCGGACAAACCTTGTATGGACAATTAATTAAATGGACGAATTTACTGGAAAAAACCGCAACAATTGTGCTGGAGCAGAGCGAGTTTCCCGAGTGAATTGGCGAGGCCAGTAAACCGACGGTCGAAGCAATGAAACGCATTATATCTTGTCGCCGTGAATTCTCTGGCGTGGGAGGATCGTGAGCGGTTACGGCGTCCGAGTATAGGAGCGGCAAAATGATACGGGACGGGTCAGATGCAACAAGAACGCAATACTAATTTGTCCGACATCGCGAACAACGTTGGTTAATATGTATGATGTACGAGTGTCGTGTTACGTGTGGTCGATGTCGCGTATCATCTTCATCCGGCATAACGAACACGACTTTCTTGTCCTCGGACTCCGAAACAATGGTCTTGAGGTTGTAAAGGGTGGACTACGACTTGTTAACGTAGTTCTCCTCTCTGCTCTCTCTCTCTCTCTCTCTTTCTCCTTTCTTGTCGTCGTGTCTCTCTGCGTGTGTGTCTGTTTACGAAACCGGATACACACAAACCTACGGCGCATGGAAAAAGAGTGACTGCCATCTACTGGGTGGCTCTAACGAAATTCTCAATGTTTCCTCCTACTAAAATAGGAGGACTTGTTACTATCAGTAGTTCAGAGAATTGATTGTCGTTCGATTAGAAGCTTCAAAATAATTTTATTCCTGCGCAGAAGGATTTTAAAAGTATTTTATTACATTTTCTAAGATTCGAAAAATTTCACAGCCGCGTCAAAGGAAATGTTTATGCAATGTTTACGCGAGGTATTATTTGCCACAAAGCTGGCCAGATCGGGGCACGTATGCAACGGGATCTGAAAATCAGCCGGCAGAGGGAAACATGTTTAATAAGAGAGTTCCTCGGAACAAATAAGGTCGGATTCTTCAATCTGGCGTAATTTTCCAGAAGGGAGCTAATCCAGCTGTAGAAATTCTAATAAACCTCTGGCTCGGGACGCAAGTTTCCCAGGCTGCTGGGAGTCCAAGCTACGAGGAGGCTAAACATATTCGCCTGGAGGTGAGCTAAACGGCCGTACAAGGTGACACACCGGAGATCACAGAGAGAGGATCAACGAGGTAACGAGGACAGAAGAAGCAGTCCAGATCGAGTGGAATAAGAGAGGGAACGCGGTCGTTATTTGCCAGGATGAGTTTGAGAGTTGGCTTCCCCCGGGAGTCATACTCGGGCTAACAGCTCCCAAGGAATAGATACGTATTCCTGCGAACCTGGGGTTGCCGACAGTTTTCTCCGCGTGTTCCCCTGAATCCTGCCACTTTCACCGGCCCCGGGAAAGCTTTACGTCCTAGGCGAAAGTATTATCACCGGGGCACACGTTCCACGCCGATGGCCGGCTCTCGTTGCAACCTTTTAGTTTCGACCCTTCGCCGCGATAAAGATGACGGAACGGCCCATCCGCCGGCTCTAATCTGCCTGAAGGAATCGTCTATTTAGCCAGGACCATTTTCCGGACCTTAAGGACAATGACGCGGACGTGTTTACGGCGGTCCTGCTAATGATTCTGATCATCTTGTCCGGCGAGCTCTTCACGGGCCGACCTGGAAGCTTCCTCGAGCCTCCATTCTCCTTCAGAATTTTGGACTTTGCTCGAGACGGGATTTCGGTGAGATAGGATAGGGCTGCCAAAATAGGTCCACCTACATAGGGCTACCAAAATAGGTCTACCAACATAGGGCTACCAATGTGGCCCTACCTAGGGAAAGCTACTTTCTTCGCTTCTAAATCGTCAGAATCGAGGGGTAATCGGATAAGCAGGACTATCGCGCGGAAGTCGGTGGTTTTTGAGTGAATCTGATCTAACGGCGCGCGATCTCATACTCGACTGGGATTATCGCGGGCGGCACTATCCGAGCAAGGTAGGGGTGGCCATAGCCTGCAAAAAGCGGGGCTGCAGCTCGCTAGGAGTGGGCGTACATAGTTATGACTGGGGCGCGAGGGACACGCGAGGCGGGGCGAGGAGAGGGGCCGAAAGCAAAAAGTCAATCAATCGCGGCCGGGCATTGTTTGTACGGGGCTTAACGTTAATTCCTATTTGTAGATCTGATTGAATGAAGGACCGCACATCGGATTTCCTTTTCATAATCCGTTATACGGCACCGGGGATCGTTATCATGCTTGAGAGAACGACGACTCTTGGCTCACCGATGCATGATAGATTGCTTGTCTCTCTGGTCTCTCGTCGGGCTCGATCGTTGACGGATAATTTCGTGAAAACGCCACGCCGGCACGCGTTGATTAATATGCTTACTCGATCATCCGTCGAGTAGACGCGATAAGGGTAATTGGAAAATCTTACGAGCCTCGGATTTTTCGTTTGGATACGGATCTCTATGTTACCATTTCTTTCATACACACGACTCGACGCTTCAGCGTTTTCGTGTCAGTTGCTCGATGAATTTCGGATCCGCCACCGGCACAATTAAAGGCAATTAGGAACAGTGGGTGAAGAACCGGATTAACTTTACACTCTGTAAATTTACAAAGATTTCCTAGGAATTTTTAGAAATCAATAAAATTTCAAAAATACTTATGTGGACGAATTTTCTCTTAACATTTGACACCAAAAATATATAGGGTGCAATTGTACCCCCGTGTACGGTTAACGTTAGAATCGCAGTGCACAGAGTGAAGGTTAAAGCATCGATGCGGTCCTCCCGATTCATTTCGAGAAATTTTTGGGGAAGAAAGTGCAACGAATCCGATCGACTTAAGAATGGCAAAGTGTGTAGCGGTGTTTGAGGATGGCGTGGGCGTGTATCCGGAGAAGAGTCGCGCAAACGCTGTTGGTTAATGGAACAGAAATCGAGGCAGCGTTGGTCAGTCAGCTTTGGCATATTCAGGCGGGAGATCGATGGAGTTCGTTCACGCACGTCGACGCAATCGGACAATGGGGCGATTAACTTGCGTCGGCAGGCCTGTTGTTTATCGTACGGGTATTATTTGCTCGGCAGCAATCACACGCTTAAATTATTCGTCGCGAGACGAGCCAAGGCAGACTTTACATTGCTTTAATCGTTCGCCAATAATTCGACAGCTATTGGAACTTCGACCCGCCACGGTACAACGACACGGAACAATTCCAACCCTATGGGTACACGGGGAGAGGCGTATAAACGCGTATAAACGCGTATAAAGCGGCTTTCCATCGGTGCCTGCGCGCCGATGGCTTTTCGTCGAGAATTATGCCTGCTCACCGGCGAACGTTTCATTTGTATGATTGTCATCGTTCGATAATTGCTGCGCCCCAAAAGGAATATGCATTAGCCGCTCCATAAGTGTTAATCGTTCCCTCCGACACGCTCTCCTCGCTGTCCATTGTTGCTCCTTCCGAGCGAAATAAAAATTTCCCCCGTCAAATAAGGCAAACGGAAGGTCATTCGACAATTTTTTTAAATCATACTGAAGGGATGAGGAAGAAGCCTAAAATTTCGGAATTTTCCCAACAAAGTTTCAAATTGTATGGAGGTGAAATTATTCAAATTGCTTCGATTAAGCAGAATATCAAATGTCGAAAGCTCGGATAATGTAAAGAAGACGCGCGTCGCGTCGGCCCGGACGTAGCCTGAGAATGTCAGTCGATTTTCTGCTTCGCAGCGTGCACCATAACAAGTCGTAAAAAATTTGCACATAAAAAAGGAACAGTGGGCCCGCGGCTAATGAGAAGCTACCGATCGTCACGCTCGCCCGTGCCACGGCCATGAATAATTAAACGGCGGCCTTGCTGCTGCCATAATCCTTAGACGCGGACCGTAAAAAGAATTATTAAAGCTCGCGCGCGCTCTCGCCCCGTGGATCAGACCGTGCGAGGATCAACCTGCTCTCTCTCCTCTCGACACGCAACGCGCGCGCCTAGACCTCGCATCGAAAAAACCACCTGTACAGTGCCGTGGATTCGACGAATTTTGTCGCGCTGTCGGCCAAATTGCTCGCGCATATCAAACAAAAAAATTGTTCTGTCCCCGATGACAAACAATGGTGCGTGCGGGAGGGCGCGCCTTTATCCCGCTCGTTACGCCGAACACCATGGCACGGGATGCTAAATGTTCGGTTATACGTCTGATTGTTTGTCGGTCACGCGGTTCTCGCTACCGTTGTCATGAAACTGGGCCCCGCTGTTTGACGCGATTTCATTCTGATTCGAGCGCACGCGATAGAACGACCTCGATCGGAATGACAGTCCCGTGACCCGGCACGTTAATCGACAGAAATATTTACTTTCCCGCGAGACGGTCCAAGACACCCCTCAAACAAACATTCTTCCCGACGTCCGCGTCCCAACGAAAACATAAATCCTGCCAGCTGCTTAGAGAACGTATCAGGACACCTCAAGATCACTGATAGGCACGGAGTAATTTTTCTTCATAAGTATTCCAAATTTAATCCCGTCCTAATTTTTAGAAAATATACACCCAACGTATTAATTGAAACGTTTCATTTTTCCAGTCCATTTTTCCAATCCATTTGACTTTTTCCAGTCCGAGGGCTGAACATATTTCCGGGGGCTCGAGGAATTGATTTGCATACCCCCGGCGGTTTGCTCAAAGAATTATGGCGTCTTACCCAGAATCCTGTTCGGCGGAGGAAGACGAGCACGCGTACGTACCTGCGAACAAGGAAAAAAGAGATACGGTTGTATAAACAAAGAAACGAATTGGGTAAGCAAGCAAGTTTGGTAATTCCTCGTAACGTAGTGCCAATAATAAATTTGTAAAATAAACAGCCGCGACTGCGGGGGAGTAAGGCAACGCCGCGCCGGCTCGTTGCAACGCCGGGCTGCATAATTGGAGTTGTTCGTTTAACTTTCGAACAGTTGGCGCGCAGCTCGCGGAACTTTCTCGAATGCTGTCGGAAAGAAACGAGAGAAACAGAAACGGCAAATGGAGCAAAAGAGGGAGAGAGGAATCGAGTCGGAGAGAGACTCGGGGCCCACCCGAGCCTGCATCACGTAACCATGAAGTTCCCCCCCCCTGGAAAATGCAAAAGCTCCTTTCCCGACCATCCCCATGCTACTTTCCCTCCCGCGGTGTAGCACACTAATACGCGGATGTAATCCATCTATCGGCCCTGCGGTTTGTTTCTAGATAATTATTTCGAACGATCATGCTACAGCATCAGCGTATCGAACTGGTACCGTGGCGTGGCCCTACGTTACGGATTCAAGCAATACAAACAGGGGATGATCGATCTTTTACTTCTAATACTGAACTCTCATTTCAATTTAAGAATATTTAACAATAATGTTTTTAAAAATTAATCATTTATCCTTGAAAATTTACGGAAATATTCCGAAATTTTAAAAGATCATCATTCAGCGGGTTTGGCTACTTCTCTTTGAAAAATTATAAATGCTTTCGAAGAAAGGAGAAGACGATTAAATCGAAAAGTCAGTCTCCACTGACAATAACCTTTTTCCGAGCTTGAAAAATGAAGAAAGTCCCCGTGAATGCGGAAAGTTGATCCATCTCTGGAACACGTTTCCAGGAATTTTGCACAATCCATGAAAAGAGAAAGTTGGAAACCGCCGCGGAGCCGGGATTCAATGGAAGGAAAATAGTCGATTATGGGTGTAGAATGTTGATCTCTTTGAAACTACGTCCGCGAGATTTAACGGCTGTTAAAGTAAATGTTTTTAAAACTGAAATACGTTGAGCTGTATTTATACAGAACTAACGAAAGGGAGCTAGCAGCAGAGGCTGCGCCAGTGTGTACGGCTCTGGTCAGAACGAGCGCCATCAAGTTATGCATGTTCCATTTCAAATTTTTGCCGTTGTATGAAAATATTACATTCTGCAGTCGTAAAAGAATTCAAATATCGCGTACTAAAATTTGGTTGCATGTTACGGCCCTCGCGAGCGAGAGCGAACGGAGCCGGAACACCGAAATTATAAAATTATATAATTTTATACGAAATTTGGAATTTCTGGCAATTTAGAAAATCACTACAGGTTTCTAGAGAATGACTAAGAACAGTCAATTATTGCGAGGAGTCATCGCTATCGGGGAGTCTAATCGTCTCTGAATAGAGCGTACAGGAAATCCGGTTTGTATCTCGCGATATCAGTCATGCCAGCGCCCACTCACGTTCGTTATTTTCCATAGTTAGTGTCTGGATGAAGTGTACAGTTCGTTCTCACTTAACCCCTATTCATTTTTTTAAAATATAGAATTTTAATAAAACAGTGTTAGAAGGTAAATCGAATAAAATTTTGTAGGACGGTCTAAGTTCTCTTCGAACTTCTCTAGAATTTTCTGTGTAAAATGCATCGTTTAATTTGACGATATTTCTTCGGATTCGTCCATGTCCGGGTCTCTTTTCTTTCACCATCGACAATTCCTTTCCGAGAGTTCACGCTCGACCATGGAGCGAGTCAGACGGCCGAAGCCATTTCTTTTATCTGCTTATCCTTATCCATGGCTGCTTAAAACCATCCCGTTCCCCTGCCTTCTTCCACTTTTCCAGCGTCGCGAGTTCTTCTCCACCTTCGGCATCGTTCTACTGTCGCCTTCATCCCCCTTCAACCCCTTTACTAGTTTCCATTCTCATTAGTCGAGCTGCCTGCACAATGCAGTCAGCCGCATTCCATAGTCCCTTCGTCTCGCGCTCTTTCGCTCTCATTACGTTTTCCACGTCCCTATGCAACGAGCGCAAAAATTCTCCCGGTACGGAGCAATCGACCATAACCGCCTCTGCGATCGCCATCTGAATCTGCCTTCTCTGAACCACTATAATATATCCAACCTTCACTATTTATATTTCCAACCATAAGATCTAGCAGGATAAGCATGGTCCAGCGGCCCTCACGACATTTTTTATTAAATTCGTGTGCAAAACAGTGCTTTTAGATTGAAATAATTCTATCTTGTATTTGACTATTTTTATCAGAATTTGTGAAATCCCAAGAGCTGTGGAAATGGTTACTTATTTAGATGCGTCCAAAATAGAACGGGGCATCACTTGTATTTAACTGTGTTACAGATGGTTGAATATTGCAGTGAATTTCCACAGGCTCGCGTGAATTAAGGGCGATTAATAAGTGGGCCAGGAGGGAGAATCGACGAGAAAAATAAGGAAGAAGGCGAAAAGCGGAGGCGAGCGAGTCTCCGGTCGTTTTGTTATTTATTACTTGACGATGAGATGCGCCGCAGTTACTCATTCTTTTTTCCTCTCGTTTTTATTCGTGTTTCACGCTCGGCTACGCAATTCATCGGGTCTTCCGCGGCGGAACAGGCAGCACGCGATGCTCGGAACCAGAAGCCCGGGAAAACTTTTACTTTTTAACGGCTACCGTGACGTTACTGGTACTTTCAACCTCTTCATTGACCCTATTCTATTGATACACCGTCGGGTCTCTCCGTATCCCGCTCATCTCCCCTCGCCATCCGTTCCACTCGATAGATTGAATATGAAAAATTGAGTTTGCTTTGTAATCGGAGAAAAAGGAATTGAAATTAAATCGAGATGGAAGCGTGGATAATCGAAAACACGTGAAAACCTGCCGGGCGCGCGGGGGTAGCAGCAAGAGGGAACAGGAAAAGAGAAGGAGTGAAATGAAGCGTGCAGAGTGGAAACCTCGAATTAAAAATAAAAACAAGAACGAAATAGAGGATCGACCTCCGGTTTCGTCTCGTATAAAGATTAATTACCGTCGGCAAATTGCCGGGATACGGTGGAGGGGGAGAAGGAGAGTGAATCAACGAACATATTCGTAGTACGTTCGATAGCCACCGATTCATGATGAGCTCCGATGCATTTTCGGCGGAAACGTTCTGCCCGGGCATCGAGCCAATTTATGGAATGGTTCCCGCAAATTCTTCTTTTTAGCGAACGGACAACTCTATTTCATAAAACGTTGACTCGAGTCTCGATACTTCTATAATCACCACAATTTCATATTTTATTCCGCTCAGGGTAATGTGGCGGAGGTATCTGTATTTTCGTTCGAAATTCTTGGGAATACAAAATCCTTTGGAGTTGGAAGATCTTTGAGTCAAAAGGTCCTTTGGATTCCGAAGATTTCTTAGGTATTCCCAATGGTCTTTTTCCAATGTCCAGGAATTCACTGAGCATTAGAGTTACACCAGAGGTTTCATTTTATTTGGAGTAATAGCTGAGGAAAATCTACGCGACCCCGCTCGGTTAACTTGAAGTACCACATCTCGAATTATCCAGATGTCTACCGTCGATATCCAACAATAACTTTTACAATTATCATCTTAAAAGCTGTCGTTCAATCGAATTTCTCCGCGCATTAGCATCTGCAGGATAAATATAAATTATTCGAAGCTGGTCCGGTGAAAAAAAAAGATATAATTGAAGCGGGTTCGCGCTCCCGTGCTAAGTCAGCTACTAGACGCAGCAATCCCGGGCTATCCGATTGTGCCTGAGAAACTCAAAGATGGCTATTAAGGGCGATGCACGGCGCAGATTAATAAATTCGCAGATGGATATACAAGGACGCGCGGCGCCCAGCATTTCCTCGGGACGATGAGCTGCCGAGGATTCCAGAGGCCAAAAGGAACACCTCGTGGAAGCAGTCGCACGGAGATCTACGTTGCCCGCGGAATAATCCCCGAAACCCAATTATATTTTACTGCGACTCGACTCCGACTTCCATCCCGGCTCTCTCAACCGCAGAGGAACGAAGACGAACGAGCGCCGTTTAGGCGATGAAATACGGATTAGCCGTTATAACTGGAAATTGCCACCTCTACTCTCTCCCTTTCTCTCTATCTCTCCACCTCGCCGTCTCTCCTCTTTTCTCTTCTTATTCCATCATGGCTCTCCTTCTCTTCCGTTTCCTACCACCTCTGCACCACTTCAGAGCCACCGCGCTTTCTTGGCAATCCCTTTTCCCGTGATAATTACATCGATAGTTGATGAGGATAATGCCGATGGCCTGGGTAATGTTTAAAATCGGAAAGGATACGCAAACGCTCCCATGAGAGTGTGGAATTCTGCGATTTTCATCGTTCGATTCACCATCTGCAATTTTTCTTCACTTTTTCGGAAACATTTTGATCGATTAAATGAAACTGGAAGATCATCTGAATAAATAAAGAAAATTAATTCGTACGGCTCTTTGCATCATTGCAAAATTGATGCCAATGAATTATTAAATCCATTTTCCACTGCACAGAGCTGTTTCAACAACGAATGGAATACAATTTGAGAAAAAGAATTTTCCGATTCTGATGCACATCGAGCGGAATATTCATGGGAATCTCGCGTAAGCCTCGAACATCTCCGAAAGAATAAAAAAAAAATATTGGCTTAGAGTCCCGATGTGGGTCAGGGATTCCTTAGGCAGTGTATTCAAGGCGTACCCGGGTGCCGTTCTCTATTCCGCGATCGCCTTATCTCGGGGCTCAATTATTAAAAAATTCCCTTTTTTCCTTTTATCGTCCAATATCATGGAAATTACTTGTCTTTCTATCCAAAGCTTCGAATCTCGACATCAAAGACATGATTTCTTTATTGAAACGTGACAAAGAAGTTGGCGTACAGAGGAGCCGCGTCCAATTAAATTCAGCGTAGATTTCATTAAGCTAAAAAAAGGAAAAAAAGAAATGGCCTCTGAACCCGGTGCATAAATAACGGCAAACATTGCTGCAACTACGATCACCGTGTAGCGATTTTCGCTGAACGGTACCTAACCCTTTGCAGTCGGAGCTATTTTAGCTCGAAAATTAAATATTTATATTATATTATTTTAAATAATATTACACTATTATATATTATTTGAAAAACTCTTCTGCGACATCACCAGTGTAATTTATACTTGTACAAAATTTTAAAGAGTTCGTTTGTCCTCGTGCAAAATTGAATGATGTGTCTTGGGCAGTTTTGTAGTTTTTTAAGGTTTAGATGGTGATTGTAGGGAGGAGACTGAGGTTATTTTGAAAAAAGGAGCTTGTAGTGTTTCCATAAGCAGAATCTGAGTGAATTAAACGCCCAAGCCTCAGTGTGGACCTCTTTTTAGTACCTTGCGACTCGATTCTATAGTCTAGACCTAGCGAAACGTAGGGCTTTCGCGAACAAGAGCCTTTTCGAGGCTTTCAATTCAGTCGGCGAGTCCCACGACGAATTGTGACGACTCTCGACATACGAACAAAAGCCGAACGCCGCTTATTTAGCGATATCCTTTCACGGCCGGTTATTAAAACATTCATTATGACCATATAATTTAACGTTCCGCGCGGGACAATCTAACGTTAACGAAACGAGCGCGTCGGATATTTGTAAAACGCGCGCGGTTTCGTTCTCGATGAGCACGCGGATCACAAAACGCGTCTCTTTATGAATCCGGAAAGCGTGTCAGGAATCCGCGATTTTTCGCGGCCAACGAGAATAAATTCTTAACGAGACGCGTGGCGGCCACGGGGAAATAATTCATGCCGAGGAATAGAATGGAAGCGCGTCGAGCGATAATTGCATAAACGAGATTACCGGAAACAGTCGTTAAAATTTAGCGTCGCGCCGAGAAGCGATAGGCGGCCGCTGCTGCGCGATTTATACACCGCGATATCATTCATGGACAATTATGCGAGGCTGATAAAACGTTCCCGCCAAATTCGCGTCCCGCGATTTTGTTATATTCACGCAATCCTCTTAAAAGCTATAAATCGCCGCGCAGAAAACATGCTAGCCGGTTATCGATATCGCCAATGAAACTGTGAAATTGGACTCCTGCCGGCTGATTTTCCTCGGAATCACCCGAATCGAAACGAACCGATTTATTCGGCTAAGCGATCATTAAAACTGCGCCTGCAAAAATGTTCAGCTTCTCTGTAAGCAAATTATTGAAAAGGGGAAATTCGTTTTTCTTGGATCGTGCGGTTCCCGTTGTCTTGGATCGAACATTTATTGCATGTCGAGAATCAGGTGCAATTTAAAACAGTAGAGAGATTAAAAGAATTTAAGAATGTCAATATAGTATATCCGACTTATTAAGATTATTATAGGACTTTCTGTACGGTTGATGTCCCTATTTATATGAGTCCTCAATAGTAGGTCTTTCGTATACAGTTAATAACATAGTGCAACTTAACTAGGAGTCCTTGAACCTCACCGTCGGTTACGTGACTTCTTGTGTGAGCGGTTTGCGATCTGGGTCTCGGTTGGTGAGGCTATAGTGGATTTTCCGCGTTTGCTCTACGCTCTATTATAGTCATATGTATTATCAACTCGCGCATTGTTTAACACATTTTGTGCAAGTTAATTAAACGGTGCCGTGTCGTTGAGCACCGTGTATTTATCTTACCGGCGACACCGTAACGTTGTAAGCACACGTTTTAAAGACTGTTATTTGTCACACAATACAACGCGTCTACCTGGATACAGTGTCTTTTGTTTATCGTTGTTGCTGGTTTTCCAATGTGCGAAGGTTTATTAATCAGATGTTGATGATGACCAGTGCACACAACAAATTCGTACAATCGTAAAAATTCTCACTTTCATTGACGAAAGAATAAACGAGACGGGCCGAGATTAATAATTTCTTGTTTCTGGGGTAATCCAGAGGTAATGCGAGTCCAACAGTGACGGGAGACACGCGGAACAGAAGCGAACGGTTCGGAAAACGTCTGATCATCGCGTTAGGGCTCGCGGAGGTGGGATCTCGTCGGGAAGGGAATATTTGTGGTGGGTGATGAATTCATCGATACCGGCGGGATAATTCATGATGACGGCCGAGGGATCGACGAGTGATCCGAAACGGGAAAATCTGTGGAAAAAAGGTTCCTACCGACGTTGCACGCGGCCGAGCAACGCAGTATTACAACAAGGGTTGCCGTATTGATCGTGAAGGGGCGCCGCGCGCAATGTTCCGTTCTCGGGCATCTCCGACGATCTTCGTGGAATAACCTCACCCTAGCCCTTAATGTCTGTATCCTCCGCAACCTTGCCATGACGCTCTTGTAATCCGGACTCATGTTCACGCGTGCTTTCCGCCATTTCCACATTATTGCCGCAAACGGAGATTTAATGGAACGCCGGTGCCCGACCGCACTGAAAAAAAATTAGGAGGAACGATGTGCCGTTCGAACCAACCACCAGGCCAAGAACGCTAGAAATGGTGGACGAACTGCAGCGACCTCTTAAAATTGCTCTCGGTAGTCGGCCGAACGTTTTTCACACCCCCTCCGATAACCTTCCTCCATTGAAATTCGAAATTATACCACCCTTTAATCAAACTAATACTCCCGGTCATTACCTATTGTCGAGATAAGCTTCGACGTACCGGGTGTCCCTTGATTTGTGGCCCGAGGAATACATTTTTTTCAAAGTTTATTGTGCTATCATCATCAATTATCGAACAGCCTGCACTTCAGAATTAAATGCGACTGCAAAAATTATTTTAAACCAATGAATTTCCAATAAATTTGTTCGTTTGACGTTCGCGGCGATATTGTTGAAATTCTCATTAAATTCTCGGCGGTTTTTGTTCGGCAAATGAAATGCAAGGGAAATATAGGAAACGGTGGAGAGCGAATGCAGTCCCAGTCCCCTGTTGCTGCACTTTTAACTTTGCTTTCACGATGTGATGAAAAATCTTAGCCGGATCAATCGTATACTCCAATTGAAAAGGTTTCCTTCGATGAAAAGAACCCGGCTCGATGCGTGTATCCCGTGCTGCGGAGACACCCTGTTTCCCTGATAGAATCAATTCTCGGTAATGCTACCACGGGACTGAAATCTTCAGTGGTAAGTGGACACGCTTTTTTCCCCTCTGAGCGTTTTATTACTTTCAATCCCTTCTTTGCGGCGGAACCTCGGCCTGCATGCCATTGTGCATTAAACACACAGCATAGATTTCAAACTATTTGATTATCCATCCTCAATTTTTATTTTGTGTAAAATTGTTTCGCGCAAAGCATCAGACAGTGGAAACGGTAAGCCATGACCAGACATAAAATATTAGAGCCTCATTTTCCAGGGAGAAAATTGTCTTGGTCGAATTATTTTCATTTTAAAATCATCTGTAAGTAGAATGGGTATATCGTGGTCAGACATAAACGTTCATATCGATTTTCTAGACGGTAAGATTCTCAACGAAACAAATTGTTCTTCTCTTTCAATTTACTGATACAGTCATACCTCGGCAAGCCGCAAAAATGATCATGCTCGATGTTCCAGTAAATAAACGTTTATTTTCCTTTTATGGAATTACCTCCGTCGATAACTCATACTTTTCGAGGATGCTACACAACAAGTAGAAACAGCAAGTCACGATTAAGACTTTCCGATTCCAGATCTGAAGCTTCCTTGGCGATTGTACAATGATTTGAGTATAGTTCCTTCTCGAGTGCTCTCCCAAGAAAGTGTTCCCACTTTGATCTCATTTTTCTGCAGCCCCGGTGCGTCCCCGATCTTATTTTTTACGTGATGGGGAACGTCATCGAGCGTGAACTCCTTAAGTTTCAGTTGTATCGTTAAGGACAGTTGCTTCTCGAGTTCGACGAGAACTTAACGAGCGCCAGTGTCTCCTAAAGCATAACGAGTGCCTCCTCTCGACGCGGGGAATAAGAGACACCGTTCAAATTGGATTTTAATTTGAATTAATTTCCCTTTACAGATGGGATCAAAGCTTAAAGGGAAGATTACGACGGTTACATCGCGGACACATTGATTACCATCTTCGTTCCCTGCTCGGACTCCTGCTTAGCGCGCTCCTAACTATTCCGAACCGAATTTCACGCGAATTAATTAGAAAAATTGCGTCCATTCGTCAATTCGATGTGAATGCAATTTTCTTCGAAGCTAGGAGCGTTAATGGACAGAACGGTTAACGATAGAGGACGCTTATAAAATGAGATAGCGAGATATTAGTCGATGTGGGTTCGTGGGTACCTTCATTTGCGGATAATCTGCGAAAATATTGCGCCGGATGGTGGAAGCACCGCTCTTCCGGCTGGGAAATACGAAAAATTCGGGTCGAGAGGATCCTCCTCGCGTCGTTCGCCTGCAATTTTTTCCCTTCATCTGCGGGAGAGAACGAATGGAAAAAAAGGAGGAGCGCGTAAAAATAGGAAACGGATCCACTTCTCCACCGAATGAGAGGAAGTTACTTATCTTCTATTCCCGCCGAAACTGTTGCTGCCCCTTATCAAACCACCGGGCCCGATTCCCCCCTCATTTTCTCCAACGACGCTCCATGTACTGTCTCGTCGAATTTAGAAAATTCCTGCTCCCTTCGAATTTACAACTTCCTACTCTATTTTTTACGCAGCTTCGAACAACTGAAGAGGGACTATAATTTATGTTTTAATTCACTGTAATTGTCCAGCAACATCTGCCAACCTATTGTTTATCCTCGACCGAGATCGATCTTGAATGATCTCGTCGAATAACCGAGGTTCTACAGCAATTTCTATTTTGGTTAGCTAATTAAAAGTTTCCCGGCCGATAGGCCGGGAAGGAAATTAATCACGAATAATCTTGTCAAGTGTAGATAATAGAAATTTTTTCTCAGAGCTCCGCGAGCCGGTTCATTATCAACCGAAAGTTCGTTTTATCTTCCGAATAAGTGAAAAGTTCGAAGAATAAGGAACAAAAAAAAAGAATGAACCGATAAGTTAGCTCGATATATAGTTCATAGGAACCGACGTTATCGGCTGCTTTTTCCATCCGTTGATGACTTCATTCTTGTTACACGTTTCACGATTCTATTTCTGGTAATCTACAGTCTGCTTCCGGTGTTGAGCCCTGTCCGATGTAACGAACGAATGGATACAAAACCTTATCTTATTACTGGTTCCTGATGATGGACCCGGTTTTTGCCAGGCTTCGTGATACCGGCCGTAATCTATGACTCCTAGAATCTCTCTTCTTCTCGGAGACCTAGATGACCGGGAGAAAAAGGCTTTCATTGTCCACTGTTCGATATTGCCCTCGGACTTTCGAGACTCGCTCCAAACGTACCGTGGATTTCACAATCTTCCATTCTTATTTCCGGGAACAATTAGTCTGAAGATATTCGAAACAGTCTCGGTAAAGAACGAACAGATCGAAGCTGTTCTATTTTTATTTACAATGTTAGAAAAACCGTCGGGTCCGTGTTGTTGCTATTTATTTTTGTGATAGCACTATTTCGATGGATTCCCGTAGGTAATCGCCAGGCAAAGGTCGCAATCGATCTGAAAAATATACCGGGTTTCTTGGTGTCGTGTTGCCAGAACACACTTGAGAAGTGTGGTTCTCGTGGTGTTGCGGAGAAGGTCGCGCTCCTCGCGGGCACATCCATCAAGCAATTCAGTCACAGAGACCTTGCGTAGATGTGGAAGCGAGATAGCGGATAGGTGGTCCCATCAATTTAAAATCCTCACGCTGTAGGGATGCCAGCCCCCGGTTGCACGATCCAAGAAGATTTGCATCGCGGAAGGTGCAGGCGTGACGAGATAAGACAGGAGGAGGGTCGACAGAGGATTTCCATCCTGGCAGGATTACCGCGTTCGCAGGCCCTTCCCGCGTTGAAAAAGATGGAAACTCTCCCTCTTTCCTCTCTCTTTCTCTCGGTTTCTCGCGCTTTCTCGCACTCGTTCGCATTTAACCGCGGGTCTAGCCGCGGGAAAATGCCGCAGAAACACACGCGACTGCGTGCGCAGATTAATCCACCGGAACCGGAAGCCTGCGAGCTGCGATAAGTCCGCGAAAGAGTAGGCTAAAGACCACCGTCGAGACCACGGAATTTGCTTATTTACCGCCGGAGGACCGTTCGATCCTCTCCGCTATAGCATTATGACATTGTGCCGTGTGCATTGGCATGTTCGACTGAATTTTAACCTTAGAATTTACAGGAAATCTGCAATCATTTTGTGCATTTGTCAATAAAAATATCGAAGAAGTCTGAAAGAGAAATTGAAAGTAAATTGGCAAAAAAAGCTAGAAAGCACTAGAAGCCTATAATTTTAGGGGATGTATTCACTCCGGAGACGGAAACGTTAGCAAAAGAAATTCGCCAATAAAATCTCTCGGACACAGAGCGATGGAAATCTGAAAATGTTGTAGAGCGGACTAGGTATGGATTGGTGTAAGGTAGAATAGCGGTGAAAATGGCGTCGGTCGAGGGTATTTTTGCGCGTTCAGCGTCTGGTTTCACGGAAGACGAATTTCCTTGGTCGAAAGGAGGGCGTTACATGTATCGGGGTGGTGGCCGTTTAACGGTATCGCGATGAAATCAGAGGGTAGAGGAGTAGGGGTTGAGGGAAGGGGGACAGGGGGGTGAAATTTCCCAAAGCTACAGTTCTCCGCGGGTTTCGGGCCGCGTCCGCGGAATCCCTCATTTCGCACACTCCGCGTGTGGAATTCCCTCGTGGATAGCTGTCGGACGCGAGCCGTTTTGCGCCGCTGGCGAAAACATAAATTCCCACCAAAAGTGAATTCGCCGGGCGTTACCCATATCGAGCCGCGAGGCAAATGCGCGCTGAACCAAGCGTGCACGTACGCGTCCCGCCCGAACGCCTATCTACGGGGTGTTTCTGAAAAACGGAGACACTTTTACATCGACTAGAGTTGGCCATTTCCAAGCTACGATAACATCACCCCGAAAGATTTACGCTCTCCGAAATTTAATTGCTATGTTATTTAGCGGAAGCTATCGAGGATTACTGCGCGGTGCTCGATGCAACAACGTCGCCATAGAGACATTTGCGAAATCAAACTTGAAAATTCATCGAGGGTAGATTTTGCAAACACCGACGCACAGCGGCGAGTCTGTGTGTGTTGTATACACACAGCTCCCTATTTCTACTGGTAATGATTATCGACGATAGCGTTATCAATTGATCAAATAAACAGAAATTTCTGTCAAATTATTGTGGCAAACTGATCGTATCGTTCGAGTGTCAATGTTTATAAATATTGACGAAATTAGCAGCAATCAATAACCCGGCAGACGTGCGACGATAATGGCAGCCCATTACAGGCCAGCTAGACAAATATTCAATCTCGAATTTCTGACGATTTTTCCGCTCGTGTATCAACATACGGAATTATTTCGTTTGATTACCGCGCTTCGATTCGCCGGACAGTTGACGTTTACGTGTGAGGGAATCAGCAGAAAGATCCACGGAAATCTAAATCGGATGGAAAAGAAATGCGGCGACAGATAGAACACGAAAATTCACGTCTAAATAATTCAGGGAACATCGTGGAATGTATTCTTCATGCCCCGGTCTTATGCGGCATTTTTTAGTGTTTTTGTGCTATGAGAAAAGAGAACACGGAAAAAGAAAAATAGTAAATAATTCAGCGAAGATCATGGAATAAGTCTCAGTTTTTAGCAATTTTGGTTCGGGAATCGGAGAGGAACGGATAGAAAAATATGAAATAATTCAGCGTAGATTGTAGAATTAAGTATTTGTCCTACGGTTTGGTTGGAGATTTCGATTGGATTGTTGCCACGGGGTTTTCCCAGCCAGAGATCGTTCCTTTTAATTCGAAACCACCCCTTGTGTGCCCGTATTGCGGCACACAGAGAATCGCACAGAGCCGGCCGAACGTTCTTCGTTTTATCAACGAATCTCTGGGTGACTGCCAGCGACGAAGAAGGTGAAAGTAAAGGATGCGAAGGAAATAAAGGGGAGACGACGCGTCCTAACGAAGTCTGAGTCGCATACTTGATGCATTTACTCGTTTGCTTTCTCTTCTTCGCTTTCGTGGCCCTTCCTCCCATTCAGCCACTAAATTTACCGCTTCTCTTCAATGAAAGTTCGTTGTCCATATGCATGGAAACTGTTTTACATGAATCGCATCTTCCTCACCCTGCTAATAACATTTTTTTAGGAACGAAATTTTATTTTCATTAATTGTCGCGCGCTAGTTAATGTGCAGCTCGAAATGATTTTGTAGCGTTTGCAGAGGGGATGAAGGTGGGGGAGCAGGCAATTGCCAGTGTTTTAGAGTGCAGAAACATGTTTCAGCGTTGAAGAGTTAGATCAGCCTCAGCAGCGGACAGTTAGATCCGGATAAGTTCGGAAGGAGCAGGAGAGGCGGGGGAACGACAAAATGCTAACACGGCCTTTAGCTCAATGAATATTTCAACGAGTCAAAACCTCGATGCCAGTTTCCAATATTCCGGCATCCATTTTCGTTCTTTATCCGCGGCGGAATTCTCTCGCCCGGTCTTTCTTTTCCCCGAGCCGAAGTCGCTCTGGAATAAAGATGCTCGTGACTTATGACACAACGCGATCGGAAGATAAGACGGAGCAGATACCGAAAGAAATCTCGAACACTGTTCATTCTGTGGTATTTTAAATAAGCAGCTAATTTTGCTTGTAAATGAAAAACACATGTTGCTAGTGAGATTTTTAAAATACCACAGAACTTTCCTTCCAATCTAATAGTTTCGCCCACCCAATTACTCAAATTTCCCAAAAATGCTCTCTTTGCAAAATCAAGTACGCACAATTCCATTTGCGAGATTAAATTTTTTCTCCTTTGTAAAAATTCCGAATGGCAGGCCGGTCTGTGTGTTCGAGGACTATGGGCTCTCTTGGAATTCAATGGTGTTCCGGTTGAACAATAATTCGAGAATCTCTGGTGGCGCATGAAATGTAATCGGGAAAAATGATTATAGGGAGGAAAGAGTTGAAAGTTGTTAGAATGGTGATCGTCGAGCTGGAAGTTCGTATCTTGCCGCGTTAATTAACCTCACATTCTTCCATTATATAATCTGCAATGATTAAACGACCGCGATAACAAGTCTTCCTAACTTCCTTCCTGTTTAAACTTTCAAGCACGCGGCGCATTCGAACAGATTCGGCGTAAAATACCGTGGAGCATGGCTGGTGTGTTTCCAACGACGACTTGGTTAATACACAAGATGGCGGTTCGCAAGAAATTTGCCTAATTTACCCTTAAATCCTCCTTCAAACGCGCTCGCGAATAGACCGCGAATTTTCTAGCGAATTTCGGCTTTCATCGGCCGATTTATGCAAAACAAAACACATGAAAATTTTATATTATCTGCTGGAAGATTTCTACAGGTCAAAATAAAAATTGATCGTTTTGTATTTTATAACTAGACTGCTTTTCAATTTTTGTAGGCGAACTTCCAGTGATAGTAGCCTTTTAGAATTTTATATTCTACCCCTGAAAATTTTCAGAAGCCATAAATGCATAAAGATCCGTAGTCTATTTATAAGTTTGAAAATCATATAAGCAGTCTGCTTACGAACGATAATTTTATGTTAATGAATTTTAACGTACGGATAAAAGCAGAATTGCGCTGTTTCATTAAACCGGGTGGGTAAAAAGTGAACCTTTGGGCTGCACTTTTATCGAGGCACGGGTTAATGCGGAATTTTTCCAAAGATCGTTGAGCCCTTCGATTAACAGAACGATCGTCGCTGGCTGTTCGCCTCTACAAACTAAACAATAAACATAAAGTCTAATTGAACGGGTCGTTCTCCTTTAAATCTCGAAATCCCACTGAACTGCGAGCCCATCCTCTCTTTCCCTCTTTCTCCTCCACTATTCTCTCCTTTCTCTTTCTCCTCCGTGCTATACCCCTCTCTTTTTATAAAGCGAGAGCTGATGGCTATCGGATTTTACGGTAAAACAAATGCATCGCTCCGATAATCCTGGAACTGTCCTTCTGCCGGCTCAATTTATTTTATAGTTTTGTTTTTTACATTCGATTTCGCCCACCCCCACCGTTCCTTCCCTTTCTTCTCTGTAATCATGCCTTTGGCCAGCTTCGCTTTAGCCAGTGAACTCAATACACGGCACAGACAGACCTGTATCTATTATTCGGCGATACTATTCATCCCCACTATGCAATCCTCTGTTCACGGTTCAATTAAAATTAATGTAGGTAAGTAGACAGAAGTAATGGTCTAACGAATATCAATACAGTAAAAGTCGAGTGTCCATGCTATTTCTTAGATCGCACAGTTCACGTTTTCCTGCACTGCACAGGGTCAACGTTCGAACAAACAAAATTTCGCCGACCTCGCAAACGACGTCGGTGTAAATCTTGAAGAATCTTCTGCTGGCTGGTTTTTGAAAAATGCAAGCGATCCTCGTTTTGCAACGCGGACAAAATTAGGTTCACGAGATCAATAAACAACTCGAAGCCTCTTGCCAGCGGTATAGAGGTCGTGTAGTTCCCGCTATTCGAGCGGCGTGCCTTTTTCAGCTCATAAAATCAAATACATTTGTCTTTCAGTATAGCCCATCATGCCTCGGCAATATCCACGGGATCCTTATTCGTCGCTCGCGAAAGACGAACGCCATTCGAAGCAGCGACGTATCAGCGGAGTAATTTTTTGCCGTAGGTAATAACATTAAATGGACTGGCTTATGTAATATCCCGTAGCGAATCCCTTTGAGATTTCACCTCATGATTCGATGCGCTCGTTGGATACGTGTATACACCGTGAGCGCACGCTCTCTCTATCTCTCTCTCTCTCTTTTTCTCTCCCGCGACCAGAGAGGATTCATGATAGTCGTTGTTATTACAGTCAGATGAAAGATTCATCGAACGACCGGGAAAGTGCTTTACGGGTGGGGTCAATCTTTCAAGCTACCGTCGTTGGTACACGCCAAAAATACACGAACCCTGTGTAAGTGTACACGTACAAGACGGATACGAAATGTTTCGATCACTTTGGGGATACCGTAAAAATCGGTTGATGGCCGCTTTAAACATCCCTGTAATAGATACGGCTGTTTTACGTGATCCCATTACCGGACACTCGGCTCACGGGCTTGATTTAGGGGAATGATAATGCTCGACGGTCGACAGTACAGTTCACATATTGTCCGGAATTGTTCCCGCAGAAATACCGTCGTCGTCCCGATCGCTACTGTAATTTACAGTGCACCCGAAAAAATTTACTTCGGATTGAAGTTGTTCCAAAAGCTGACTTCAAATAGTTTAACTGTAAACCTACCGGGCACAATAGTAGATTGTATTAGGTCGTTCGGAAAGTAATTTCGTTTTTCGTATAGAGATGGCATTGCTCCCGTTTGTTATTAGTAGGCTGCGGATTTTATGAGAAAAATTTGTGAGAAAAATGACAATTTAAAAATACTTATATTATTTTCAGCCTATTAAACATGTTAAGGAAGAAAATACATTTTATTTTGCAGAAAGATCCGCTATCTAGTTATTACTTAACATTATTTTAAATTGCAAAATCATGGTGTATCTTGACAGCTGACATCAAGGGGTCTTTAAGTATGTCTGAAGAATCGTGAAAGATTTCATTTTCCCTGGAGAAAACGAAATGACTTCCCGAACGACCTAATAATATGAAAGCGTTATTGTCTGCCATGAAAATGCGTTTCAGCTCGAAGATCGTTACGCCGGTGAATATTGAAAATATTTCCGAGTGTCGCGGCGAGCGTCCCGGAGATGATAAATAATAAATGGAAGTCTGTGCCGGTGCTGTCAAGTTTCGGCACCGTCTATGACGTACTTGATCCCATCGCTATCGATATACCAACGGTCCCTCGGGACAGATGGACAAACCGTATTCCGTGCAACGGCCGTTGACCAGTCAGCGTTTCCCGACCGCGCACCATTTTCCACTTGGATATCGCCTAATAATTTCGGGGATTTTCACCCTAATCCTTTAATGTCCTTACTCACGGGCAACGGGCAAATCGAATATCCTCCCCCTAGTTGGACGAAACGCTCCGACTGTGTCACGCATCGCTGCTGTACACGATCCTGCCGCGATACCGATTATATTATTCGTTACGAATCTGGATATACGATCGGCACGCTCGGGTTCGCTCGAAATTCAAATTCGATCGGTCCCAGCCCTTTTTCCCCCTTTGCGAACAATACTGCGCATTCTGCACCTTGCTTTTTACATGATCGAACACCGTGTCGCGAATGCTAAGCAACGCTAGCGAAATCCTGCCCTCGTGAAACAGTTTATACACTGTGGATCGGCGAAATCAAAATCGAAGTAGAAGCCATGGAAACACCAATCATCAAAGTGGTAACGTAGAAGTCAAAAGATCCCAGTCCATTAATTTAACCCAATGCACTCGGAGCTATTCTAATTCGAAAACCAAATTTTTCTTCTTAATTTTATCAATATAAAACTGATATAATACCTTGTACAATACTTTTAGTAATTCATTAGAATATTAAACGCTATAATACTAATAATTAGACAGCGGATTTTTATGCAAAATAGAAACTTTCTAACTAAAGTTGCTAAACTAGCTAAACTTTCTTGCAACAAACTGGAGGGAAATAAAAATTTATTTTCTTTCTGAATATGTTCAATAGATCGAAAATAATATAAGTATTTTTAAATTCTTCTGATATTGCCATTGTTTTAAATTACAATGGCCCATTTTTGTCATAAATGCATAAAATCCGCCGTCTACTAATAATACTAATAATAAGAACGGTTAATGACACGTCCGAGTCACCGCTCGAATGCAAAGGATTAATAAACAATTTCTACGGGTTACGAAAAACTCGAGGAGCATCGATCTTCTCTGTTGAGACAGGCTCCCATCGACGTCAGGGCGAACAAAGAGATGAACAAAGGAAGACGAGGATGAACGAGGTCACAAGACAGGATCTGATGACCGGCTGGCAACACGGTCAATGCATTCCTAATGATTTTTCAATTAATAAACATAGAGCGCGAGCCATGCCGGTCCGTGGCAGAATGCAGGACGCAGCAATTTTTGCGGCCGTGCACCGTCAACGTGATGCAGTGTAGGGGACCGCCGACGGTGCGGTAGAACCTGTAAGATTTACGATCTCGTAATCATCTGCTGATCCACGAGTGGGCTCACCCCATCCCATAGACCTCGACCACCCATATTTTCTATCCGCGAGGATCCAATGTTCATTGTTCGTTGCGGGTCGCGCGAGCAACGGAGACGCGCAAACGAAACACTCGAAAGATAAAGCGAAACCGTTTTGCTCCGAGAGGGGGTTGCAGCAAGGGGTGAGCGGAGAGGAGAGACTATCATCGTCTGTGGGGTTTAATTCGTTTCGCACCTTCTGGCCCGCTAAATTGAAAGACGAATGGCTACGATGCTGAAATTTGCTACGCTATTACTTGTTCGGCTCAATTGGCCGAACATTTTTGATCGGTTCTTCCACCGTGCTAAATACGATCAGAACATGGTAGCCATTTTTTACCATAAAGGATGATGATCCAGAATAAAGCAATCCATACCGAGAAAGTACTGTTCCTGAAATCGAACAGGTGCATATCCACAATCTAATTAGAGAAATGTATACATTAGAGTGATTCACAATTCTCGATTTGTATGTGTAATTGTAAAAGCATTGTTATCGCCGGAGGTAAAAGGATTTCTTTGTACGATCTTGATAATTGGCTGGGTACGATAGCGACGAAAGTTTGACGGCCAATAAAAATTTGACGATCCGTAAAACAGTGGAACGGGGATTGTGCAAAGCGGGTAATATAAGTGGAAAAGCGTTCGACATCACCTTCGCTTTGAGGATCGTTACAGTGACCAATACTCGTTATTAAAACATGCATGAATTCGTGCATCCACCGCAGTAACTAGTAATTGCACGGATACCAGGTTTTGCCTGACCCAGTTCGCCGCAGGGATGCATTCTGCCGTCTATTGTGCGGGAAATTGCAGAAAGTTTCATAGAACCGCCGAAAAGGCCATAGACGATGCGGCATAGGTCTCCGTTAAAGTAAACAGAAACTAATTTGAAACAAATCTTAACTGGCCAGGAAACTCGTTTCTAACAAATCTTTATCAAATCTCGCGTGGCCCGTGAAAGAGGAGGTCTTTCTCGATCCCTCGTTACGTTTCCTTCTCATTAATTGCAATTTTCGATCAACAGTCGACCAGTGGCAGGAACACGAGAAACCGATAATGAGTCACCTTTTCTTCCGACGCCATTAAGTGCATCTCTGTGCGATTCGTTTGCTCGAATTGCATAACTGCAATTTCCCTGTTGCGCAATTGGCCCCAATGTTTCCTCGGTCAACTTATGAACTAGCTGAGGGTCATACCTCTTTCCTAACCAAAATTCTATCACGAAGTGACTTGTTACCACTGTGAAATTAGGGAGGGATGTTAGATAACAATACTACCAATTCCGCAGGTGAAAAATCGTGACTATTCCCACGCGATTAACCTCGCCAGACTATCAACGCCTGGAGGATTCGCTGGACCGTGGTTCGGTCGAGAAGTGTATGGGAATCCGAGCGATCTCGCATCGAGAACCGAAAGCTATGGCTCGCAGCATGTTCGATGAGTCCCATGCGCGAGTTTTGGTCCCTTTGTCGGCGGCCGCTCGAGAAAGAAAATAGGAGGACAAAGAAGGAAAGGAGCCGTGTCCCCGGAGAGTCGGCGATGCAGATATTCTCGTCTTGGTATATCGCGGAGCTTCGGGGTACGCAGCGAAGGGGTGTAGGGCGAGGAGAACCGGGGAGCAAAGGGAGGAAATAAGCGGGGGAAAGGACGCATTTGCATGCCGAGCCTGCGGCTGGCTCGGCGCGGTGTCCACCGGTGGCCCAGTCGTTTTGTTCCTCCTTCGTTCGTTCGTTCCCTCGTTCCTTCGTTCCTCAGAGCCCGGCAGCCGGCATTGGGATTCAGGACGAAAAGTGAAAACGGATTTCTCTCGCGTCCTCCTCCTTCTATTCGACGCGTCTCTCCTCGACGACAACCGCGTCGCGAATCTCTGTCTCTCTCTCTCTCTCTCTCTCTCTCTCTCTCTCTCTCTCTCTCGTTTACTCGGCTTCTGCGAGCGCACGATTTCCATCCGCAGCTTCTCTCGCACCCTTCGCGCCGCCATATTGTTTCGTCTGTTTCGCCCGGGAAATGGTCCCTCGAAATTCCTTCATCGAATAACAATCCGCCGGAACAAAATTGATTCCGAACCTGAGACACAATCCCGGTTCACCACTATTTATAGCAAGTGTACGAATTTGCGAATTAGCGAGATTAGAAGAATTTTTGCGTCTTGAAACTTGCCCTTCCAACTAGCCCTCACGAAAATTTATTACTCAATATTGTAGCATAACGTCATCGCGCCAGCGAAAGTTCCGCGGAAGTTCGTTGCCACCATTAATTGCGGTAGAATGATTTGCCCGGCTCTTGCACACTCGCTCGCAAAACATCGACTTTCTAACGACATCCGCAGTCTAATAACACGGTAGAATCCCGAAACAGCACAGTAGCACTTTGTCTGCTACGAGGAACAGTTAGCGAAATTACTTAGCAACGAGATCAACAAGGTAAAAATGTCGACAGGTGAATAGAGATTTTAATTTCGACAATCGTCGTCACGTAATGCTATCTCGCCGGTGGAAAGTGGCAGTAATTTCTTAAATCGGATTTGTTATCTGAATAACCCAGCCGAGTTTTTATAACACAGCTCACTCGAGGGAAAAAAATAGAACAAGCTTTACGATAAGATTTAGACGAATTCTACATTGAAAGCGATTCATAGAGCAGATGCGAAGATAAACCAACACTGCGTTTTGTTCTCTCGGATTATTTGTTGTGCTGTTAACGTGCCGAGGGTCCCGAACGTCCCCGTTAAATGATTAGTCGACAAGACTACGTTACCCAACAGGCATTCGCGTCTCCAGGATCAAATAAACTGCTCCGGCCGGCTAATAAAGACACATATCGTCTGGAACGGTCCTATGGCAATGGCAACTTCCTACCCCGCCATAAAGATTAGCAATGGCCCATATAATTCGACGAGAGGCCAACAGTGCACCGGGTCGTCTTCGAAGAAACCTTAATTGGGAGACGAGGAATTAAGATAGTTCGCGAGCCCGATAGCTCCATAGAATAAGGGCCATTTGTTTCTTAACTCGCGACGGCTGACTCATTCTCTGTCTGGAATCAATACACTACACCCGAAACCTCTTCCTCAATGAACCCGACTGTTCTCCGCTTCCTGGAATCGCTTAACACTCTGCAAATTCCAAACGAGAATTTACTCCAAGAATTATTCAGCAGAATTTTATCAGACGTGTTCTGTGTAGATGAATGTAATTATTAAGCTGTGGATTTCATATGTACGAAAATAGGTTTTCATTTGGTACCACTGTCTTAAAATGTGTCTACAAAAATTGAAAATCGCATAAACAGCCGCAGTCTAGCGACGAGATATCTCGTCCATAGCATCGATTCTTCGACATCGTGGAAGCGAGGTATCTCGTTCACTGTAGTGAAAGGGTTAAACGATTATTTGGGATTTGGTCGATGGAATAGCCGCTCGAATCGATGAAATAAAGAGTACACACGCTGTTGGAATGGCGATAGGAATTTTTCACGGAACGAGAGACCCCGGGAACGGAAGCTCTCGGCTCTGAGGAGACTCTGCGAACAGACTCGGCTCTGAGTCTGTTAGAATTCTTTCACGTCACCGTTGCGAACGCACCCGGCCGTACTTGGTACTTATCGGCGTCGGTCGGTTGGCAGCAATAATTTATACAATTAGCCAGGCACGTCGGCGTTCGCGAGAGGCCCTGGTACCGTGTATAAATTAAATTATCAAAGGCCGCCATCCCGGCCCCTCCGCTACGTGGCCGGGCGAATGCACTTTGTTGTGTCGTGCTGCCACGAACCGGCATAAATATGTACCTGCATATACGCGGATAGGCACGCGTGTGCACGCTGTGAACAACGTTAACGGCGTGTTCCCCATATTGGTGTGCGCGCCCGCGCGAGCGCAATCCGCCGCTCATATTTACGAGCACAATTATACGCGTTCATCCCTGCGCGCACCCCCCGTTAGAAAACTGTTGTACGAGGGAATGTCGGCTGGCCGAGCGCTGATTTCGACGTGGCCGCACGAAAACCTGGTCGCAGAAGCTAATTCCGCTGGCACGCGAACTGCAATCGATGCTCGGGTGCCTGTCTTGGGCTGTACTTAACGTACAACGGCGATCTAATTGGCCAACACCCCTTTTATCCGCTTGAAACACACCGAACACTATGCACACCTTGAATTTATCACTGTCTTTTCAGAAAACCCATTTTTAATCCTGTTCCGAGATCTCAATGAAGTCTGTAAGTAGAAACAGTGTGCGTTAGACACATAGGTCAAACAAATTGAAGACAGAAACCGAGGATGAATTTTTGAGGATGTCTGAATATTACTAGAATTACTAGTAGAATTAGTAGAATTATCATCATGATTTGTTATTTATCGTACATACTCTAGGTGCGGTGTTTAGGAATTTAATAAATTTTTGTAGGGCATCGTTTAATTATTACCGAGATACAGTTACGATGTTTTGGCTCGTCCAACAAGACGGAGTATCAGAATTTATTCCCAAAGGAACAAAGTTCCGAAACTTATGAATTCCTCATACATATTTCATAACGAATGCATGTTAATCAAATCAGTTCGCTATAGGGTATCTGGCCCGAATATACATATTTCACATGGCTCCATTAGAACACTTATAAATTCAATCAACCTTTGATGAATCGATGCTAGAATTTTATATAGATCGACTACTACGTTTTGTGTAGGTGTTGTGCAAATTTCCGTATCACCGTGTATAAGACAAAATCGCCGCAGCTGCGAGATCGAAGAGTAATCCAAAGATCTCAAGCAATTGATACATTACGCGGCCCTACGCATATTTTTCTCGAGAGCACGAACAGTATGCGAATAATCCGGGGTTACCGAATTAGGTGATTTTTGTTCCTTTTTCGCGTGACACGGCTCGATAGAATTTCGGAATCCGACCTCTTCTGCGAAGCCGATCCGACTGATCCTATCGAAGAAATTTACGAGGCGCGTTGTCGATGTCTTGCGGCCGTATTTCTCCCGTGAAACAAAGATCCCGTGTTTTCTTCGGGCCTAGAATTAAGTGGCTCGGCTAGAAGAATTTTCGGCATATTGCTGATAGCCTAACAGATCGGAGTCCCCGTCCATTTCTTTGATCAAATTCTGCTATCTAGAAGAAATTCTTCTATTATTGACCACTTAAAGATGACGACCAATTGTTGATTTATTTTAATAATTTGGCACATCCACGGTAAACTTGTCGAAACTTGCTCACGGATTTTGATGAAATTGAAATACCTTATAAATCTCGACATCCTTAGTCTCTTTTAGTTTATAGATATTTACAAAGAACTGTTAGTTCGATTACAGCGATCTTGTGCATCGATTGTAACGCGAACAGGAGTTAAACAGAAATTGCAATAAGTTGACAATATACAGTTAAGTCTTTTGATTTGAAAAAACCACCGGGTCCATGCTTTTTCTTAGATTGTGTAGTTCTACTATATTTTTGTGACCTTGCCGACGGCGCAGATGATTCTGTAGCGACCGAACCACCAAAAAAGACGTCGCTCTGCATGATAAGCAATCAGGCGTGTCGGTTAATTCTAGTGTGATCCAGTGGGAGTACTGCACGGGGTGGATGGTGTGGGTAAAATGCGTGGGGAAATCGTGCCCAATCAAACGAGTCGGCGACGTATCACTCGCGCGAGCAATTAATTCCCCCCATTTATTACCGCGTCGCGAGCGTCATCGCGTAAAAAAAGGCGGTGGAATCGTGCATGAATTTGCAACGCGAGGGTTCGAGGGCTAAGCATCGAACGAACGAGCCAGGGATCAAGGGGGAACGCGGAAGAGAAAGGAGAGAACGTTCCTTTCTGTTTCTGTCCCGCGGAAAACGAGCAACATCGACGTCGGGACGAGGAGGAAACGTTGCGAACGCGAGCGGAACGGGGTACAACGCTCGTAAAGGGGGCTGCTCGCTCGCCAACCTGTATGCAGGGTGGTGCGTGACGTCACCGATGACTTATGGCGGTAATAAATCAACCCATTGAATTTCACAGTGTCGATATTCCCCCCCCCCCCCCCCGATGCACATCCCACCCCCCGGAATCCTTCGATCAACCCCCTCGAGGACGGCAGGCTTCGCGAACCTCCGAAAAAAATCGCGGATTCGCGAGTTACGCGAAAAGAACGCACGGATAATTGCGGACGCGAAATTTCGATACTTGGAATGATTTGTTGCTACCAATCCCATTCGTCTGTTGGGGAAGACACGCTCGCCAGTGAATTATTCCTCGTTAACCCGACTCTGCACTCGGCCTGCGACCGTATTGAATAAACTTGATTAGTATTGCCCACTTTTTTATTAGGCGAATCGGACAGGGAGCGCGTTCGCGATTAAAGAGATATTCATTCTCGCTCTGCCACCCCCGCGATATTCTGCTCTTAACGACGCGTTTACGTTGATTTATCTGCGATTAGAGTCCGGGAAGTTGTAAATGTTATTCCCCTGTTTATAGGATGTCGATCCTGACAAATTGCCGCCGTGATCCTTTAATTTTCCAGATTTTATACAGCGCAGTTGTTCGCAGTTGCAAGAAGTACGAACGCGCACACTGTTTATCGTGTAATCATTTTGGTTTGGCAGAAAAATGGAGGGGAAGAGGGAGCAGCAACGGTTCGGGGAATTTCGAGGAGGGTAAATTCGGTATCAGGAAAAGTTTCGGGTCTTGTAGGGTAAGCAGGATATCTTTAGACGCGGTAGAAGGCGAGCTACTCAACAGGAACACTGGGCTATCGGGTTTGCGGTGTAACCGGACCCGGAAGCTACATGAGCCACTCTCCTTCTCTGTCTATTCCCCTTCCCTTTGACCCTGGCTCCTCTTATTTCGCAAGATTTCCCCGGATGCTCATTGCCTTCTCCCCTAACGGCAACTCGTTTCTAACTTCCGAGAGCCGAGTTTATCCTCCTTTTTTTCTGCCGCCGTCCCAGCCCCCCTTCGTTTTCTCACTTATGATACTTCCAGCCCCGGAAACGTCTATTCCGCTACAGTCCGCGTTGTGCATGGGTTTGCGTTTGCCTTTTCATGCTTCGCGACTGTCCGCTAACTTCCTTCACCCTTTCTGATCATGTCACATTGATTTTTATACCGATAGATATTTTTTTAATAATTAAAATTGCCTCCAGTGATCGGATCTTCAATATTCGAATTTTTTCACGGTTGCTACAAAAATGTTCTGGGCACGCTGTTCGCATGGTACGCAGTTTTAAATGAAGATCGATAGCGCGCGTAGTCAAATATTTATTAATTGATGCGTCTTGAATTACAGAAGGCAACACAGCTCGTCCTATTACAGGTTGAACACCGACACGTGGCGGCTGACTATTACGCGTGATCAATTGTTATTTACGAGTCGGCCATACACCTCATTATCCGGCTGTTCAAATTAGTAGCCGTCAGAGAGAAAGTAACGCGCCATAAGTAATTTTATAGCGTCATTAGCGAGATTTTCTATGGCCCCGAATTACAACCAATTTCATGTCGCTCGAATTAGGAGTACTATTGCATCCGGAATAATCTGATCGACCGAATTGCATCGGATTAGCACTGTGCTGCCTGGCAACTAAGCTTTGGCGTCTCCTTACAAACGATGCTCTGCCATCCCGTGAATCACCGGTTTTCATCGGTATCCTCCTCCGTTTAAAATGATCAATCGTACCCAAAATATTTCATTTTTCCGCAAACTTAACGTTACTTCCTTATTTAAATGAAAGTGAAATATGTTATAAATAGATTGCGGATCTTTATGCATTTATGAAGAAATTGTTTGGGTTAAATATAAAACGGGAAAAGATTAAAAAAATTCAAGAAAGCTGTATTGTTGTTTTTAGTGTAACCAAGTTGTTAAGGGATCAAATCAATTTTTTTATTATTCCTGCTTTCCACGATCAATGCAAAATATTTCTATTTTGAATAAAGATCCGCAGTCGAATAAATCTCGACATTCTGAACAACTTTTTCCTATACAGTAATAAAATTTCAATTCCTGAGTCTATCTGAAAATTATGTTTACATAAAATAGTATAATTTTCTGAATTCGACTGGCAACTGTTTCCTCAAGTGTCCACGCTGGCGGGATCAGTGTCGACGGGTGAAAGGAAGGAAAAAGCAGTGTCAAATTTCGTGTAATCCCACAGAGACTCTCGGCGTGTCCGGATTAATGAAATATCCTTGCGGCGAGGCCGGGACGAGCACGTGCCCCTGATCGTAATTCGATGTCGGATTTGCATCGTCTAGCTGATTCATCGAGATGATTAGCAGACGTGGAAGACGTTTGCGTCGGCAGGCAAGCTGGCAGACAAGGTAGAGAAGGCAGAGGAGGCGAGGAGTCGGAGAGATAGAGAGAGAGAAAGAGAGACGAACAGGAACCGCTGATTCTCCAGAATTACGTCACCCTCCTCTTTCATATTAAGCAACTAACCGGCGCGCACAGTCGAACGACTTATCGAGAGATTAGCCGGTGCTCGTGTGTCCGTGTCATGTATCCTCCTTGATGCGTTCCCCGTGTACCCGCGCCGACACTCCAAGAAACTTTGCTAATTCTATCACGACGTTAGTTCAGGTATTAGCGGTTGAATGCGAATTGCAAATTGTTTTGTCGGTAATCTGTTAGAACGGCAAGTTTATTAGCGGAGATTTATGAACGTATCTCTCGTCGCCTTCTCGCCTCCTGTCCGCGAATTCAACTACTCCACCGTCGCCAATCAATCTTTTCCATTTTTATCGAAGCAACAGAATTTCCTTTTCCGATAATCAAGTAGAAATTCTCAGTCGCTCGAATCCACTTCCGTTCAATTTTTCATCGCTATTCGCTACACGTAGGCGAATCAATAGAAATCAGAATAAGTCTGTATTCTCTGGACGACAGATTTCAATTGAATTTTAAGAAATACAATAAAAATACGTAATAATTTGAGTAAAAAGCAACATGGCCTACTGCTATTCGAGCCTCCCAAAAGCTAATGAAAGTGACCGGACAGAGTATGGGAAGAGTGATTAGTGAGGGCGAATTCTGGTCGGTGACGTTCAGGCGTTGTCGCCGTCGTCGTCGTCGCCGTCTGCAGCGATCCTCGGTGGCCTAAATGCAGCTTGCGTGCCGGAATTTTCACACGCCCGAGAAGCCAGAAACAAAGAGAAATCTCCAGGATTTCGGTGGCTTCGTATAGAGAGAAAGACGTGGATAGGGTGTGCGTGGGAGTGGGATACAAAAGGGGAGCGCAAGGAGGGGTGACAGTGTCTCGCGAGCCTCGCGCGCATTGTGCTGTCTCTTCTGCCCCCTTTCTTCTACCCGGGTGCCCCACTGTCTTTCTCTCTCCCACTCCCTCTCCTCCACCCATCCGACACACTTCTGCAGATAGTGCGAGAAGAGATCTTGGAGAGATCCTGAAGGGATTCCGAGAGTAGAGAGTATAGATGCCAAGGACTCTCTACCCGGCATTCTCTCTGTCTCTGCGTCTCTTTCTCCGTCGTAATCGCGCGCGGTCTCCGGCTTTATCTTTGACTATCTCGCGTCCCTCTTCCTCCCACCCCGTTGTCTTTTCCGCCCTCTGCGAAATCTATCCCCTCTCACCCCCGTTCCTCTCTTTCTCTCTTCATCCCTCTTTCGATCGCTGTCTCTGTCTCTCCCCCTTTTTCTCTCATTTAACTTAAGATTGGATTGCAGATTACACATCGTGCCGTCCTCGCTTTTACCGTTCTCTTCTTAACTTCGCTTCAGTGCTCCACCCCCGTTCACCCCCCGCCTCAACCTCTTTCTCCCCGTTCTCTTTCTCCCGACGGCTCCCTATTCTTTTCTGCTCGTTCCACACCCCCAACATCCCCCACGGTCAGCTCTTCCTATCGGCGTGGCCTTTTATTTTTTTAATCTCGTTTTATATACCTATCCGCGAATGAACTACGAAGTGAAATAGCGCCGGAAATGAAAATCTACCGCCGACCGACTTGCGACGGCGAAATTGGTTCGCGGAATTTAGCCCGGCCATTATTTTCTTCTTATTCCGCGGGGCCCGGGCTTTATTAAAACGGTTAAAAAGCGTCGCGAGACCCGGTTTTTCGGATCCTGGCCGCAGCGGGTCCATTAAAGGGCTTGTTCCTTTGGGAAAGGCGTTGAATAGACCGCCACGATCGGGGAATCGCGCGCGGAATGCGGCGCCAGTTGCGAAAATTGCACCTCCTTATTTCCGCGTTATCGTCGCCGCTGTGGCCAGGCCCCTGAATATGGTTAATTCGAGGAAACTGGGCGAGCAGACTGTGCGAATGGTAGTGACAAAATTTTTGAAGAATAACAATCAAACTAACTGGATTGAAAATATAATTCAATTATATTTTTTGATTCCGATAGCAATTTCAATCAATTTTTTTATTTATTTGATGGAATAAAAATCTTCTAGATTGGAAGATATGTCTTGATGTCGGAATTCAAATCGCTACGAGTCCAAAGTGTTAAAGGAATCACGGAATGTCTTAACAGCACAAATCAAACAAACTCGGTTATGCGAGAGCATACATAGTTAAACGTGACTCAAGAACGGAAATCGTTGGTATATCGTTAACACGGCGGAACGAAACAGTAGTTGTTCCCGAACAACTCTGTTTTCCGAACAACTGAATTTACAGTAACGCATCGCGGAAGAATTGCAGTTTGACCGACTGAAGTTATAGTTATAGTTCGCCGCGACGGTCGAGGGAGGGAAAGCGCTTTAAAAGGAAAAGCAAACAGCGCGCAACTGGGATCATTATCGTAACCACAACCATTTCTGTAGCAGCTTGAGCAAACAACAAACCGTCGGAAGAATAAGCTCAAGGAATGTAGAAAACTGGCGCTGGCGGTTCCGCGGATAACGGACCACCTCTCGCCAAATTCCCTGCGAAATGAGACGGGGAAACCTCCCTTGTATCCGCGAGGTCGACTAATCACTGAATCACAGCTCCGGATACACAATTGCCAAAGATAATCTACAATCCATGCTAAATTTTTCGAAACAATTAATTCATCTTTTTCTCTCCGATTGTCTACATTTTCTATTTCTATCTAGTTTTACACATTAAAGCTGCAATTTGTAAAAAATTGACGTTCGAAATGCCATATAATATCGGGGGACATTTTCAGAGTCACGGAGCTCAGCAGTTTTATCGAAAGCCGGTGCAAAATATCCAGGAATAAACGATACCCGTTATCAAGCAGACAATAAATTATTCCAAAAATCCTGCGAATAAAATAAACTCTGCCTCCCAGTTCATACGCGATGATTTCATCCAAGGCAGGCCAGCTGTCTGACAATTAACACGTTGGCTGCGTCGAAACGAGCAGCCTGGCAAATCCGTTTGATAAAATAAAAATTGAAAATTTGGATACCGATGCGATACTGACGAATCAATGTGCTATTGATTTGTATCGATTCTGTGTTTCTCATAACGCGATACGAATTAATCGTGTTATAGGAGAGGTTCACTGTAATTCTCGTTTCCGGGAGATGTTCTGCTCAGAGTGTTAATGACCGCAGCAATTCGAGTCATCGTCCAGCAAACGAAATTCAGTTCGGGAGATTACGGATCGAGAGGCTCGATCGGATCGGATCGGATCGGATCTGAGCAGCGTGCACGTATCGCGGCCATTCCCTTCGATTAATATTCTAAGCTGTCGAGAAGGCTAACGACGACGCGGCGGATTAGGATTCTAATTACGATTACCGTCGACGTCGGGTCGCGTTGACGGGTCCGTCCAGGCGTGTTTACCCTTCCGTGACATCTGTCGATTCAGGGTGGCGTGCGCGCGTCTGTACAACACGAGAAGAAAGCAGGGTGGAAATGAGGGAGCCGGACGGTGTGCGCGGGTGGAAAGGGGGGGAGTTGGTGGCGGCTGGAATGAAAACGGAGGAACCCGCAGTCGCCTGTGCCGTGGGTAGGGGGGTGGAAATTGGACGGGGGGTTCTGGGTAAATGAAAAGCAGTAAGCCGAGCCGAACGTGTTTAGGGGATGACTATATTTGAGGAAGGCACGTGACCGGGACTCGGGCGCGCAGTCCACGCCAGCTGCGAAAAGGCTCCTCTTTCTTTTAGCAGTGCTCTGCAGTCCTCGGGTCCCGTGCTTGGCCCGACACAGGCCTGATTTCACCCTATTTACCCCCGCAATCATATCGGCAAATACGCCGCGGAATTAAAGGCAATATAACGCGACCGCTCTTGACATGTGCATCGGCACGAAAAATACAACGACTCGCCGCCGATACGGGGGCGGCCCCGGATATATTGTTCCGCGAGCCGGGGCGCGGACCGATCGGCATTAATTGAATTGTAATTCTCGGGGAACGGCCGGCATTATCACCCGCCGACGAATGAGCGGTCTGTTGACAGCCGGACAGTTGGCAGCTTTATGAAATTTTCTGCTGCTGCTCGAAAGTATAATTAATTTAAGACTCGGGCCAATTTTGCGAATCCCTGCTGCTGTAGGCGTTCAAAACACCGGGAAAAGGGAATTTGATGCTTTGACGTGTTTGTTTAAAATTCTGGTGTCCTAGATTACGTTTTGTTCGGCTTTATGGGGAAATTGTGAGCTTTGACGACTACTGCATTTGTAGATCGAGCTTAATAAAATGATTGAAGCCGTATAGATATTTTTGAGAATTTTTAGAGCCGTCTTGCTGGCGCATTGCCGATAATTATTTCAGTTCGCCGAACCTAAGAACCAGGCCCCAGTAGAATAGAATATTTCCACGGATCGAAGAGTCGACGCACGCCGTTTCGATGTAGTAAATCCGATACGATGATTCGTTTGATGAATGGAACGCGATAACAACAATAATCATACAGACACACACGGTATCGCGATGGTACACAGCGATGCTTGAGGGATATTGGATTATCGTATGTATCGTTTAAATGAAAGAGGATAATATTCGTAAATCGTTCATCCGCAAACATCAGGTGGGGAGCTATGAAGGTGAGTGTATCATTATACAATTATTAATTCGCACCCACGCACACACTTGCTAATTATTTCGCGTGACTTTTGTTAACGGAATTATTTGCGCGGGGCATTTTGGCGAACAGGATATTAATGCAAGGCAAACAGTACAGAGGAGACGCGAGAATTGAGCCTGTAATATCAAGACAGATATATGTATATATCTATTACCATCTCATTAATTAATTCCCTCTAATTCCATCGAACCGCTCCGGTCAATTGTTCTTTACCCTCCATTGCGATTCTATCGCCCCGAAAATTTAAAAAATATAATTAAAATTATAAAATTATACAATTTCAGCAGATTTTAGCATATTTCATTCCCCGGACAACTATGGCAGTGGATTCTTTATCGAGAGACTAGAAGACGCGATCGAGGGAATCTCTCCGCAGAGATATATCCAAGGCCGACGTAAAGCGGCGGTATATTTAGGCTAACTCGCGACGGCTCGCGACGACAAAGTGAAAATTTGCATATGTACCCTTTTCAAACGGAGAACCCGGGTCTAATTCGCTATTCGGCCTGTGGCGGGGGTCCGCATGTCAATGACGCGAGCGAACGAGGATGAACCTTGGAAACGAGAATGATGAAAAGAGCAGGAACCGTGTGTATCGCCGAACGGCCTGGCGGACGCGACGCAGGAAAGAGAAAGACTATGTTGAGAACGAGGAGAAGAAGGAGGCTTCGTTTGTCCGTTCATTCGTTTTTCCTTCGAGATGCAACCACTACAAGTAACTCACCGCTATCTGTAAACTACGGCCGCTTTGTGCTACCGCCGGGGTTTTACGTCGCGGCGACTACGTGCTCTATAATCGTAAAGCGAATTCTTATTTTTCTTTCTCTCTCTCTCTCTCTCTCCTCTTTCTTGTTCGCTTCGATGGTGTTTCTACACCCGACGAAATATGGAATCGCGCGAACCAGGCGAAAAGAACGAAACCGGGGAAACGTTGTGATCTACTGAATTCCGACACGACGCCTCAAAGCATTTCACTTTATTCTCGACGACGCGGCCGCGATGCACGAGTTGTTGACGAGCGAATGGGCGCCTCGAAAGATACACCGAGACGAACACAAATCGCGCGTGGCGTTGCTTAATTGTTACAGCGATGGATCCGACTATGTTTAGCGACGTTAGCGACCCTGTTTACAGAAATCGTCATTTCACATCGTTCGGTCGATTGTTCATTTTTACAGGGTTGGAAAAGACGCTGGTGCCTAAAGACTAAAGTGCCACTGGCTTCTACTTCTTCAGGATGGAAACATCCCTTAAATATCAGTACTAGAATGCGGACCTTTATGCATCATTTATAAAAATTTTCAAAAAATGCTGGAGTATCAAAATTCACAGAATTTAGTATCATTTTCTTAAAATTTGTCCTCGAAAATTGAAAATTGAAATTCATTTTATAAAATATTTTTTATAGAATGTTTAAATATTCGCGAAACGTGTGAACACTGTTTGAACAGCTTCTCCGACAATTAATTGGAATTATTGATGAGTCTGTTACTCGATTTCGAATTCTCCGGTAGTCTTAAAATTTGCACATTTTGCAGGCTCCATGCACGGTCGAGGTTTCCAGGTCGATTGTAGCCGTAATTCGAGTCGATCGGAGCAAAAAAGAGTGGAATGAAGCGGTCCGCAGTCGCACGGTGCAATTTAAATACGCAACATTCCATAGGCAGTCGTCGGAATAAGAGCATGAAGAAAGCATTCGCAGTCGGCTGAACACGAGACCTGTGCCCGGCCCCTTTTGTGCTCGGCTCTGATTGCCGCAATTAAGCCAAATCAAATAAAACAAAATGCACGTGCCCGTCCATACGCGCGCACAGTCGAGAAATTGTCGTATGTAAATAAATATCAATATATTCGGCACATCGTGTAACCGCTTTACACCCGGCTTAACAGTCGATGGTTATAAGTCGCGGGTAAATATTGTGCCAGTAAACAGCACCGAATCCGACAGGCCTCAGGGTTCGGTAGCGACGAGTCGAAAGGGGTTACACGGTGGTTTGCACGTGCCACTATTTACGTAGCGAAATACGAAAAGTGAGGGGAAGACGGATTATGTATAGTTCCAAAAGGCCTCGTGGCCCCGCCCCGATTTTCTTTTCTGTATCGGTTACCCATCCTCCCCACTGCTCCCATTTAACGATGATCCGCTTTCACTCACACTTTAACAACACCGTACTCCAGTAGGTATGTATAGTGTGCGAGATTTCGATCCGGATCAGGCTTATTACACTATCTTCTTTCTGAAGCGTATCATAATCAGATTGCGCACTTATCTTCTTTCCATTCTCACGGTATTTATACAGCACATTTTTGTTTTATCGTTTTTTATACTTTTGCCAGCATCTGAACATAATGTGCGCAGAATTTCACTCTGGAAAAATCAAACAGAAAAATTTGCGCATTTTTTGAACACCGTTTCGAAAAATCTAGATTTGCATGATCACCCACGGTCTGATTACCGGCGTCGGTCGGGGCTTGATGAAGATGCTAATCAAGCGATACGACACAGTATGAATATGTATCCTACTCGGCGCAATTAAAATGTGCGGCCTAATTAAAATACGCGCGGAGAAAACGTTATTTTCGCATTTAAAAATTGGGGATGAAATTGAGTCGCTGATGAGATTCACGGGTACGAATCGGAGGCGCGGCTGAATTCGATGCGGGCATCGGCCGGCTAACGAAGCGAATTCTGATATTAGAGAGAGGATTTATGGTTTGGTAAAAGTTGGTTCGCGTGGGATAAATTGCGGGCCCTGCGAAAGGGCGCGAGTGAATGTTCGAAGGTGTAGGTAAGTAGTTCTAACAAGGATTGGGATTCCTTCGATATACCCTCGACAACTGCTCAAACAGTTGGGCAAGCATGACATAGTTCCATTGAAGCAGAGATGAAGTGGCAGACCGAGCAAGTGCCTCTTCGTCTAGCCAACTTGGACTGCATATAACCAGGATCTGCACGGCAAATATGCTCTCCTAGTTAGTGTCGCCACAAACATTGATACGTGGACCTAGCTTGCAGAAGCAACGGGGATAAGGAGTTCGGTTGCCAAGAGGAGAGAATTCATCGAGACCCGGCTAGTGGCTGTCGAGAATTCTGTTCCAAGGACCACGGTTCCCTGTCGTATAACGCTGCCAGTTTGTGTACTTTGTGTACTCGAAAATTGCACGATCAATAAGCTAATCGAATAACGACGCGATGAGACACTGCCTTTGGATGTTTCATTCAATAAGGTCTCCCGTGATGCTCCTCTATAGCTTCAATCCTTCCTCTGCGATCTTAAAATCCTCCAACTAAATCAAACTCCCCAGACTACAATCCTAATTGTTTGTTTAATGTGGTCCTCGAATTTTTCTCGCCGAGTATTGTGGCACGATATCGACGCTGCTTCGTTGGAAGATTGACATTACGTCGGTAGTAATTGTCCAGCTAATACTGCTCGACGTTTATGTCCAGCACTCCCGCGTTAATAAGGATCATAATTACTGCGATCAAACATTTATCAGACCTAGATTAACACCCGGAACCTGTGGATTTTCCACACAATCCTAGCGACAGACTATGCCTAGCAAAACAGAAGATAGCGGAGCTGTTGTCAATGCATGTGTGGCGAGACAAATATTTTATGACACTGTTAATAAGTCGAAACACACGAAACTAAGAAATTTTCTTAGGAATTTTCTCGTCTAACAAGTCTCGAATTTACCATCTGACATTGATCTACCGGATTCTGGAGCTCCTGTAACCCATTTAACAGCTGGAAATTTGTTTTTCCCCGGGATCTGTACGGGGGTGGTTCAAAGAGCCGCAATTTCGCCGGGGGATGCTCGAAACGAAGGTTTTCTCGAATTTAACTGGTTGGTAATCGCCTTAATGGTAAATCGAGTAACGCGAATCGAATGAGAGAGAAAGATAGAGAATGAGAGTGAGAAGGCGAGAAAGAGAGAGAGAGGAACGCTCTTATCGAAAGAAAAAGCTCTCCGCCCAATAAATCTACCCTCTCGCAGCTGGCAGCGCGCGCGCGCGTGGGCGGTGTACATATTCGCGTAGATAGGTACGATAAGATCGTAGCAGCTTCGCGAGACGTTTCGAAAAATAAATGACGGGGAAAAATATTCCCGGCGATATAGGAACCGATCAAATTCCTTCAGGAAATTGCCTGTGATATTACGATGGTCCCGCGCCGCTCTTCGCCCTCTCTTGCTTTCTTTCCCATCCCCGTCGTTTTCTCTGTCTCTGTTTCTCTCTATCCCTCCATCTCTCCGACCGACTCTGTCATGCCTGGCAAGTTTCCCCGTCCTCGAAGACGATCTCACCGTTCCCGGGAGAGTCCGTAGCAGCCTTAAGCCGGAGTTAGCTCCTCAGGTTCCGGCCAATCCGTGAACTACGTTATTGTCGCTCGTCCCGTCCCGTAGCGCTCGTGATCGTCGTCATACTCTCTGTCGTCTTAACCTTCTTGGCCGTCGCCAGTCATCGAGGAGGAGGTTCGCCGGAGGGTTCGAACCCGGGCCAGATGTTCGGTTCTTTGTCAAAGTCTCACGTTTGCACTAAAATCACACAGAACCACGCTCCGGCGACGGGCGACACCATTTTTTTCGTCCACGGTACTCCGCTGTAATGTCACTCCCACATCCAACCTTATTCCCTCATTTTTGCCGGTGTTATTTGATCAGCTCAATTCTACAGGACTAACCACTTTTAATTTTTAATCACTCATTATTTAAAAACTTGGAATTTAGCGTTTTAAGCATAAACAAAGGCGTCGACCGCACTAACAAATATCTATTTTGCATTAAAGTAGTTATTTCGTCGACTCAAAATTTATTTATGTTGGAGTGATGTAAAGTTCCATGTATGATTGAAATAAATTAATGGAAACAATGTTTTCAGACAGGCTTTGATTCAGAAGGCATTTAGAGATTTAATATGATCTATTCTCAGAAGGAGAGACTATTATTCAATCGGCGTGTGTCAGCGTAGAACGGTGAACAATGAACCGAGTGTTGTTAGAACTTTAGCACAATACGTGCATCCCTCACCGCGCGAGTACATCTGCCATAATATCAACATATCTGGTTAAGACGGTAGGATAAGCATCTATATGTTGGAACGCTTTGTGGAATCTAAGTGTGAACAGTATCATGGTTAGGATAATATTCTGCTGACAATGTGGGGAGAATGGTAATGCGGTTAAACGGAAATGGACTTTTGTAGTCGAGTTGGGAAACTGCCGGAAGTCTGTTTGTTTTTGGACGAGCAATAAAAGGTGTTTGTTTAATGCTACGAGTTGCTCTTACCTTCCGCGAACCCAACCATTTCTGCCCGTAAAATTCAGATCGCTCGACAACAATTTTTCATTCAACATTTCTACGTTAATCCTGGTACAATATTTTCCACTAAACGGTAGATTATCAACATTTTCGAGCTTCTATCCTTTGTTACCTAATTAGAAAATTAGGGGATTTGAGGAGCAGGGCAGAGGAGAGATGGGAGTAGAAAGGAGGCCCGGAATTAAGGGGGTGATCGTTTCCAACGATCCAAAAATCATTTCTATTTCATTCTCTTGAAGTTAATATTGGTAAAATGTTTAAGAAAACCGAAACGGACGCGTGGGCCAGCATTTGAAAGCCATAAAGCATGGAAGCAGAGTCACATCCGGCGCATAAATCTAGCGGGGGTTAGTCGGTGGTTCCCGTAGGTTCTGTATGTGGGACCGAGAAGAAAGTGAGCGTGACAGCGTGGCACGCACGCGGAACAACACGACAAACGTGTGCCAGCGGGTAGGTGGAGCGGAGGACAACCGGTTAATGGTCATTAGCGAGTCGCGCCAGTTTTAAATCTTCCGTCGCCTGGCAGAAGGGGCGTGCTCGCGCGTACTGCCACCCCTATCAACTACCAAAAAGGCTTCTACCTAGTTGCACGTTGCTCGCCTTTACAAATTACCATGACCCCTCCCCCCTTTAACCGACTGGTTATTACGTAATGCGCTGTTCAATGTAAGGGAGCACCCTTGCGAGCCTGCCAATTATTTGTCCACCCTCTCCCTCTCTCTCTCTATCTTTCTCTCTATGCAAAATCCCCTACTCTCACCCCATAGTCCTTGTCCCGGTGGTCGTCCGCGTTTTCAATGCGTTTTCTCCTGCACAATACACGATCGTAAATTACAAGTTCCGCCGCGGCTCGACACGGGTAGAAACCTCTGTACCGTTCCGCTTCTGCAAAATGTGACGTAGTTATTAGTCTGATTCATTTTCTTCGCTGCTCGTGTTTCTATTCGTCACGTGCGACACAATTTTTCTATCGAACTTGAAACTCAATTTTAATCTATGAGTTAAAAATAATCTGTAGTATAGTTTTTTCCACCGTAATTTATGTACTCTAGTTCCAATTGAGTGAGTTGATCATCCGTTAGAGTCCTGACACAATGTACGAAATAATTGAGCACCCTGTGGCGGGAATTTAGCGTGACAAATTGGAAAGACAAGAAGCCACGTCAAACGTTGAATTCACAGAATTCGCGGGATTATTATTTCGGTACCTGGAGAGTGCAGAATCGATCGCGCTTTAAGCGGCGTGTTTCATTCGGCCCGGTAAAATAATTCAGCGTTTCCCCAGCAAGTTACGGAACCGGTGCCCATTGAAACACGTGTCCGCCGCAGAAATGACAGATAGTTTCGAGCCGAAAACTTCTGCCGGCAACTATCGCCCGAGCCCCGCCGGTAATAACGTATGAGGTCGACGAGTGGCTAATAACTGTTGGTCCGGGGCAGCGATACGCGGCATTGTAATGCATCAACCGGCAGTAATTAAAAGCTGTTTCGTAGTGTCGTAATGGCCGAGCCCGTTACGATCATCGCCGTGCCAGCAATAAATCCCGTCGTAGGTGGATAGGGCCGGACTGCACCGCATCTACCTCCATCCCGCTCTCTTTTTTCTTTTTTCTCTCGTTGTTTTGCTTTTTCGGACTATTCTCCCCACTTTCCTTTTTCACTCGCGCGTTGCTGCCGGTCTCCGGGAACACGCCAGCAATAAATAAAACCGCGACAAGCGCTCGATCGTTTGGTTAATGATCATTAGTCCGCGATATCAAATCACTGATGTTTTGAACGTTTAAAAACGTTCGACGATCGCGATTTTTCTCGAACCAGCTGTGTATAGACCAGTTTACACAGTTACCAAATTTTTTAATTCTTGTTCCATTTATTTTTCAGACGTTCGGGAAGTCATTTCGTTTTATCGAAGGAAAATGAGAACAACGAAACTACTAATAAATATCTTCGATGGTAATTATTAATTACCAACAATTCGATACTGTTTTTACTAGAGTCACGAAAATTGCTCGGGATCGACGCATATCCAATATTAATTCCGAAAGGCCCGTTCGGCGTCGAGGAATTTTTGCAAGGAACATTTTACAGATCGTGAACGGGGCTGTTGAACGCAACAGCGTCTCGAAGAATGCTCTTAACGGCCGACACGTGCCCCCTTTCCGACTATTAATCCTTTCGCCGTGCGACGCGAGTTTTCTTTGCCCCTGCGAACTGCCGGCTGTTCTTAAGCCGACAGACTTTCTGGATGCTGGATGCTGGATGCAATGTTATGCACTCGGAGGCGGCACTCCCCGGGAGTCGGTCTCCTTCGAGGTTCCACGGAATATTTTCACCACCACCCCTCCCAACCCCCACCGAGTGTCTAGAAACTCGTGTCTCTTGGATTCGCGTTCTCTTACTCGCAGAATGCGCTCGGAAATGAGATCACATATTTTCCGAGCGACGTTTCTTAATCTTTTAATCCTTTGTTCGGGGATAATTCCGATTCCTTCGAGCGGAAGATCGTTTGTCCGTAGTTCGCCGTTTGTATAGAATTTTTAATTTTCTACCCTTGCTTCTTTTCTACACTCGTACTCCCCCGTAAACGTATTTTCAACAATATGTGGACGTTATCGTTTCTCTCGAACCCTAGGAAATTATAAACGAGAAGTTCTAGTCACTGGAAAAATAAATCGTAGTGCAAATTATTGATATTCAGTCTTCTTTCATAGAAACTGGTGAAATTTGTCAACACAAAATTATCAGACACCCCGTGTCGTAATTAAATTTTGTAAAGGGGAATTGTCCGAATAGTAACTCGAGCTTGGTTCTCCCTCGCAAGACGCGTTTAAATAATTAACGACAATAAGCAGGAGTGTGTCTGCACCGCACCGGATAAAGTTGCGGTCGAGCACACTACCAAAGGGCTAGTTCTAATTGTAAGTACTTAATACTTCGGCGGGATTTGCTCGGTAATTCCGAATTACGCGTTACACTCGGCTCGAAAACTTTTCCTGAATATTTCACCAGTTTAAATCTAATATTTCTATTCGAGGAAATCAGATCCTCGGCGCAAGCTTAATATTATTCTACCTCGCGATCTATGTTATTCTCGGGAAGATAAATCCGCGGAATGTACTTTGGGTTCCTAATACGGCAACATGTTCAAATAATAATTCTATTCCTCGCTTCTCGGGAATGAGAATATCGTTTCTTCGAATTTCTGTGATGCTGTTAAAAAATCGTCATTCAAAAATGGTCTGTGGTTCGTTGATATGATCGATTATGATTCTAATCCGAGGCTTCCGCGAAGATCGATGAGCGATGGTGATTTTGAACGGTCGATCGCCAGCCGTTTTCATTTCCTATTCATGAAATTCGAACGTGTCTCGCCTGTCCACCGGGCTCAGGGTGAAACTTTTCTTCTCGCCGGGTTTTCGGTTCTCGTCGGCAATAACAGTAGATCTGCCTAATGAGCCCCTAAATAAGGGAAAGTAATTTCATGTATTTATGCGTGAATTACCGTACAGTTGAGGATACCTCCGGAGGCAATTAACGCCGACTTTGTAAAACCGCCACCTCCACCGAGCACGATGAACATCCTGCTGCTAGAAACACATCCGTGATACAGAGAAGTTGAGCGTGTCTGCGTATACAGTTCCACCGACCTCCAGGTATGGCAACCCTTCGCTGTCTCGGCGAAACGAACTAATTGCCCCGGCTCAAAATAAATATAGTCACGCACGGGAACGAGAATCATGGCCTCGGATGTAGCCCGAGTAATTCTCTAACCGCAGAAACGCTTCCAGTATGTAATTGTCTTTGCGGCACCGGTTTAGAGAGCTCCGCGGATGCCGATCCTTCTTGCGTGTTCCGTTAGCCTAAACTGCACTCTTACAAACAATTTAGAGCACCGCCGAGATCTCGCCAGAGACTACCGACCGGTAGTAAAACAAGACACCTAAAACTGAATGATATTTCATGGATTTGGCTCGGATATTTTTAAGGAAGGGTAATTTCGTTTTTCACACAGATTCCACAGATTGTTCCTGGCGGAAAATCGCTTCATTAAAACAACACTCGGTCCCAGGAACATCTGGTTTCGTGTCGCCGGGTATTTCTCCTGCCTCCCTTACTGGATCCGCGGCTTGTGTGTTCAAGTGTTTAGCGTCGCTATGCAGGACAGCGTTCGCCTAAAAAGATACACAATCCCTGTAGTCGGAAAAATAACAATAACACGCGTGCTATGCCTGCGACCGCGTCGAATCGTGTTATTTCTTCGGAACGAACCTGCTGCGACGGCTGGGAAAATGTTTATACTTTTCGTGGACAACGAAACTGAGCCACCAATCTATTAAAAATTAATTTCACAATTCTTGTAAAAAAGTTATCATTTTTTAAATGCTTCTTGGCCAGTATGGTGGTTTCAAGGGTAAAAATTGTTGCATTAGGACTATCGACGCTGATACAACGGAAACAACAACGAGCTGCTGGTGTACGTATTGTCCTAGGGAAACTAAAGACGGAAATTGAATGGCGCAGTTAGTGGCTACTCAGTCGGTGCTTGACTTTGGCAGGGAGCAGGCTTTTCGCGAGTTTTGGCTGATTGCGCTGCTCTGAATGGCGATGTCGGTGGTGAAAGGATTGCGGGGGGTAGCGGTGGAACGGTCGCGCAACGCGTGGATCGCGGAGGCCGCGTTTGGATCCTCGCAAAGGATTTTATCGTTATGAATTTAATTTTCGTACAAACAGGGCCCCTTTCCCTATGCTACTCGACGCGACGGACGGGGGTTACGTGCCAATGCAGACACGGCACAGCAACCGAGTACTTAGAGGGGATACCGAGAGCGCTCGAGTGCTGTACTGTATCCCGGGCTGGTTACCAGTAATCCAATAAAACTGGGAGACGCAAACGAAATTTAATATCCAACACCATCAAAAGTCGTCGGGATTGTTTCGAGCTCGGCTGTAACTCTTGTGTCCCTGTACCAGCCATCCCCTCCGCCCTCTCATTCGCCACGACAATCGATGCAAACCGATTTAGAAGCGTACGCGCCAATTTTAGGATCGATAAAACCGAAACAATGCGAACTGAATTTTAGGTTGAAGTTTTCCGCTAGAAAATTCAACGACCATTTCAGACTGTTTAAAGAGAACAGAAATATAGAACTTTCGCGGTTCCGCAACGGTTAATTCATTAATTTATCTCATCTTCGAGCCACCGCGCACAATTTTCCGCGAAAATATTTGCAATTTCAATTATCGGGCTATCGTTTTTCACCTATAGGATTTTCCACAGCAATGAAATTTTCACACATTCTTACGGTCTTGAAAATCGAGCGGATTACAAACATTATCCAGGGAAAAATATGAAGGGTATTGAAGGGATACGTTGTTTAACGTTTGGGAATGAGACATTAAAGTCAAGAGGCTTTGATAAATCATATGAGAAGTGGTTTTAGGTAACTGGATAGTGTGATACCGATATTGACGTACAGTAACGAGTAACATAATTAAATTACATGGTTACGATTGTTTAATTATCAGCCGAATGCGAATTCGAATTAAAAATATTATCCATTTAGCTTCGGGCGCCGTAAATACACGTAATATTTGTCCGATTTTATTGGAATTTCGTACGTGTACCCAGAATCGAATGATACCCCTAAAAATAACGTGAATATTAACTAACAACTGAGCAAACAAAATTCATTGCAATTTTAACAAAATAAGCGGCGGACACGCTCACATCCACTGCTCGAATCATCAAACGAAACGGATGAATATGAAAATTTACAGTTCTTTTTCCTCGTAAGCTTTCGAAAAGCATATATTTATTATCAAACCATCACTCCTGTTTCAATGAAAAAAAACAGCCATTTTTCGAATTCTTTATAATTCAACTAAAACAACCCTTGATTATTCGTCCGATTCGGTAAAAATTCTCGATACAATCATTTTGTTTAACATCCATCGGATCAGTTTAAAACATACCGGAAACTCATATATTTTCAAACCGTTATAACTACCTCACGTATGATACCTCCATAAAAGCTACAATCAATACTCACAAAGCCTATTCTCCCTTACAATCCCTAAAAAACTGCTGACTTTTTCAACTAAAATAAAACAACTCCTATTTTCGAGATGAATTATTCACCGAATTTCATTCATACCATCGACGTAACTTTTTCGTTTCGATACGCACACCGAAAACTCATATTTTTATAAACTGCTATAACTACCGGGCGAGTGATGATTCCGTGAAAGCGATCGTACAATACTGGCAAGCCTTTTCTCTCTTGTGATCGATCACTCTTTCCAGCCGATTCCAAAATCACCGCAATTTCCAAATCGATGGGGCATTCAAACCGAATTATTCTCTCAGTTTCAATCCGTCTGCCGACTAACTCGCTGCTACATTGTTCCCCAACACCTTTCTCGAAAATAGAAATAGAATTATTTACTATTCATCAAAACACCTCATCCTTCTTTTAAATTTTTTAAACAATCCGCGAATCTACGAACATTTCCGAGACGCGAGTTCGCAGCAGTCGCATCGATGATTCATATTGACGAAAGAGAGAGGAGAGAGTGTATCGTTGGTCTGGTGTCGATGCCCTCTCGCTCTCCGGTCGGTCTCTCTTTGGTCGGAGCGCGTCGATGCCTGATTCAATTTGATGAGCTATGAATTACGCCCCGCCCCCGATTGCCCCGGCCCGGCCCACCGAGCTCCGCGCTTTGAATAAGGAAACTTTGCAGCGCGCTGAATAAGCGTGCCTGACCTCGTCCATGGTGGATTGATCAGAAACCCATCTAGAATATGACTTTGGGGAAGTTGTTGGCGTGAAGCTTTTTCACTGGAGCGCCGGCATTCATGCCAAGCATGAATCCGCGAAACGCTCTACTCTCTGCTCCGCTCTGCTCCGCTCTGCTCGCTGTCAGTTAACGATCCGGATTCGGAATCGATAGGGGATCGATAGGCGGATTTTCCGCGATGGCTGGCATTGCGAGTAAGGAGGCTCGATTCGACCCGACTGCCCCGGACGAGCATTGTCGCTCAACTATCATTCGATCGATCCCCTACGTGTATGCGTGCGTGTAAGTGTACAGACGAGTCTCCCTTTTCTTTTTCTAGCCTCCCTTTGATAGTACACTCTCTTTTGCAACGACGAGCCGAGCACGCTGTGTGTACGCGCACCAGCCGACCGACCGGTCGCGTGCGTGAGTCGCGGCTGTGTAATAGCTGCGCAATCGAGTCCCTCGTCAATAAACGAACTCGCCTCTATTTACTTGTTACTTCATCATTGGAATCCCTGCTTCCCGACCCGATCTCTCTCTCTCTTTCTCTCTCTCGCACTCTCCGTAACCACCCCGTACCGAACACCCGCACCCACACCCCCTCGCACACGCGTTTGCAATCTACCCAGCCAGCCGCTGATTTACACGACTGCGCGAAAAATCTCCGAGATAAATCTCGCCCGTAGATACGCCGTGTCCTTTTACGCCATTAACGGCAGATTGCCCGATCGGTAATGCTGCCGCCTGGACGGGGCTGGAAATCTGTTGGGGGTGGCAGACTCGCATGATTTCGGCAGCTGTTTTTGGTAATAAAATGGAAATGTAGACTGGAAAGTGTGGGTATTCTGGATATATTATTGATAATTGTTATGTACGATTTTGTTCGACGTTAATTGAAAAAAAAGAATCCAACCTAACGGTCAGGATTTTTAATTAGTCAGGATTTTATTTCGAAATGGAGCAGGAATTTTTGCAATCATTTAATGAAATGTCTTGAACGTGCCACAACACGGGCGGATGATTTTCCAGGGTTTCCGCGAGATAACATCCGCCGGCCGAGAGAAAGAAGTGATCGATGGCCAGGTTTTTCCGTCGTTTCATAAACCGGGATTTTCGTTATCGAATGATAGGCAGCTCGATTCGCGATGTCGGTTTCACCAGGTTGGATATTAGCCGGATCTGATTAAAAAAGCTCGAGCGTCTTCTAATTACCGGAGCCTCGTGATCCTATGCGGTGAGTATCGTTTTTAGCATTACTGGAAGCTGTAAGAAATTTCCACTGGACGTGGGAAACCGTTTTCGAACGACGGCGATTCAATCGACCGAAAATTTTGTCGAACGGCTCGTGTGTCGGCGGAGCGGCATCGAACCGCTGCGTCAGTCCGACGCTTTCCCAAAAATCAGCCCGACAAAGGAGCATTAATTTATTTTTCAAATGTAACTGCCCCCGACGTTCGCTTTTTATTGAAAGCAACAACATTGCTCGATCACCGTGGTTCCGGCCGAGCTCCGGTTTCCAATTCGTCCGGCACGTTATAAAACAGAAACGAGAGGCGGTGAAACGAAATAAAAAAAAAGAGAGAGATATAGAACGGCTTTAAAATTGGGGATCTTGTCAGCGGAATAATGAATCGAATGAAAAATTGCTTGTCAATTTGTCGGCCGACACAATGGAAGTAATTAGCGGCCACGGTACAATGGTATTAAATTAAATGGCAACAGCATAGGTTCAATAGGATGCCTATAATTTGCTTTATCCGCGTAACGTGCTCGAATGACAGCCCGTGAACTCATTAAACAATTTCATAGAATCCGGCAAGTAAGCTTATCTCTATGAACGAAATGAAATCGCCGGCTCGTGATACATTATCCGACCGAACCTAACTCATGGCACCCCCCAGAGAACCTATTACATAATTGGCTGCGGTCTCGACAGTTCGAAAAAGATTCGTTTATGGACTGTACGTATACAGGGTGGTCCATCGATATATCTTCTTCATTTATGATGGCATAACAAATGTTTTTAATGCAGAATGTAAATGGTGTCACAAGTTGAATGCTTTGCAAATTTTATTTTTTTTTTCGACGGTGTTTTCAAGGTCCACCCTGTATAGACAAATAAATTGTTCATGACCTAAGACACAATTTCATAAATCTAAGGAGAAGAGGAGTTTGATAATCTCGTACGAAATCAATATCCAAGTGCCTAATAATTTCGAAGAATAATTCAAACGTTCGAAAAGCTGAGGGTTTCATAAAATTCGCGAAAGGAAGACTGCATCAGAGCAGTCACTCCTCCGAAAACAGTCGAACGATCAAACGGCTCTATCGCCTCTAACAAAAATGCATAAAAGTGAACGCTTTAATTAAGCAAGGTTGATCACTTCAATATCCCGGGCGCGTTATCCGTCAATGGAGCATTCCCTGCGCAGACGCCGTTATTAAACCGGGTATCAACTTCATTTACCGCCGAAATTGTCTCACTCACTTGACTCTATATACGACGGAAACTTAGATAACGACAGCCCTTCGCACCCCCATGCCGAATTACGACCTTAAAATTTCCCGTGGCTGGAAATTGCGGGCATATTTACCTGTCTCGGCCCAATTTCCACGAATAACCTCGTCCCCGTCCGGGCTCGTATAGTTTCGCGAACTGTCGGAAACGAATAATGGGATTAACATCGAAAATAATCGCCTGACTGTATTATACGCGGCTGGACCGTCCCGCGTGTCGCATTTCACCCGGTGCCAGCGCGATCTATTTCGCAACTGCGATTATTAGAACTCTTTCAGCGTCACTAACTTGCCACAAAAAAATATCCCTATTTTGCACAAACCGGAGTTCATGTACAGGCTACAACAGTGCTGTAAAATCAGTTTAAAATTACATTGAAGAGTATGAAAATTGAAACAGAAGCCTTTGAAATTCATCAAATCGGCATGAAACAATAAAGTCAAGAAATGCAGTGGAAAAAGAGGGGGATGAAGAATGTGAATATTTAGCAAAGTGTTGAAAGCGGTGACGAGAACTACGACACGATATAACAGGGCAAGGGGTTAATATCAGCCCCGAGTTAGGGTCGGGCGAAGAGGTTTATTCTTGGACGACAGCGTCGGTTTAAACGCGATCATTTTAGTAGCCGTCATTCCAGGCCCGGTTCTGTTAAGTATTAACCCTTATACGTTTGTCTGGCCGGCTAATTTGCATACGACCCGTCTATTAGGTTCTAGGTTCAAGCTCCGGGGGACTTGTGCGCAGGCCCGGGTCCACAGGGTATCCAGAGCTCCACTTGCATAATGGAGTGAGCCATTCGGTTATCCTTTGTACCGGCCGCCGTTCTGCTAATTGATTAATATGACATTCGACCAGCCTCGATGCACTTGAACATTGTCTGAAATTGTGCGGAAGGGTGTTATATGAAAACAAATTGACTCGTATATTACCAACGCCCTCGCGTTCCACGTCGCCGCGAATCCGACTCGCCTCGTCATAAATCCTACGGATTTTTCAACTTGTCTTTTTATCAATCCCTCCCTTTCCGAGCTCGACTCGAGCTGCAGATTCGAACAGCCCTCCAGTTCCTTACGTTCGCGACAGCATTCTATGTATACTGCACAATTATTTTCTATCTTTGAGCCAAGAAGATTTTACTTGTCGGTAATCACTAGACTGTGGATTTTTGTATTTATGACAAAAATGAGTAGATCGAATTAAAAACGAAATGCTGTAATGTTCATTTTAACGTAACAAAGTCGTTAAGGGATCAAATCAATTTTTATTTTATACAAAGATCCGCAGTCTTCTTCTTCTAGAATCGGAAAAGGATTAAAAAATAGTGTGTTCATTTGTAGCAGTATACTGGGTACTTCCTGCTCAAATAATTATTCTAACAACAAGTTTATCTTCTTTGCATTTCCCAGTGATTATGTGCGGTGGTTCTCTTAATTTCAGGGGCGTCGAAGCCGAAGGGGATGAGCATATTTCGGAACACCCTGTACAGAGGCGAGTCGGAAGCGAAACAGGAGTAGTTCCCGCTCTTTATACAAATTGCGTAATTTATATTCCGCCGCAGGGGTGCTACATCCACTATCTCCGGAAAATTTTTTTCATCACGTCAGGGAGTACGTAACCAGAAGGGAGTGGGGCTCCCCGCGCGAGAAAAGGAGAAAAATCATCCTAAAATTTTCCCACCGTCGCGCGACAGGCCACATCTTAATAACGCGCAACCCAGTTTCAACATAATCGAAAGAAGTCTCGGAGTTTATCCGACGGAATAACATTCGCCTCCCTCGAACCGACGCGCGGCGCGATGCGACGCGACGGAATCCGCAAAAATAACTGGGCTTATTTGCCGGCAAGTTTTTGATCCTGAGAGACGAGCAATATTTAAATTCGCCCCGGCTAGATTAGAATCCGCGAGTTCTCCGGATATTAGAATTCTTTGCAACTTCCTCGACGCTTGTCTTCCCTTCCCCTTCACTTTAGACACAACTTCGTCCTGATTAATGCGGCGGCGTCGCATTATCACTGTTGCGGGACTGAAATAAAGTATTCTGGGTACAAATCATTTTTAATTGCAAAATTAGAGTTAGACTAGAGTTAAATTTAGATTACAAGTACACTTTATCCTCCTACGAGCTGTCATTAAACGCTAATTAATATAGTCCAAGTTGGTTGGTGTTTAGGTTTTTTTAATCGAGGTCCTACTGTAGATAGCTGGACGTAGTATGTCAACAGGGTCGACCGGAGCGTCAAAAATCGCGAAGCCATTTTGCCGGTCGATTAGGCGAGTCGGCGAGCGTGGAACAAAGGCGAGGTCCGGCGGGAGGACATGGACGGTAGTATCGCGTCGGAAACGGAATAAAAATTCGCGGTGATCGCACAATGGCGTCGGTTATGGGAGGCTAAAAGTTACGGTGAATGATTGAGCAGGGGTTAAGGGGGGTGGCGAGCATAGGGGCCATTGCATAGCAGCGCTCGTAAAATAGATCTGATATTACCGTACTTCGGCGGGTCGCGCATATATTCCGGCTTTAGCGGCGTTCAATGCCGCTACCAAATTCAGAGGAAAAGGAACGGCTGGAACGCGGGGGTGTGTGCGCTGCAGAGGGTTATGGTTCTCGCGGCAGGTCGATTCAACGTCGTCGCATCTCGCATTTCGCATTTCGGTATCGCGGGGCGCGAGAGAATCAAGATGCCTGCGGCGCGTCGTCGTAAAACGGGCGAAACTTTTTGCGGATCGGCCTGGGCATCGGTGCAAAAATGCACACAAGTCACCCACACCGAAACCATAGTTCCCGTGCCCCATGGATGCGCTAACAATCGCCCGCTGCCACCGTAAGCCCACCCTTTATGGCGCGACTCGACCATAACCTCGAGAGCGCTCAATGCTGACGAGATCTTTATCCTGGGCCATTGCTGTCCTTATCCTGAACGGGGTGAATTAATTAGGGCGATTTCCAGGCGATTGGCTGACTCTTTGTGGTGCCTCAAGGAAAATTAGGAACTCACCCTCAGATTAAATAAAACATTGCATATCTCAGTTAAATCCGTGAAAGAAGTATTACGGATTTAATCGTGACACAGATCTTCATTCATTTTATTTACTGTTCATTTTCTAAAGCAATATTTTAATTTCTACGTTCCGGTCCAGAGATCCGTGTTTCCTGCATGTTTTCGCATTTTTATCCCCGTAGGATCAAATCACATTTTTAAATGTTGATCCTCCGGTCATTGTGCTGGCAATGGATCCAGGATTGGAATTAATTTTTGTTTGAGTACACAAAACAGGACACACGCGTTTCATTACTACCGAAATGTTTAATTTCCGTGTATCAATTAAATGGAGTTTATTCAAGCTTCATAATTTCCATTTTAATATTTGTGCGATAACGTTTCACAAAACGAAGGGGGGAAGAAAAAGGGAGGTGGAATTGTTTTGTTACTAGATTTAATTGGACCGGTTTTGTTTGGAATACCGAACAAACTTTGAGGTATGCAACGATTGTGCGGATAATAAATATGTAGTATTACCTCTGACGGTATTTTTAAACGTTGCACAAGCGAAATTTCACCCCCCCCCCCCCCCCGATTGAACTGAAAGGCGCGAACGTAATCAGGGGAGATGAAATTTCTGTGTTGTTGGTTGGACATTAAACCGAAAAAAAATCGTGGAACGTTGCAATCGGGAAGGCGATAGGTGCATTAGCAGATCGTAGAACATGAATTTAAGGATTTCAATTACAATGGTTCTAAGAACAATCGGTGCTCGAAGACGCCTCCATTTCATTTGCACTCTTTTAATATCTCCTCCGTCTCCCGGATTCCTCTTTCCGCCCATCTTCCGCGCCTCGTCGTTTGTTGTCTTAAATTATTAATGAAAGCATTGTTCCGTTGCCCGGTCGCCGGAAAGCTAGAGACTTATTCCTCTCGCCTCGGCCGTAATAATCCAATTTACGTCGCCGGGAACGCAAATCGAGCGTAAGATAAGAAATTTATAGAAAGAGAGAATTTTTTAATTAGCGCGCCGCTTTATCACCGCGTAAAATTTCCCCGGCACGTTTACACGCGTCGCGAGCTACACCGAGGGAAAGAGAGGAACGGAAAACGAGAAAGAGAGAACGGGAGAACAAGGAACACCGAGGGCCTGGAATGCGACGCCGGTCAAAAAGGAACGCGGCCGTTCCCGTTTCAACGCCGACGCCGACGCCTACGCCGACACCGCCGCGCCGTGCCGCTTCGAAACGCCGAACTAATTTTTTCCACCGCGAATTTTCGCGAGAAACGCCCCAGACTGCTCGCGAATGAATGTTACATGAAGCCTGAATTCCCTCGGTTCCTTTGTCGGCGCAGATCTTTGCTGTCATTCTTTTCTCGCCGAAAGAAAAAATGGAATTTCCCTCTGGCAATATTTAATCGCGTCAAACGATTTTTCCGCAGATTTTCCCGCTTCTCCACCCTTAACCCTTCGACCCTTCATCTACCTCGTCTTAAACTATTTAGCAATCGCAATAGTCATTCAATTTCAAGTATATGAAACAGTATGATTGTTCTGTCGCAGGAACCATATTCTTTCAAATTCACCGTGTTCGTTCAAGAATTCTTTGTCCACGCGAGAAGAATAGCAGCACACGGAGGGTTTGCCTTCATACCTGACTTTATGACACGTTTTGTTTATCGCAAAGAATCATAATCCTTCAAGTATAGCAGCACCGAGGTCTTTCCTTCGTATCTAGTTTATGATAAGTTCGCATTTCTTTGTAAAGAACCGTATTCCTCGGTAAAGAATTAGGAATACGGAGGGTCCGCTGGGGTACTAGGGTTTATGATTAGTACGTGACTAAGAAACTATTGTTGGAGGTCACCCCACTTGGCCCAAACACTTTATTTTATGTGTTTTGTATGTAGACTTACAACTCTCTTTAAAGGTAATCCGGTTAAAATTGTCTTCAGCCAATGATCGCTCGAAACAATTTTTGCGGCGCTCACGAGTCAAGAACGACGGCATTTAACGCAGCGCGGGGCAACAACAATATTAAGCGTTCCCTACTCGCAAAGGAGAGATTGAAAACGAATTTTATCAACTATAAGCGCCGCCGTGGCGGGCGTAATTCAGGAAAATTGGAAACAACCCCTTCTTGTCGGGAAGTGAAGTCAGGGGATTTCGTAGGAGTGAACACGCTCTTGAGGTACTTCGTATGGAAGGTTTTAATAGCCAATCTGCGGGGCGCTGAAACGATCTTTTATGGGCTCAACGCATTTCCAGGCTACATCGATGCTCTCTCTCTCCATCTCTCTCTCTCCCACCCCCACTCTGTGTAGTTTAATTCAAGGGTACTTGGAAGTTCGAACGTTTCTCACCGGCTCTATACTGGAATTACTTACCATCCACATACACGGATTTCGGATTAATAACAAACCGACGTTGAAAATCTGACGGATTCAACATATATTTCGAGGGTCGATACACTACGACTTGTCAGTGTGCTAAATAATTTCGAAAAATACGGCTCATTTTTTAATATTATTCGCTGGACATTTTACACGTGAGACTAACAAAATGCAACGCGTGTACCTTCGACAAGTGAAATATGATTTCGAAATCTATTGACACGCGCTGATTAAATGTCGATGCAAAAATTGTAACAGGGCTGCAACGTTTTAATATTCTTGGTTAAAAGTTTATTGGCTGTGAATGACGCCTCTGTAAAATAATATTTTTAACAAATAACGGCGTGGCAATTTTTTCGAGGAAATAATATTCGATCAGACTTGCCCGTACTTATTGCAATTTTATTTGTTCGTAAAAATGATTAAAAGAATTTAAGGACATCTATGTGTTGTTTTTAATTTACTAAAATGATTAAAGCAAGAAAGAAATTTGTACATGGCACTTGGGGCTGAAATTGATGAAGACAATTTTTATTTTGCATAAAGATCCGCAGTCTAATGATGAATCTAAAATTGTGCGATAGAATCGTCAGAGAGTTGTCACCCTCCGGTGCCGTCGAAAATCTCGTTGGCGCGAAGACGCGTTGGTCTCTCCTTCTTCCGCTTCCTGTCGGCAATAAATGTTGGGAAAGGAATTACCAATGTTCTGCTTGCCGGAGTGTGCCCGTTGACGATCGCTTTAGGCCATGTACGCAATATCCGCGCGGTTCTGCGCCCCGTCGAAATCGGTACAGCTAATAATCATCACCCTCGAAATTCTCTTGGTTCGTGCGACCCTTCGCGGTATTTTACGGATCGGTAAGTTCGCGCAGCGATTTTGGAGGTGGCCGAGTATATGCTGCCTGAGTGCCTCCGCTCGCACCCGTTCAGATATCTTGCCTCCGGGCGGAAATCTTACCGAGGGACGACTGCAGCTCGCTGAAACCGAGGAGCCGAAATCTGCTTTCGCGTCACTACGTCGTTACTGTTTCCTTCGAGGCGCTACTTCTCCGTGAACCGATTTGGACCTCCAGAATCGTCTGACGCGATTCTCTTCACACCGAGCAATTAATCAGCTGGCGAGCAGATGTACACCAACGCTGAGCAACACTGTAAATATAGTATTCCGCACAATCTTTCTCGGCTGAATCAAAAATATCTTGTTCAAAGGCTTCATCAAACATCGTCACACACAAAACAATAGAACAATCGCCCCAACACAAAAACCCTTTCACTCCTACCGGGTAGAACCGCATCAAAGTCGACGTAATTTAAATGACACACCCTACATCAAGCACAAACATCGTCGAACGCGGAATACGCGTGCTAATCACACAGGAGAGATCTAGTACGGCGCCGGAGTATACAACAGAACTTGTATCGATTCCTTTGGACAGAGGATCCAGAATAATTGAGTAGATGAAGAGAGTGCCAAGCAAGCACAGTCTCAAACTCTCGCAAACAATCTCAGATACAGCGGAGTAAATTTCACAGATTGAAATGTAGATTTTGAAAGCAATTAAAGCGACGCGACGTAGCGGCGGTACGAGGTTTTCGCGTTCAAGTTATGTATACGGTTTTCAAGCTGCGAGACCGTGGGAAAAGATTTAGTGGCGTTATTCGGAGAATTAATGAACGCTGCAAGGATATTTATCCTGGCGCGATCTCTCATTAAGTACCATCCCCCGATATATAGGTACCGTTCCCCATTGGTTCACGCGTTCCGGTGGACGTGCCAGCCCGCGTAATTCAAAACAATCGGGCCAATTTCACGCTCGATTCCTCGGTGACCCTTGCATAGTTAATCGGTGCTCGTCTCGATCAGACGTCTAATTGCATTTTTGTTAAGCCTGGAGGACACAGAGGGTGGGGGGGGGGGGGGGGGGAAGAATGGAGTCTGGGGGTTAGGTTATATTGACGTTGGATATTCGACGGGAGAGGAAACACACCATGGTAAGAAAAGAAGGGGCGCTTCTCATGAATACAATAATAGCGGCGCATGGCCCTTCGTGTAACCAACCCCGATTCTCTGCTCTTTAATGAAGAATATTGTCAGTGTAGTCTACCGGGCGAGCTACCGGGACAAAAAAATCTGTATTCTTCTGCTGCTTTATTAATTTCCAAGGTAATAAGGAATGACTTGCTCGTTTCGATGGAACAAACGACGATCGGTTTATTGATTCCGAACGACGACGCTGAGCCGCGCTATACCTTTATAATGAGAGAGTATTGTGTTCTGGATAAGTCACGGAACGACCGGTGTTTCTCGGTATACTGTACGCCGTCACGGACGATGAAAACTCCCATCAAATATTTAATCATCGACTCCGAGAATGTGCAAACACAAGGGAACTCCGTCCCGCAGTCTATTATCTTTTCGATTTGTCGTTACAAATGCTCCATCTGGATTCTAAACAATTCCTCGTCTAATTCTCTTTGCTATTAATTTGCTATTAATTCTACGACTTTTCTTCGTCACGATGAGTACTGTAAGATGTAATGAAAAACAATTTTGACCTTGTGATTAAATGTTAAGGTCAATTTTGAATATAATTTTGAAACACCCTGTACAGTGGCCGAGAATAAACGAAATTACGGACAGGAGGATCGCGAAGAAATTCGAAAGGGACCCACATACCGGGAGTGCCGCGAATTCGATCCAGGCTTCCGCGAATAGCCCATTAAAACCTACCGCCTAACTTCGAATCAAGTAATCGCTGTTTGCATATTAATTGTTCATTATGGCTCCGTAGCCTCCGGTGGTAACGGAGACGGGGGAGAGAGACGATTCTCTTGCGCGACTACCAAGACGAAATTTTGTTGACTACACGAACCACCCCCGTGACAAGAGTACCTAGAGAACGTCCATAACACTTCTCTGACGTGCAAGTCACCCTCCCTCGTTAAGCCCGGCGATCATTTCGAACCCGGGAACAAAAAAGAAATCTATGGGCGTCGCGGGAGTGATGTATGCAGATTTCTTTTTTCAAACAAGCCCCTACCTATCAAGAAAACCGGGAATCGTGCGGGCGCCCCTTTTAATCTCGCCGCGATGGAAAACCGCAAACGCCTGACAAAATCGTGATATTCCGAAATATATTATGATTGGACTTCGTCCGTTAGCTTCCAAATTGGTAAAACGGAAAAAATGTTTCATCTATTTTATTATTCAAGCCCACGGAGGATTCTGCTTTTATTTTGGATTAGTACGAGAAATAAAATTATCAATCCAGTACATGAATATTTGTGGACCGGTTAATGGAATGATATTAATATGGTTGTTAGGACTGGAAATTCATATTTCGTGGAGCTTTGCCAGCGAACCCTTTTTTCGATCGAAGCCACGTAGCTGATGGGAACACCCTCGTCTTTCTGTTCGCCAACCTAATCCGGCAGACTTAACCGCTCGACTTTACGTATCCTATGGAATTAGAGGATAAAGATTATTAAGTGACGGGTCGAAGGGGTCCTTCGAAACGTCGAGACAGCCGGAAAATCCGGGCTGATGCCCCGTGAGATTTCCCTGTAATAGATCCAGTATGAAACCGACTCTCGAATCACATTTCTCGTCCGAGAGAGACAGTTGACAACTGTCATCCTTATATTAAAAATACTGCCTTCGGAATATCTCCAAAAAATTTTTTCACATTGTATAGCAAACCAATTGTTCTAACTTCTCGTAAAAATTCAAATCGTATATGGTCCAATATTAAACAAGTTATCGTCTTTTTAAGAGTATCCGAATATTAGTGGAAGCCACTGAAATTCATTTTGAAATCCAGGAAAGTGAATGAAGCACAATTTCATTAAATCTCGTGATGATCATCTTTCCCGTAATTTTCCTCGAGCTGCAAATTCACGAAGCTGACATTCTCAGTAAATAAAAAGTGGGGCCGGGGTCCTCTATGGTTTTTCAAAGGGACTTGTAACTTACTTAACTTGCTGGTAGCCAGATGTCACGGACCCGGGAAAATTGCCACGCTGCGAATTAACCGGACGTTAAACGGGGGACGGTCCTCCGTTTGACGAAATCCATAAACGCGTTAGAAACTTTCGGCGAATTACACGGTCCAAGAGAAAGTTCCTGGTAACTCTGTTCCTATATCACGCCTTGGGAAAGTTAGCTGCGCGACACGTAAGTCCTGCCATGTCACGTAATCGTACAGTGATCATGTTAATCGGGTAACCGATAAACCAACTCTACCAACTTCGGTTATCTCGTTCGACCTCGATCATCTGTATTTGGCCATTTCGTCGTGGCAAGTACCGGGTCGTGAAAAATCCTCTTTCATACGAAATCTCTTTCATCTCCGCTAAATACCAACGATGAAAGACTTCTCCCGGAATCACTCTAGACTTCAACAGATATACCCCACTTTAACATATTTAAAATATTAATTTTTCCCTGCACTTTGCGCTCGTCGCGTTTACTCTACGCTCGACAGAAAAATCCCCCGATTTTCCGTACTTTGTAAACCAATATATATTTACTCGCGTATTAATATTTATTTACACGAGACTTGTTATTTACGTTATACTTTCCTGTTAATATTCTATTTACAAAAGGACCATCGTTATTTTTACTTTACCGCGATTACTATTCGCGAAAACTTTTTCTAGGTTCAATAGGAAATTAATTAGCGATGCGTTGACCCCTCTCAGCGTCTTTGAAAAATACTTTTCCCGCTTTTTTGCTCGGTATAGTACGTGGCACGGGATGCGAGTATGTGTTACCATTCTCTGTACTTTTCCCTTTTTTCTGGATGCAATACCGTTAGTACACCGCTATACAACTTACCTCTTAGCAGCGAGGGCGCAGCACTCCAGAGAGGGTTGAAAGTAGTCCAACGTGCAGGATGTAGGGATAGAAAAGGAGGAAGTTACGATGAATCCGTGGATAGCTCCGACAGAGAGAAACTGAGGGAGAGAGAACGAGAGAGGAGAGATGGAAAGAGAGATGCTATGGTTACTGGCAAACTGGTAAACTTTCAAGAAGCATAACCGTTACCGTAAAGCAATGACGAAGTGGCACTCCTGGCTTCTTGCATAGGTAGATTCATCTGTTTCGTCTCGCGGAAGTATTTCCGATACCGGAAGCGGTTCCGGTAAGTAATCACCACTCGGGGAACGTACGAGCATACGCAAACATTTTTATTCTGCTGGCCATAATTACTATTCCCCCAGACAATGTCCCTAAGATTCACAGACTCACAATAAATTCTGCAATCTAGTTATTAAATGTTTGTAACATAAATTATAGTAATATTTATTTCCACGCAAAATAATATGATTATGCATTTATAACAAAAATGAATAGATGTAATGTAAGAACATTGAAATCAGTCATTAAGCGAATAATGGGAATAAATAGTTAGCGTGGTGGTAGTGGCAGCGTGTTGAACCAACCGGCGATTTGTCTCCAATATTAAGCAGAATCGTGTACGTGTCAGAGTTTTTATCTAATGGAGGAAGCAGTTTGGGGAGGAAGCAGAAATTTCACAGTACACGAGGCCGCCGAATGGCCGCGCATAAAGGACAATTTCCGGGCGACAGCGTCCGGCAAGGTGGAGCGAACAAGAACAAGACAAGTGACCCTATTACAAACCTGTCTGATAAATCGCCACCGTGTAATCAATTTGTCTTTCGTGTAAACGCGTACCTTGCGTACCGCGCGATTAACTGTCATTACTCATGCACGCAGCTGAAGCGAAACGTTTTGCGTCCATCGCATTCGTCAACTCTGCATTCTCTGCTTCTGTACATTTTGGGTCCTGTTTGTTACATTAAGCGTCCGAGATCACGCTTCACCACAATCTACAATTCCACATCTACAAACTTGGCGTACGAGCAAGTCACACTCCAAAGTATACGAAATTCCTCTGTGCCACTAAAAATTACTCTGCCTTTGTGTTTAATCCTCCGTCTGCAACCTAATTTTTTTACTGTTCCAGGTTGCTAGCGCGAATGCGGAACTATTAGTAATTTGTATTTCGCGCTATACTTCACGTGTTTATGTTTGCTCGTCATCTGAGCTCGCTCTCTTTAAATGTACAGTGGAGGACAATATTAAAAACTTAAAAATCGCATAACATTTTTAAAATTGTTCCATAGCACTTGAATTTTTTTAAGATAGTAGACCGACTAGTTTGCTAGAGAAGGAGTAAACAAAGATTTGTTTAGGTCATCATATAATCACGTAACGTGCGACTAAAAAAATTAAAGAAAATCTGGAACACGCAAAATAGCAGGGACAATAAAAATCGGCATCGTGGCGCTTAAAGAAGAAATTTCCCCGTTTTTCCATTCGGTCCGAGCGAGCGGTGCCTCGACCCTTTACATTTCTTTCGTCAGTCCATTCTGTCAGGGGGAAAGACGGTGTGTCTCGTCGTCGTCGATCTCAATTCAAATGGCCCCGGCGTATCGCTATCGCGCGTATCAGCTTCTGTTTCCACGACGTACGACTCCATTCCCCATGAATAACGTATTTCCCCCGGAAATCGATATGCAGATTGCCAAGTGTACCTACCTGCGCTCATCTCTATTTCTCTAGTCCTCTCTTTTCGCCGTTACTCGGCACCGCGTCGCTTCCTATCGGATACGTGGGTCACGTGGCTATCTGGGTCAGTGGAGAGAGCATCCCTCTTTTGTCCTTTTCCCCACGTAAACGCCCCCGGGATCCCGAAGATCCGATCGAAAACCGCCGCGCCGGGCGAACGTCGAATTCTAAGAACGTTCGCGCGAGCCACCCGCTAAATAGAATCGGTTTGTTGCCTTTCTAGCGGGGATTCGCGAACCCAGATTCCAGAAGCTGCGATTTCATCAGCTGGATACTCGTCAACCTCATCAAAAGACTCGTAAGAAATGCAAACTAACTGTGTCACCCAGAACTGAGTGACAGAATCCAGAAATAAAGTATCCAGTACCTCAGCTCCAAACTATTCAATTTTTATTTGATTAAATAAAGTAATTTGGATTTTAGAATTATCCGAAGAAACTTGAGAGTATCGAGTACCCAGCTTTAAACTCTTCAATTTTGACTTGATTAAATAAAGTAATTTGATTTCTAGAATCATCGCAAGAAACTTGGGAGAATATCGAGTATCCCATCAACTTTTCAATGTTTATTTTATTTGTAGAATTTTAAAGGCTGTTAGATTGTCTGTCAAAGCATTAAAAGGTGAAGTTGTAAGTTCGGTTCAGCGACATAAATTTCGATATTCATTTTCATTTTGATAGAGAAGTGTGAATACCCAGACGTTTTCATTTAGAAATGCAACTGGTTTGAACTGTAGAAGGTGAACGCATTTGTTATTAACGTTTCCATATCCAACGCCGGGGGCGTGATTTACGGGTGTATGCCTTGTGATCTGAATTTCTTGTTGGCCTGACTCGCCGCGAACATTGTCCCACGGGGTCGCTTTTATGTTCCCGGACGATCGAAAGCCTCGGGTTCGCAGCTTTGAAGCGCGGCTCGTTCGTTATGAATAGTACGGAGAGCGTGGCGCAGTGCAATTTTTTAGAACAGAATGCGGAGACAACTCGTCACATTGGATTCCTCGGCCGGTTTTCACCGGTCGAATAATATATGAATGGCCTCGAAACGAAGTTTGACACCTCTCAAGTGGAAAATTTAATGGGGTGGCTCGTGATTGGCTTTGGAAACTGTGTCGCCACCTAAGTCCTCTAACTTCCCAAAATTGTGCCTAACTCCTGCGATCATCTTCTTGCTTATACTTTCAAACCATCCACAAAATTAGTGTCTCCACATAGTATTCACAAAGTAGTTGACTACTTTTCTTTTATTAGTAGATTCTTTAAATTAAGTCATGCTTGTGCAATTGTTTATTTCTTGCATTTTTAAGCCTTCCAAAAATGTTCCTTAAAAGAATTTGTATATTTCACCCTCAAATTTAAGGGTTGTTTTTAACAAAAACGATTGCAGTATTCCTTGTTTCGAGATATTTAAAGAAAAAGGGTGATAACACTAAATAAAATCCATGTAATGTTGAGATGACGTAAAAGTAATTGAAATATCGTAAAAGTTACATTGAATTAATTCAGTTTAAGATAAACTAAATTTTTTTAAAATTTTGACAGACCATTTTCATAATTATGGGCACATATTGCGGGAGTACAGAAAATGTCGGACGCGTCCTGTGTCATGATCGTAATTAAATGGTACGATCGGCAACTAAACGCAACCCAGATTGTAATAAAGCGCGCGGGGAGAGGGAGCGTGATCGCGAGATGGTAGAGGTCGGTGTGCTCGGTGTTCGTCGACGGTGACAATAGTCGAGCAAGCTAGCACGAATCAATTAACTGAAGTTGACGCAGCGAAACCGAAGTGTCATTATCACTGCAGGCTAATGCGTAATGCTTTTGCAGATTGATTTCGAACGGTTCGTTTCGGAAAATCACCGAGCAAACAACAAGCCCGGGGCGGCCCGCGAGCGTGATTTGTCTTTCGCAATTCGAACGCGAAAAGCGGATGGCCGCCTCCCGCGTTTCAATTCTTTGGACAATTCCCCTGGTTCAGGCTTGTTGCTTCTCCATTGTTTGTCCTGTCGATTACGAAACAGCGTGATCGATTAATTAACACCGTTTCCTCCAAAAGAGACTCCTTGCAAAATTACAGTTCGAGTAAAATGGTGAGTGGAAATTGGTTTGCAGACGCCGAGAGGAATGTAATTTTTAATCTAAAAATTGCAAGTGCAAATTATTGCAGATGCTCGATCTCGAACAGTGTAATTTTTACTTTCGATTCCGATAATGCCGGTCGACCAGATAAATTAACCTATTATCGGCCGGCAATTAGACGGCGCATTGTTGCGACCGTGGTATTTATTTGTTCATTATTGAACGCAAATAGTAATTACATAAGCGATGCACATTTATGATAATGTCCAGGGGGCAGGATAAAAGATAACAATGTGTGACTGGACACGAAACGTTAACAGTAATCGTGTAATAGCCGGCCCGGAGCTCGGAATCGTTTGCTGTCAATTTATTCCGATGCACCTTGCACCCGGAATACCCGGTTGCTCGAAATATTTTATTGCACTTTCAACATTTTACGTGATGCTCCTATTATCCCCGGGTATATATCGGTAAGTAAATCACCAATTAACACTGCAACTACCGGACAGCTCGAAATCACTCTGATTTATTATTTTACTGGAATCAAAGGCCCCTCTGCGGAAAATTATTAAACAAATTTATTCGCGCGCACGGCCCGCCTGTCCGCGTTACACTTTGACTGCGCACGATATTCCCATTGTTAATAACTCTGCCATCCTTTATTAAGAAAATTACAAACTATCTATTCCCGGCTCCAGTTCGTTCCCGTCTCAATTAAATAATAATTCCACGGTATTAATTCCGGTCACGCGTTCATCTTCCGCAAATTAATTTCAGATTCGTATTCGTTCTCAATCTTGCTCGTTCTATTTTTGTGTTGCTAAAGTGTGCTCTAAATGAATTCATTTCAGAAATTTCTTCTACAGCTGTATAAAAAGTGACACAGGCATCTTCGCCGAGTTAAATTGAGGAGCGAGCGGAGGAAGGATTTAATTTTTCCGGGCGATTTTCTCGCTGAAACTTTTTTCCTGCTATTCCGAGCGATTTTCCCGCGGGAAACAATGATCGTTCGTCATGAAATATGAAGGAGCCTGTAGATTAGCCAGCGAGGAAGACAGGCCGAGGTTTCCGCGCACTTGAGACAACGATACACGGAATCGTAGGCGGGCACGAGTCCACCCCCATCGACACCAAGCAACGAAGAAGCTCTCTTCCGCGAACACACGAGCGCGGCGAAACGGGAAACGAGCTTTTTCACGTAGCGGATATATCTCTACTTACGAGTACATTAATTGCTCAAAGGCATTTTCTCGGCTCCCTTTGAGCGTGATCAACTTTCATGGATTTAGTAGCTACGCGTCACGGAACGCCGCTGAAAAAAGAATGCTGCCAGCCACGCGAGAGTAATTAAAACTTTCCCCGAGATTTCCGTGGGTGCCACCCACCCTCTCCCTCCCTCCCTCCCGACGGGACCCACCAGTCTTATTATAAATCAGTAGAGTAAAGAGTGTTGTAATCCGAAAGATCTCGTTCGGATTTCAAACATTAATGTCTTCTGATCCGGCGGGAACGATGGCTAGACGAGAAATCTATTAACGAAGCTCATTCACCATTTTCGTCTCTTACGGGTTCGCTTGTGTACAGACTGCGCCCGAAAATGAGATTCCGGAACGCGATTTGCATGCAGAAATTACAGAAAATTATCGAATACTGTCGCAGACTCACTGTGACAAAAATGTACGACTTGAAAGTTGTGTTCGATTTCAAATGAACGTAGAATTATTTAATGAAGAAGTGAGTGAGTTAGAGTCAATTACAAGATGACCGCCACTGACAGATTTTCGTAAATATTGAGAGATTTATCGTTCGTATCGAAAATATCGCTCTGCATCGACATAGCCAGGACATGTACAAAGGCGGTGGTGTATTTTTAGTTGATTAGTTAATTATTCAAACACGAAAAATGCATAAGGAAAAAAACAGCACCTCGAGGTTCCAAAATTTTTCACTCGTAGCACGAACTCGAACACTTTCGGGTTACTTCGGCATCCCTGTCATACGTACAGAATTTACTTTCTTTACAAATACAATGCATTTCCCATTTCTACTCAATGCATTTATTACTGTATCTAATGAACAAGCAAGTTATTAATCGAAATACTCAATGCCCAAACTGGGGGAGATTACGATTTCCGTGGCCAAATCGTGAACAAATTTGTGTGTTCTTGGGGTCATTTCAAGAAAAAAACTATATGTTATAGGTATCAAATCGGCCTGTAAAGCCGGTAAAGTAGATTTCCTGCTTTTTATAAATCTGCAAAAGTTTTTTTCTTGAGATGACCAAGAACACAAATTTAACCTTCAAAGTAGAGGCCACGGAAATCGTAATCGTCCCGTAAACTGTAAGCATTTTTTAACGTATAGAAACGTATCCGCAAATTTTACGATGCATTGCTCGAGTAAATATTATAAGACTGTACCTGGACGAAAAAGACGACGAACGAGAAACATGTTGACAAAAAAAAGGGGACCGAGCTTCGATGACCATTTTCACATAATAATACGCTGTCAAGGGCAACATTCTGAAGAACCTTTCCCGACACAGGACACATCACACGTACAATCTTATTACTCGAGCACGAACCGCTTCGTCTTGATTCTGAAACTCTCAGGTTGCTTCGGCATCCCAATCGTACATACAGAGACTACTTTCCTTACAAATATAATGCATTTGCACGAATTTCTGCATGTATCTAATGAACACGCGAGTTATGTATTAATCGAAATATCGAAAGAACTATTAGAGCCTGTTCAGACGCGGCGGAAACTGCGCGTTTTCGACCACGCGATTTGAACCGCGCGAATCTTATTACATTAGCGTCTATGCATTCGTTCACACGTGACCGCGCGGTTGAACAATCGAAAACAAAAATCGCGCGATCGAAAACGCGCGGTTTCCGCCGTGTCTGAACAGGCTCTAAAGTGATTAAAACTTTACATGCGCGGGACACAGCATACGCGTACACTCTTTCGAGCACGAACCACTTCGTCTTGATTCGGAAACTCTCGGGTTGCTTCGGCTCGCCATCCCTCTCATATGTATAGAGATTACTTTCTTTACACCACCTATCGGTCGAAAATATTACTAATCAGCTTCTTCTACTGACCGTTCGTAAAAACTACAATGTGACGATCAACTCCGTCAAGGTTAAGTCTACTCGGCTCCTCTTAACCCTTTGCGGTCGATGCCGCTACAGCGATATCGCCGAGCGCGGGCACGGCGAACGAGGTTAGCGATGAAAGAAAACTGTCCTCACGATGCCAGATTCAAATGTTCGGATCAACTTACAGATATCAATGTTTATCGATCTCTTCGGAGAGGAGAGATTTCCGGGCAGTCAGCTTCGAATGAGCTCTCGAGAAACATTAAGATCAGTAAAAAGCTAGTATAGCAGTACAGCAAAAAGTACTGTATATATTAAAAATTTCTGTTCAAAATTTAAGAAATACTGTGGTACCTGTACTTAGAAGCCAGGACTTCATATCGGTCATTGTTTTGCAAAATATCACACATTGGAAAATTACAGAAATTAAAAATTGATGTTTTTATGTATTATAAGTACTGTTAAACACAACAAATCAGTTTCAACAAATTCTTTGTGTTTTAATAGCTATATTAATAGTTTTAATAGCTATATTTAATAGCTATATCTAATAGCCATATTACTTTAAATCCCGTACGGAAAAGTAACTGCGAAACGCGAAGAGTTAAAATTACGTTGTTGAACATTCACGAACTTTTATAAAGCGATCGCAGGGTACTTTTGAGGGTCGTCGTGCCTCGAGGAAAGGAAAGTCGAACAGGAAATCGGCGGACAGTACTCTGGCCTCCTTCAGGCTCTGTTGCGATCTTATTTGTCCGTCAGCTCGTTTATTCTGAAGAACGCGAGAGCACGGCCGAGTCCAATTAAAAATCACAGGGTCATTTATTTACGCTTGGAATAGAATCGAGCTGGTACGCGCGGGGGTGTCGGGGGTAGGTGTAAATAATGGTCAAGCGGCCAGGAGGGTCGGCCGCTGCGAAAGAGGGTGAACGGCAAAGAGAAATTAAGGCGACGGACGGCGGGAGGGTAATGAGTGAAAAAAACATGCCCTGGCGTGAATGAGGGAGGCCACCTCCTGATTCTCGCTAAAAAATCTTTCGATGACCGAACTAGTTCGGACTATTATCGAATATCGCCGAAAATGATCGTTCGTGAAACGATAGAGCAGCTGTATTTGCTGCAAACAAAATTCGAATACCTTCAACTTACCTAGTAGTCTAAAAGTGAATGCCTTAATTCAGAAAAAAACATTGTTAAGGTTCTTAACTTCTTAAAAGCTACTGATTTATATAACAAAATCTAACGTTACTACCACACATTTCAACCGATGAATAGGAAAATTAAGCCTTTTTCACCATTCTTCGTGTTCGCTAATAACCTAGCTGTTGCCGCAACCTTAAGAAATAAATTTTTTAAAAATTCTAATGTTGCCTTTATATTTGCTAGAACCTCTGGAAAGTATTATTCCGAAAAATAAATACGGGGTGAGCGAAGAATCAGTGTAAGGCTAGCATGATTTCGATCGCATAAGCAGGTCAGTGTTTCTTTCCAACGGCAGCGAGTTAGCGTTCGTAAAGGACTGTTTCGCAGAGGAATGATCGAGCCGAGGGTGAAACGGCGTGCATTAATTCAGCAAGGTTAAAAATGCACGACACGATGAGTAGGTAAAAAGGATAGCTTAGTCACCTGTGCGCGAAGTCAGTCGCGCACGATACGTACATTCGATAAGGAGTCCCGGTGACGTGACTTGTCGGCCTGGTGCTATTGCAATTGCTATTGCCGCCAGGCTGGCCGCCATTTAAATTTCATTACGAGCCTAAACTATGGCCGTCTTAACCGCACACAGGCCGAGCGTCGAGCTGGTGTAAAAACTCGCTATTCTGAATTACAGGGCCGATAAGCCAGCCTAAATTCATTCCATCGATTCTCCGACGAATGTGGAACTCGACAATAAAACCTGCCGACTTTATAGATGTTATGCTAGTCTACAAAAAACCGTTGATATTCTTTATAAGATGCATATCTCGATGCTTTTTAAAATTGGAATGGTTTTTCACTAACGTGATCGCTACAATAGAATCGTCTAAAAAGTTCTGTTTGCAATAAAAATGAAAACTCAAATGGAACTTAGCGACCCATTACACTGTCAGTAAGTAAATAGAGAAAATGCTAGCACAAATTGAAATTTTTGTTGCCGCGCGATGGTGTTGGAATAACATTTTCCCGTTCACCGCAAATTTACATTTCCGTGGACATCGCATTCGTTTCAAAAATCCGCGCAGACAGCCTCGCAACCAGCGATTCGGAGATGGGGAGCTAAATTCTGGAAAGATTGTTAGGTGGGTTTCGCGGCAAGTTAACGGCCCCGCCTTAGATACGTTTCCGGACACCTTCAATGACGGTAATAACACTAACTTCTCCTCAGCCTTCATGGGAAAGCCTCGCGAAGACTTTTCATTCCCAACGCGCCGCTGAGGAACTATCTTCGGCGCAGCTGCTGAAGAGAAACATTTATGAAACAAAGAGAGGAATTATGGGGTTATTCCGGAAACGAAGGCTTCTTATTAATATCGCCATAAAGACTGCGGCTTTGAGTCACTTTAGCCAGTTTTCTAAATCAGTCTTCGTGAAATAGCCATTTCGGAATTCTTCAAGAAAAATGTTTACAAGAGAACCTCTTAAATAAATCAATAACTACTACAATCTTGAACATATCGATTTGAAAAAATTCACGAACACAGATCAGATATGCAAGGATAAGTCCAAAAAATTTCGTGAAGATTGACATTATAGTGTATCCAAAAGAAATTTTCAAATTGCACCTACCCCTCCAGTCGAGAGCAACCCCTAAAATCCTTCGGAGGAGAATCGAAGCTAATAAAGTCAGGCAGCAAGGACGACAAATGTTTACCAAGATTAAGGACACCGCGGGAGGGTGGTTTTTTGCCGGTCCCCGTTTCCCAAGCCTCGGCTACACCTGATTTAGGCACGGTTATACTCGAGCGTGCAAAAACCGATTCGTGTGCAGAGACGCTGAACGGACAGGCGGACGAAGAAGCGCCGCTATCTCCGTGGAGGTTAACGTTCACCAGAAGCTGTTCACCCGCGAGGAACCGAAGGCGTGTTCGAGGACCTCTATTGAATTAACTCCATTCACCAAATTGCTCTCGCATTATGCTGGATCACGGCTGAGCTAAGTTCCACCCTCTCGGCGACGACGCAGCAAGGAGCGGAGCGGAGCAGAGCGCGGCAGAACGGTGCGCGGTCTCTCTGTCACAAACGGCCAAGACAAAGTCACCAAACGATTGAAATTCGTAGTTCGTTTCGCGGAAAGCGTCGGTATATGCGAACCGATGCCCCTTTGCAATTCATCAAAGAACTCCTCCGATTTTCCGTCGTCGTCGAGGATTCCCGGATAAGAACTGTTTGGCTGCTGATTGTCCTCGCGCCACGACGAGTAGAACTTTTCTATTAATTATTCTGGGTGCATTCTACCTCCCTGTAGATCGCCGGCATCCCTAAAATATATTAGGTTCGCGCGCGCCGCGCGCGTGAGAAAGTTCTGTCGTATTTTAAAAAAAACAATTGAATCAACTTGTAAAAATATTTGTTTAATATTATTTAATGATATAATTTCCATTACTTGTAACAGCTTCGAAGAAAAATATAAATAGTTTCTGTGATAACGTAACGAGAAGAAAAGATTTAGATAAGGATAATACATATTATAGGATAATACTATAAAGAATAAGAAGTTCTGAAATCATTGACACGTGAACGCGTGCAAACTCATTATTCAGGCGAACGTAAACAGAGAGGATTTTCGAAGGAGATGAGCATTTTGTCGGAGGAGAACGAATGAAAATTTTAGCGGATTTTGCGTTGATAAATATTGGCGCCATTAGAGTAATAAATAAGTTTGTCTTGCAGATAGAAATGACGGCGATGCCAGTGATTTTCCGCGTCGAAATACGTTTAAGGAAAGAATCCGAACGTTTTCGCCAGACAATTTTATTTTCTATTTTCATATTTCACGTGCTTCTATTTTCTCTTCTTCATTCTCTCTCTCTCTTGCTCTCGGTCGCGCTCTCCTCGCTCTCTGCGTCTTTTTATTTTTCCTCCGTATGTTCGTGCTCACATATAACATTCCGGTCGGGAGGAAGACGGGAAGGACAGCAGAAATCTTGAATTGTGGAGGAATAAAGAGAAAAAGGCGCAAGGGGTTGAGGAAGCGAGAAGAAAACCGAGGGGACACTCGCCAATTTCTCCCGACGCTACCGCGTGCTACTACAGCTGTGAGTAAACGAACGATAAATTTGCCCTGAAAAATAAAAATAAAGAGAGAGGTCGAGAGGGACGAGAAACATCTCGCGCGATGCACAATAGCTTTCCCTGCAACCGGCCCTTCCCTTCCTTTACCTTTTCTCGTCCCCTATTTCTTCCCGCGCAATTGTCCACCGATCGAGAATCGTGTTGGCGATCTAATTCAATTTCTGACACCTATTTATTCCCTCTCCCCGCCGCCGCAAACACGATTTTTTCCACAATACATGCACGAACATTAATTAATTGTCCTCCGAACAAAATTTCTACGAGTACATTAAATTTTCCCTCAATTTTCACACAGCTCTCGTCATTCGTTTACATTATTTTAAATTAATATACTATACATATTTAAATTAATATACATATATAATTAATACATTTTAACGCTGTTTTGTTACAGCCCCTCTCGTTTATTCATATTCCTATCATGTTAAAAGGGGAGGGAAAATATAATGACGTTACTGCACAGGCAATTAAATGCCTATATTTAATTACTAGATAAAGTATTGTAAAACGTCTATTAAGAAACTGTCAATATTTTAAAAATATTAAATTGCACGAACTGCTGTTACCCGGAGTATTTTCCGAAATAAAAGGGGCCTGAATAATATAAAATGTCTATTAAAAGCCCACGGGAAATTATTTTCCAGGCTATCGGTCCAAGCATTTCAAAAACAAGATAAAATGGACCGAACAGTGCAAAGCATCTATTGAAAAATTGGAGAAAATACAACTTCATTTGGCCACGCAAACGGTGAAACGCTGTTTAACAGAGCAGCGCAAAGAGACACGGAATAATATACAAAAGCAGTGTTCAGAAGCGGAAATAAAGTGGAACATTGATTGCCGGGGCGGCGATTAGAATGAATATATTTCTGGAATAACATAAAACTGATACGGGGGAATTGACGAACCTTTCAATACGTTTTTCAAGATCCAGCGGAGGGGTGAAGTATCAACGCGCGCGGCTTATTCGTCCTGAATGCGAATAAATTTCGCATCGTCTGATTTGCTGGGCGAGAGGAGGCGAGCTCCGCGGCTTTCAGGTCGGCGTGCGACGGTGAATCCTAATTATTGATTGCGCGGATAGCGCGCACCTGTACACCGATGTTGGCTTGTCCCACATTTCACAAATGGCTCGACGATATTTTCCTTTTTTTTCCACGCCGGTTTCCTTGCGTCTTCCCTTCGAGCGAGCAAAACAAGATAAGCCGCGATTCACGCGGCCGCTCTGTTATTCCCGCTTTGATTGAAAAAGGACAGTGAGAAGATATGGGGACAGCGAGCGGGAGAGCGAGAGAGAAGGGCCGCGAAAATTTCTGGCTAACGAGAGAGCAACGGAACCGCGGCCGAGGATTTTTTTAATTAAAACCGAAGGAACGGGGAAAAACATTCAGCATCGGCGGCAATCGTCAACGACGATCTTTCAACGTAGCAGGGGAAAAAACCAGGTCGAAAACACAGCGATGCTTGTATTCTTTCGCGCGTACGCCCGCCAGCGAAATTACGCTGGATACTCTACGGGAGGCGGAAAGAGTACGGGACGACGGAAATCTCGTTAAGGTAGGCAACATTATGTACTATTTGCGGGAAAAAAAAGCATTGGTATTATAACGCGAGCCTGCTTCTCTCCCTCTCTCTCTCTATCTCTCGCTTTCTTATTTCTTTCGTGCGCGAGAGACCGTTGCCGTTTCGTGTTTTACTCCTCGGGAAGATGAATGGAGTTAACTCACTTTGTTAATGCTGTTATGGGTAATGGATTGTCCGAGGGGGAGGAGGGAACATTGTTTCCTTATTCGCAATCAATATCTTTCTTTCCGGCGCCGCGGCTGCACGTCCTCATCCGTTAGCACCGCGAGACGTTACCTTTCTGCGGCTGACTTCCACCGTAAATTATAATTGAGAAGGAAACGTCGGCGCAGAAATAAATACCAGCAACTATTCTGTTTCTACCTGTAACACTTAATGGCGCGAGTGATTCGAAGTTCGCCAGGAGCCTGCGGACTCGCTATCGCGCTCAGAAATGAACGATTCTAATGGCACTTTGTGTAATTGTAATTTTGTGGCGGGTTACCGGAGCTGTAATTTATGTTCCCTCGTGGCTGTTCTCGGTAACTACGGTGTTCACGTTTCAGTGTTACGTGTATGTATTTGTTTCGCCCGTGTTTGTTACGATTAACACCGTGTCTACCGCGATCAGATATTCGGTTTTATATCTTACAATTTCAGAATTACTTACATACTTGTTCCACGTATGTATGGACACTACAAAAATGATGAAATGGGGAGATAAATAGGGGATGAACGATTTGGGCAAAAGCGATAGATAAATAGTCTGCTACGAACGACGGATCGGGTTAGATACATAATATAGGCGAAAAAGAAGAAATAGGTAAATAAGGAAGAAATCAGGGGGTTAGGTACGGTGAAAGGCCACCCCGTTCAACAACCATCCCCCACTTATATATTGTAAATACCATGTAATCCGATGACCTCTCGGCGACGGTCCCTTCATTACCGGCGCGGATGCCATTGTTCCGTTGCTATAATTGAATTCCCAAGGCAGCCGCTGGCAACCAATCCTCATCCTCTCAGCATCAGCGATCCGAGACCACCGCCGATTCCACGTCGAAACTCTACGAGATCCTGATTTACCCCATTCAGTCGGGAATAATGCGATATCCCGACCCCGAAAGCCACGTCGAACCTCACTTCGAGCGAAGTCATCTTAGCAGGGGTTAGCTTGATCTCGTGCACAATTCTAAATGTCCGTTTACTCGTCGCTGTCGGTTACCCGACTGACATCCCGGCCTCTCTCCCTTTCACTCTCTTCTTTCTCTCTCTCTCTCTCTCTCTCTCTCTCTCTCTCTCTCTCTCTCTCTCGATTTCCATTTTACAAACGAATACCGGACCACTCTCTGAATTTTATCGGACCGATATCTCCCATCTCGTCATTTCAAACCAGAGAATTTGCTGACTTAATTAAATATCTCGGGAGATAACTCGCTCACCCTCTCCACGGTCACTTACGATTCTTACAGAGTTCTCGTCTTCACGCTTTAAATTTAAACCTCGGTCCTCTGCGCTCCATTATTTTATTGTTACGAGTGTCGATATGTTACGATATCGATACGTCGTGCCGAGTGGTCTTCGTTGCTAATAAATTTTCCTTCTGAATTTTGTTCGAACTCGAGGAAATATTTACAAGTACTGAAACATATTTTTTTGAGAAATCATATGGAGCTAAAGCGGAAGGATAAGCTGAAAATTTTTGGTGTTATTTTCCCGTTGCAGTAAGGATCTTTGGCAGCAAATCAACTAGTGTCCCAGTTAGGTTGAGCAGGTGCGGTATCCGCGCGATGAAAATGCAAATGCATCGTGTGCGGGTTCGCGGTTCGATCGGTTATCCGCCCAGCTCGCTCACTATCAAGAGATTGACGTCGTTTACCTCGGATGATCAAGGATAGGGCATCGAAGGGTCTTTGTGGGACGTGTTTCGCACTTGGTGCGGAGAGGGGTGGGGGGAACGACGCAGCAAGCAGAAACGCAGCACGCACCTAGGCAGGAGGCGTACTAGAGGACGCGCACTGTCGCAGCGAGCAGTCCTGTCTCCGCCATGACTGATGACCGGCATTACGATTTGTCAATAACAATTGTCCCGGGTATAACTGCTCCGCGCGCAAACTGCAACTGATGGCTAACATCGATTGTTCACGTCGACGCGTAACTGTCCGGCACCGAAGTGACCCATAACGCATCCGCACCAAAAATCTGCCGCCGACAGACCGACGCGAACCCGACGGAATGCCCGCAACGTTGTTCGCGCTAATATGCGGTATCTGTGCCGTTGATTAGTCGCTGCCGACCAATCGCTGCGATCGAACTGTCGATCCACGTTTGCTCGACAACCAGCCGCTCATCGCAAACGATCCTTCTGCTATCCCCTTTTTTCAATCCTCCTGTCGAGCACGATTCACGAATTTTTTCCTGCGAAACCAAATAAGATCTCTTTACGAGACCTCGTAAATTTGTTCATACGTGTTTGAACTACTTTGAACTACATGAATTTTTAGAGGTCGATAGCATTGTTCGAACGTTGACAAAATTTTCTTTTCGATGAAGCCAGTGGTCGTATTTTTCACCCGATTTTCTCCCTGTGCGCTCTCGGAATTTTTTTCTGAGAAAACAAAATAGTATATTTCTATGAAATTTTTCAGACTTGTTTACACGCGCTCATGAATTTTTATTGTGCTGTTAGAATATTTGAAAAATCTGTTTCTCGATGAACGAGGGTGTGTATGCATTTTTTGTTAATTTTCACAGAACATTTTGAGAACTTTCTCGCAATGAACTGAATATTTTTTTTATGCAATTTACCGGAGTCATTCGATTGTGTTTGAACTACATGCATGAATGTTTTTGTTTATATTGTATTGTTTTACACTCTGAGATCGGTACACTTGGAATTTTTTTGAACTACACTAAGCGAGAGAATTGTGAAATTTTTTAGATTGCTATCACGAAAATTGCGATGGTTATTGGCCGAGGAAGAGGAGCAGTTGGAGAATTTCATTTATAATGCCAATGACTAATGAATTTTGTACAATTTTTATTTGTTTTCGATCTACAAAAATTAAAATTTGTCCAATATATAATATATAATAAAACCAACGTTATGAATAGTAATTGAAATAGATAGTTAACATCATTAACTCTTTGAAGGTTCAAAGCGAGATGTTATAGACTATAAACTATAGCGGCACGAGGTAGAGTATCAGTAGCACCCGCTTGAAGGGATTCTATTTTACGGCCTCGCTATAACGTTTCCATCGAGAATACTTAGAAGCCATTCGATATCTTATAGCGGCGGAAAGTAACTAATTTATAATCATTACATCGAGCGGTGCTAGGTAGAGAACGTTCTTATTGTTCGAGCGAGAGAAATGGAGTACCTCGCAATATATTAAAATGTTCTCCATAGGTAGTCTCCACTACCATAGAAATGTTCACACAATAACAACAACTTACAATTCAATTCAATTAAAATTCAGCTACCACTACAATGTATCCAAAAACTAAAAACTAGTTGATTCAAAAATGAGAAACAATTACCATCTATCCTAAAAATTGCGAGTTGCTATATTAAGTCCAGGGAGATAAGTAGGGGTTGTTAATTGAAAATGGCGGATAATGATGTTTGACTGTTGTTACGCACGAACAATAAGCTGAGTTAATCTTTGGCAGCGAGAGCACTGCCATCGAAATTTGTGGCGAAGGTGGTCACCCGAGTAAACATCGGTTTCACGGGGACCGTTGGGGAGGAGAAAAAATTTACAAAGAAGCAACCCCTTTGGCGCTGTTCGAGGACGAGTTTCGTAATTACGTTACGGAGCTGCGGGGATGGACGTCCGGGGGTGTAGCGGGTGTGGCACTAAACGAGGGAGGCTCTGACTTTCTCGGTCGGTCGGCCATGCATTCAACGGCAGCAATGGATTCTGTCAATAACTTCTTTAAAAGAGCCTAAATTCATTATTTGCCTTCTATTCAGCGTGCTGGCGTGCGGCCCGCTTTTTTTCGGTTTCCTGAAAAGTTTCGTTCGCCGGGGTTATTCTCGGAGGGTCGTGACAGCGCTCTCTTCCTTTCTCCCTCTTTCTCTCTCTTTCGCTTTTTCTCCTTCTCGCTCTCTCGATCCAATATTCCAAATCGGGATGTATTATTGATCATGCGATATCGACGCCACACACGGCGGCACCCTCGTACCGAACGAAATGCCAATTCTTTTGGAAACTGCGAGCACTCTCGGTGCTCTTAGAGTCAGAATTATATTCGGAATGTGTAAAATTAACTGGGAGTGGGTCAGTTCCACTTTCCTCCATTTTCAAAATGAAACTCCTGTTCATATGCATTATACTCGACTTTCCAACACGTCTATATTCTGCGTTGAGCCAGCGTTGCAACTGCAAAAGAAAATTACCGAAAGCGTAGAATGGACATTTTCAAATAGAGATCCTTTCTGTTTTCCAGAAACAATTTCCGAGATTTCGTGGCGGGTTCGGCAGGATCTCCGCAGGATTGTTTATTCATTTATTAGACTGTGCAATTAATGCGACGACATCCGTTAATAATTCGGCGAGCCCGAGGAAATGTTTATTTAGCACTTATTAATAGCGGAGAAGCGTGGATAAAACGAATTACTGGTACACGTATTGGGACGCATCTGGTCGAGTAATTTATTAATATGTGAACGGCCGCTTCTGTTTTCAATATTTATGGCTCGAAATGTAGAATTCAAGAGCTTTCTTGCTCGCCTCAGGTTTTTAAACGCATTCCGCGAATGTGGAAAATGGTGGGATTGCAAGATTTCAGCACAAGAAAATCATTGTCAACGTAATTTATTCATAAAATTTCCACCATCAATTTCCCCACTGTTTTGAATTTAAGAATTCCAGGAATTAATTATGAAAGAATAAATAATGGTGTGTGAGCGATTATGGATCGCCGAAGGTATCGGCAGACCGATCGTCGAGTAAAATTGAATCGCTCAACTTTGATCAATGATTTATCTCCGAAAAGGTTCGACGATCACCTCGGATCCCCGCACGGTCCCCAAAGAATTTAATTTCGCTCGGAAAGCCATTATGTAAAAGACTCTCGGCGTTCCTCTCGGCCGCCATATAGGCAAACAAAAAAGGTCGCATCCCGGGACGCATCCCTGTAAACCGAACGAGTTTTTAATTGTCGAAGCACCCCGCCACGGGGTCACTTCGTCTCGAGGGTGAGAAGACACGTGTGGTCGACCCGTCAAGATCTTTCTCCCCCCTAATTGTCCTCATATTTGACAGGCGACGTTATCTTTCCGACCTGCGAGTGACACAACACCGGGCACGTTTCTCCCAATGCCTTTAACCTCGCGACATTCGAGCAACTGTTACATTCGCATGAATCGAACTCGCCACCCTTGCCTTCTAATTAAAATCGCTTGTCTTCGCGATCGAAACTGAAGCTCCATTTTATAATCATGTTGACACAGGTCCACGAGGATTGAGAACTTCGTTAAGCATCCATATTAATAATTATTAGTGGCTTTATTATTAGTGACTAGAGACAGTGGATTTTATGCATTTAAATACTCTTTAAATTAGTCTTTTAAATTTTTCTCTCTTGCAGATAAAATTAAAACAAATTGTCCTTGCTTCACAAAAGCTTCGAAAGCTTCAAAAGGTTATAAATGTATGTTATAAATTTCTGAACATTTTCATACGCTATAAATTAATTTCAGTTCCGCGACTTGATGCTGTCTCACAGAAATGACAAGAGTGTATTTTATCGAGATTTTATGCGACTACGAACGAATAAATTGAATATTCCCCGCATAAAGTATTGAATGAGGAACTGTAAAACAAGAAGCCAGAGAACATGTGTGTGTGTGTATTAATTTTTCTGAGGGAACAATCATCGGAACCGGAGGTGTAAAATACGGGAAAATTTATCCGATTTGAAAGGAAAAGTTTCTGAAGGTTGAACGCGCGCTGGTTAATGACGTTTCGGTTTATTTGTCGAACGGCGGAAAGAACGTCACGCAATTCCGGAGATATTGGCACGGGCAATTGTTAACGAAGCTTGTATAGGTATCCACGGTTGGACGGGGATCAGATACGTGTGCGTCGAGTCGTTTCTCCTCGTTAAGGGATTCCGTAGGAGAAGATGGAGCTGGCGTGCGGATTGCGGAAACAGTCGCGAGCGTTTTCGCGCTTCGCAGCCGCAGAGCAGTTCGGAGTTGCCATTCGGAGCACGTAGATTGCTAACCTAACTTGTTTAGCGGTTTTAGCGGTATTTGATTAGTTGAGTGAATTTCCGAACTGTTCCAGACCGCTCGCCTCTGCTCGACTCGCTTCTACTCGCTTCAGCCTCGCCTCGCCTCGCCTCGCCTCAGCCTCGCTTCTGCTCGCTCGCTTTCGCTTTGGCTGGCTTCGGACTTCGCTCGGGAATCGGACGGGCGACAAACCTTCGACGAATTTTCCGCGTGCACGCTGTCCCACTACGTGCCTTGTGTATATTGCCGCTTGTATCAATGCCGCCGATTGACTGATTGAATGGAAACTGTGACACCGCGCGGGCTCTCTCTCTCTCTTTCTCTTTCTCTCGATGCGAACTATCCCCGCATATACACACATCCTAAATCGAAATCTTACCTTGAGAGTAGTTCATGTCCTTCTCTCATGTACGTCGATGGCTACTCCTGATCGGAGTCGCGATCACGAACACAGATTACCACCTGCAATTAAAACAGTTCGTTAGCAGGCCTGCTTCGTCTTCTTTCACTCTGGGCTTACTAGATTCTTAACGAATTTATTTACTATTATCTTGTAGTTCTCGGGGAAGGGATTATTAGGGATTGTTTTATTTCTCCGTGATAAGATAATCAAGAGCTCAATCGTTTTTTAAATGTTCACAAAAATGTTAGAAAATAAATTCATAAAATCACGGTTAGAAAATATATTCATAGAAGGACAACGTATATCATAAAACAGATTTATAGAAGGTTCAAGGGAGGACGGTGTCTAAAATCCGTTCAGCGTACAATTTTTCTTAGCAGGAACACTTTTTAGAAGGTAATAGCTAAATTTCGGGGTTTCTCGAACGTCGAACAGTGTCGAATAATTAACAGGGTCAGCGGGTAAAATCAGAGTGTCAGGTTATTTATAGATATCGTTATCGTCATCGGTTGGCCTAATCCCGTGGCATGATCGATCAGCCGTTGCCGGAACGATTTGGACGTTCGTCTTCCTCTGTTCCACTAGCTGTAAGTCTCAGCGACCGATGCCGATTGGAAAATCGAAGTACCCACGAGAGCGGTTACGGATACCCGTTAAACCCCCTTAGCGGTGGCAATATACGAGAAGAACTTATTGGCTAACTAAGCCAATACCACCGCAAACGATGTGTCCATCTGGCAAGCTAATTAGCAAATTATGAAACGAATTCGAGCGCTAGCTCTAATAACCGTGGCTGTATTGGCCTATTTTATCCGTTACGCGCCAGTTGTAACGTTTCCGTTTATTGTTCGACGTAATTGCATTCCTGATACGATATACCCGGACGCCGGTAAACTTGGGTCAAGTGGTTTTTATTTGCGGTACAGTTATCGTTAAACAAGCAACCGGAGAACCGCGGCCAGGCACTCTTATATGAAGCCGAACGATTCGTGCAGCTGCAGTTTCAGCGAAAGTGAGAAAATCACGCTTGAACCTTTGGTAGACACCAACCGAATCATTAAAATTTGACGAAGTCCCAAAAATTTCCCGGTAGAAATGAAATACAAGTTCCTCTGTTAATAGATTTTTCTGCAATTAACGTTCCAGTTAATCCGGAACCGTGAATAAATAATTCAAGAGCTTCTTTAACACGAGAAGTTTTAGATTCGTTAAAATAAACTTCCCCAGATTTTTCATTTTAAAATTACTGCCGATATAAAAGCGCTTCCGTATTTTTACGAGATTGTAATATAAATTCTGAAACTATACAACCTCGGGAATTTTATAGAAAATTAATAGTGAGTTCTATTGACTATATAGTGGATTTCTTGTGGAGTGAAACGGTTATTAAACGACCGTCTGCCGTTTAATAACGCGAATTCAGATCACGATCCACTCGACGGATATTTATTCGAAGACATCTGTCTTCGCGGTCGGAACAGTTCGACGTATATGTGGAGGATACAATTAGAGGAAAGTGGAGGAAGTCGTCTGAGCAAATACCACTTAGGAAAATACAATTGGCAGCGGCGGTAATCGAAGAATGCATTTGCGTCGCGGCAGAAAATGCTGCTGCCCGAAATAATCGGATAACGCGCGTCGTTCTGAGACACAAGGATATAATGGAGAACTTCGGGAAGCGGAAAAATAAGAGGAGGGAAGGAGCACTTACGGTTGTGATTCGATATGCCGGGGATAAATTGATACGAAATGGATTACGGAGTTAGTATGTACCGGGTGATTCATAACGCGTGCCTCCTTTATACACACGGTGGCTGCAAAATACATCCGAACCAAAGCGTTATCCATTCTACTCTTCCTTTAAATAATTAATAAAGCGCTCATTTTGTTAGCAGAGCATTTGCAGATTTTTTGCAATTTCTTTAATACAAGAAATTTAAAGGACAATGGTTCCATGGTTGACAAGTTTTTATTTTACAATATTTTAAGATTATTCCAAATTTAATAATTGACACAAGGCCTGACAAGGTGCACCTTCAGAAACTGAGAACTACAGAATAGATCTTCCATAACCCATAGTAAAAATTAGTGGAGCGGGATGGAGGACACTCGGGTGCAAGTGGGGTGCGAACGCGAAGATAGATTTATGTTAGCAACAGTATCGAATAAAGAGAATCGGCGCAAAAGCTCCGGCGACAGAGGATAACCGGAGGGAAGAGTGGACGGGGGAACGAGACGTTAACGACGATTCGTGACAATTGAATCCCCGGGCTGGCCTTTTCAGTTTTTACCTTTTCGCCTTTCAGCCTGCAGCCTTATTGCGGGCCACAGAGGAGAGGGCTGGACGATTCAGGGCTGGCTGGAGTCGCAGGCCGACAGGGTTCAAGGAGCATGGTTCTGGCCAATTCTTCTTTTCTCTGTTCAGTCGGTAACCGGCAAGGGAAGACGTTTACGCACGTACGGACCTGCACACGTGTGCGTCGGAGCTTTGCCGGATCCGGGGAGGTCTCGGGGTCTTGATTCTTAAAATTCCCGGTGCACAGGGTCTCGTTCCCGTAGCCCCGCGGCGATATTGGAGAACCTATCGCTGACTTCTCATCTACTCCTTGGCATTCAATGGAACCGGACGAAATATTCGGACGCAATTTCTTTATGATAATTCAATTTTTCCTCCCGCGCCATCCCCTTCGCTCGTGACTATCCCTTCTCTTCCACTCCTCTTCGCCTCTTCTTCGTCTCTTCCACGACTTTCGTCTTCCTTCTTCGCGATTCTGATCCTCCAGACCTACACGGACGGTCCGTCCGATGGCCTACACGGACCCTACATACCGAACGTACCTTTTCTCCAGCTTTTTATCCTGCAAATGGCCGGACCTTATTCGCCCATATTGCCGCGAACAGGCTCCCAGCCTATAGAATCCCATCCGCCTTTCGTGAATTCATTTTGAACGCTTCCGCCAACCGTCAGAACTTCTGCCGTCGCGTCGTTATTTCTCCGACCAGGGTTTATGGAAACTGATCGATCCCCGGGAAATTTACCGACGCCGATAGACCGTCACACCTATCGCAGTCGAGATGTTCATGATTCCGACGACGGAAATGATAGACGGTACTTCGTAAAATGATCCTCCACAGCTTGTTTCCTGATGGACATCTGCAATTTTTTCTTTTTTAGACGATATTAGGATTGAAGTTGAACAACAGGCCATTTTATGAAGTTAAGGTATGAGGATATTGATTCGAACTGCAGGGAAAATGTTAGAAATGATTTTAAAAATCGTTTATATGTCAGGAGAGAGCGGAAAGAAGAATTACCGAATCGATTTGTAGGCGTGTCGTATGAAATTTGTCGGTAACGTCGCAATGTCTACACACGGCCCCGTGCATATCGATGTATCGCTTAATTTTAACGACGCTGGAAGCATATATAATGTAAACCCAATACCTTGCAACATGCAGGGTGGTAAGCGCTATACGATCTGATCCTGGATACCAGCATCAAATCCCCGACATGGCCATTATACGCTCATTTCAGGTTAATACTTGGCTGATGTTGGTGCATTGACCTAACGACCGACACCGTCGGACATTAAAGTTGAGCACTACTGAGCTCTATCGTGCCGGCCGCATTGTCTGCCCTTATTTGCGGAGTTGCCGAGCAAATTATCCGGAGGATTTTGCCGGTGATATTGACAGTGTCGAGTATCCAACAGGAGAGCGAGGGAAGAAATCTTCGGTTACATTCTGCTATCCTGTTCCACCACCGACGCTAACCATTTTTCTAATTTCCCCTCTTCGATATTCCAGACGAAACGAAGCTGCACTTCAAAATTTCAAATTGAACACAACTTGTTAATATTTTTGTTGGATGTTTCATATATTTTCTTCGAGAAAAGACGTCCTTTTTGTTAAATTAGTCTTGTTAAATTAATCAAGTTTGGCGCACACTATCGAAAGGAGTTGCATGGGACCCCACCCATCAGAAATCAAACTTTCACAGAGGATTACGCACCGTCGATCGTCCGTCAAAGGGCGTTTCTTTTCATGCTCGTGTCGCCGCTAGCCGAAGAAACGGAAGAAGAGTGTCGAAAGTTCTGTTGAACTTTTCCACGGAGTCCGAAAACGCGTCGTATCCACCGGCGAAAAGGGAGCAACAAAATGCGTGCGAGGGTGGAGCAAAGTACAGTAGGACTTTCCCATGAACGAAGGAAACAGGAGGGATTTTGAGATCGTTCGGACCTCTACCAAAACATTCTACCATTTATAATCACGAAAATTCTGAATTAACAACGTTTATGTGTTGTAGAGCACGTTCGAAATTTTCGTCACGCGTCTGGCTCGTATAGGGGAAGGGTTTAAGAAGACGTTCGACGGAAAAAAATTGATAAAAAATGTGAAAGCGTTCTACACGTCACCAGGATGGAATAAATATTTTTGCAGTGCAAAATCCGAGGCGGAGAAGTCGGATTCTACGTTCTGGGCTAATTAATTCCCGCAGAACGGCCGGTCGGGCCGCGAGATGGTGCGCCCGATGTGAAAAGTAGCGAACGGGAGTACTAAAAAATTGAAGAGGGAACGTAAGGCACGGCCGAGGTATAAATAACGAGATAAATCCTCTTTTCCGGCTAACAGGACTCCTCGGGGTTCCCGCGTATCTTCATATTTTTTGGAAATTACACCGCGCACCGAGCTGGGTAATTAAAAGGCTTCGCGTTCCGCGACCCTTGACCCCTTCATAATTTGTAATTTAATTTCAGTAGTTGCAGCCGTCTTCTTTGGTTGTGGTCAGACGTTTTATTAGCGGCGACGCGACGGTCGCGCCGCTCTGTGTGCACGCATCCTTGCAGACTTTTGAGTCATCGCCGCCGCAGCAGAAGCCAACCGCATCGTTAAGTAACTGCTAGATCACGTACGGACAGATGTCATAAAACTTTGAAGGTGTACGTGTTCTGTGAAGCTGCACGAATGCCCAGGCAATAACCCTTTACGATTTTGTTTCGGCAGCCGCGAGAAATTCACCGCCGAGAACCACCCACCCTTCGGTATTGTCGCGATAAATCAGCTCCGGCCGTTGTAAAAACGCTTTATTGGATTCGTTAATCACGGGATCGCACCCCTAACTAAACATTTGCATTAGAAATCATTTTTCTGATCCATCTTATTCGGTCGTAATTAATGCACGTTGTGGAAAGCAAATCTAACAGAAGTGATAACAATTTGGGTTAGTATAGTGGAGAGGATATTTGTCAAAGTTGTATTAGCGGAGGGAAGATTGAAAAATTTCGTTTACCGTGCCATTGACACAGTTAGGTTTTCGTGTATTTCGTCGTATTTAGTCCGGGGAAAAGCGTTTCTCTTAGATTCGCAAAAAAAGGGATTTTCAATCTCGAATATGAAACGAGAATTTCATTTCCCTCTGCAGTCGGGAGGAGCTGACGTAAGCGGTGGATTCTTGACGACAGAAATTAAAAGCGCCCCGTTGATCCCATTAATCTTGAGATGATAAAACGATTAGCGATCCTAATGGAAAGAGATATTGAGGAAACGGAGAGAACGCCGTTCGAGGGCCGAACAGATGAAAAATTCTCAAGCACCCGGCTCCGGCGAATCATGGAATACCTGCGAAATAATACTATTCTGCCCGTAAATTAAAATGGCACGGCGAAATAAAACCCCGGCAAATATCCCCAACCGCAAACACCAAATATTCATACAATTCCTTCGAAATAATTACGGAAATTTGTATCACCGAATTCGCCACTTTTCTTACTCCCCTGTTTGCTAATTTATTATTCCTCGATAATAGATCAACGGGATGTAACAATGCGATATTTACATTTTTATGAGAAGACAATTTTTCTGCGCTATAAATTCGCTGCAGCCAAGAAACATTATATGAACTTGTACTACATCTTCCCTTTTTTGTACCGCACTCGATTCGAACACAATTGTTGAACTAAATAGAACGATCGTACGATTAATTGCTACAGTCGTCGGAGAACGTCGGAGAAGCAACTTGAACAATATTATAATGTTGTGTTAAACTAAGTCTGCCTATTTTCCAGTGTTTTCTAAAGCTCTCTCCTCTTTTAAAAATCCTCTTAGAAGCTGGATAAATTTTATGGCGCTTCTAATTTACAGCAAAACTGGCTCCAGAATGCGTGTGTTATGAAATAGTTTAGAACGATGTTACGATTAATTGCTACACTCGTCGGAGCAACTCTGCTTATTTTCCAGTGTTTTCTAGAGCTCCCTCCGGTTTTAAAAATCCTCTTAGAGGCTGGATAAATATTTCGCTTCTAATTCACAGTAAAAATGGCTCTAGAATGCGTGTGTTATGAAATAGTTTTGCAGCTATGAATTTGAAAGGAAGATGGAACTTTATGGGATCAATTTACTTTTATTTGATGGGTATAAGTTCCTCGCAGTAGTTTGAATGTTCAGGGGTGTTTCGGAGAGTGCTAGCCAGAGCTCGATGACACAGTCCTCAAAATGAATAATGCCGATAGTTTCGTGGATGATTCTAATACTGCTCGGGACGGACGTGAGCAAGAATAAAGACATTAGGCCGGCACGTACACCTCGGAATGATTGAATATGCGTCAGAGTGAATTAGTGGCGGCGTTGAATTAAATATAAGACGCTCCGGGGGACGGATCTGGGACGGTAGTCGCTATTAATGTCACCAACCCTAACCACGGGTCATGGATATCGTTCGGAGGGTGCATTCTTAATCAGGTGCGCCTTTCGGGTACACCAATCCGCCCTTCGTCGCCGAAACGAGATAATATAAAACTGCATCCGCATAGGCAAACCCCAATAATTTGCGAAAATCTATCCTCCGCAACCGCATCGGCTCAAGGACAGCCTCCAATCAACCGAACCCGCTGCTGGGAGGAGGGGGGTCCTGTACTATAATTTCCATCGGCACGCATCGCTGCGTCGAATCATTATAGAACGGAAATCGGTTGGGGAATGAATGCGGTCTGATTGCAACTAACTGATTTAAATAGTTTAATATTTATCGGGCCGCGAATACCCGACCTAGAAATCCTGATGATTCTCTGCTAACTATAGCACCAGCGTCACGGACGTTTGGTAATCGAAGCCTCGCAGGCTCGTTTCAGAAACCGTACAAGAATTCTGCAAAATTCGCCTAACCAGCAACATCAAGGTACATGCACCATATAATACAATTTCTTATCAGATATATATTTTACAAAATACACAGCTTCATATCTATTCACATTTAACACTGAACCTACCACCACCGGTCGTACAATCGAGTTTGTACATTTTATTTAACTGTTGTTGAGCTTCAGAAGACTTTTCCAAAAATGCACACCCTGTAAATCGTACTCGAGGAGGTGGAAAAACGTGGTGGAAGTGCATCGGTGGAAATCCAGGGACTAGACGAAAGATGCGACGATGCAGGTCCGGCAACAAACAGGGTAAGTGTCGCGTCCATCTTCAGGGCCAAACATTGCAGCCGGCCGAGCAAGGATCAATAGCTGAAGGGCGAATTGTCCAGCGATCAGAACCAATCGGTACTCGCGTGGCGTGGCGCGGCGCGGCGTGTCCCGTTACCAGGGGAGTTTCAACTTCGAAATTCGATTTTGCGTGGGAGCCTTTTTTCAATCAGCGTTATCGGCCGGTTGGCAACCCTATCGTCTGTGGGGGACCGGTAACAAGGTAAAGTCGCGGTGGAGGGAGAAGAAGTGGCCGATTGTAATAGAAGGGACGAGCGAAACACAGAGAAAACGAGGCGGGATCACCGAATAAAACCGAATAACGTTCACCCAGCCGTTTCTGTCCGTTGCTTACTCCGAGAGGACACGCTGAGAAACGCTGCTGCTGCTATCTCTCTCTCACTCTTCTTCGCGGAGCTCAAAAGAGAACGTTTGCTTCTCTCTTTTCCTCTCTCTCTCTCTCGCTCTCTTCTCTGCAAGGCTGAACCTTCGAGACTTTAAGTCTCGGCACGTCGTCGATGAATGGCCTGACGAGACTCCGCGAGACTTTGTGAGACAATCGCTTGGGAAATCTGGGGACCCGCTGATCCACCCTATGTCCTTGCCTATCCTCATCCCACTGTCTCTTCGGAGACATCTTTCGATGTACTCTTACACTCCCCGTCTCGGTCCATTCCGCCTCCTCTCAGGAACGTCTCTCTGCCCCTTGGTCTCTCGCGTGAGTCGACTCGACTCGACTATAGTCGTCTCGCTGCCCGTTTAATCCTACGAATGGCCCGCGATTCAATTTCTCGACCGTGCCAGGAATTGCCTCGGCCACAACCGACCCCGTGAAAATGACGCGACACTTCCGCAAAAATTACAGGCATGACCACCGGCACCCGCTTCCTCGGTTCAATGATCGTAGCTTCCTTGTGGGCTGCCGTTTCTGGAATGGTCGTGATTGAATGGCCGTTTTGTACTTTAAATTTATTAGTAGTAATTTTGTTCTTTATTTATGAAATCGATTCCAACAAACTGAAAAGGTTTCTAATATCTAAAGTCCACATTTTCAGGCTTGCGTTCAATGGAAAATGAGGAGAAAATTGATATCGTTCAGGTTCTTTGTGGTGAAACATAGTAGAGGATAAGGGGTTGAATTGTCAGAGCATTAACATTTACCGGAGCATGGAGGGTAGAAGACGACCATCGTTGACGTATTCTTGGTCCTTTGATTGTCGAAGCAGTCTCCGGGAGAGCGGGCTTTGAATTAACGTAACAAAATTTGCCGACCTGACCAGGAACCCGTCCCACCCGACGTATTAATTAGAAGCCCACCCTTAAAGCACCTGCTCGGTCTAGCCTTAAAGTACCGCGCCGCGGTCTGGCGAATTCAGTGCTCGGATTTCACGTAGCCAGCCCGGAGTTTAGTACACCGTGGGGGTAATTATTCAACCGGCACCTCCCGTGGCAAGGGAGAGAGTCACGCGAGGGTGGCGCAAGCGGGGGTGTAGACCCCGTAGAAGAGGGACCGCCACAGGCAGAGAACCTCAAGAGAGACCGAGACCGAGAGAGTGAGAAACAGAGAGACAGAACGTTGGAATCAGGGAGAGAGAAAGATGGTAGACCGAGGAGAGAGGGTTTCTGAGCGTGTCATCAATCACTCCGTAACGTACGCATGTATGTACTCGCGAGAGCCGAGGCGGCTCGAAATAATTAAGCATGCGTGGAGAAATCGTTCCTCCTGGAAACCCGGCGAACAAAGATTTTCGGGATATTTCGCCGCCGACGCTACGAATAATAAATCATCTCGCTACAACATTATTGTTCGTTGCGCCAGCTTTCCGAATCCTCCGTCTTCGGTTGACACTTGGCCTCCTCCAAAATTACTCTCCCCTTAATTCTTCCTTCAACAGCGATCCCTTAAATTATCCAAAACTTCTAAAAAAAGTGATCATTGAGATGAACTCAAATATACAGCAATTTCGATCGCATCATCCAACTCTAATTCGGATATTCCCGGATTTTCCAGCTGGAAACCGGCAGTTAACGCGCTAAACTTTAGAGCATACTCGGCTTCTGAATTTTCCGCGCCGCGTAGCGCTGCTTCTCTAGCCGTCGGGGACCAGTCGTTAATTATACACAGTGCTATAATATTAGAGCCAACGAGGATAGCAAAACCATAAGAAATTTAGAACCAAAGAAGAGATAGAACACTTTATCGCTGTATGGAGGAGTGATTTTATTTGAAATTATTATGCTTGATACAAGATCGTTGTTGGCGCCCATCTTGAGATTCGGTTGGTTCAATGGTAGAAACGATCGAGTCACGGAGAAGACGAGTGATTACGACGACAAAGTTGATTAGGTTTCACTCGTCGTTTAATCTAATGGCGCTTTTAAGTGCCATTAAATCCACGATGGAAATTAGCACGCCGCGAGCTCACGGCTTAACCTTGTTACAGGTGCCTCGTTACACCCCGGGAAGCGACTCTTCTTATGCATCATGGCGTATTTGTCGATGGTTTGCGATTGGATTTATCGCGTCCAACGTGATATCTCGAACTTCTTCTGCCTTATCCTTCTAACCACTCGAAGGACGCTGTTTTACGCTCGATTCTCGTAACACACCTCTAATCTTCCATTAAGATGCTGAACTCCACAAACCAAGTAAAAAGTACCGTTTCATCTGTGTCTTCAGTATCAAAGGTAATCCACCAAGGAACAGTTAAAAATATCAAATTCGAAGGATACCCACAATGTTCTCGAGATATTTATTTCTCAGAATAAACAAGATCGCCATCTTCCGTTTCTCCAGCGTGAAACAAATGCAAATACACGATAACGTTTGTAAAATCTTCCGCCGTAGATCTTCTGCGGCGGCTCAGCATTTTTCTTTTTTAAAGAAGCGCGTGGGAGACCGTACAAAGTCATGGCCAAAAACGATTTATGCGTGGACGTTACTTTTCATGAAAACTTTCGCAATTTCGTTCAAGTGTGCTGTGTAGCTTACCTGGAATCGGGTAATATCAAGTTACCCTGTTAAATTGCGAGGGTTCGGTGAGCTCCTTGCTCGGGAATTATTCGTTGACTTGTGTTATTGGAAATGGTAACAGGCTATAAATTCGCATCAAGTTTGAGCTGTTTAACGTTACGGAAAACTGAAAAATCGAACCCTGAAATGGAGAAGCGTCAGGGGATCAGAAAGATCTAACTCTGCTTAGAGCGATTGAAGAGGCTATTACGAGTTTGCAAAAATATGAAATTTGCGCGATCTAAGAAAAACGAATATACCCTCCACTGTGAGATTATAATAAGAAGCCCAAAGATTAAACGAAAATTGAATGTTTAAAAATCTCGACGCAGGGAATCTGGAAGTCCAATGGGAAAATAAGGGTCAGGAAAATTCGGGAAAAAGGAGGAGAACGTCTGATAGAATGGGGTCGGCTTAGCCGGGCGTCGTCGTCTACAAATTTTATTGGTCTGCTGCTGTGTCGTTAGTATTCCCGACTATGCAGAACCAGCGGAAGGTGGTGAACAAAGAAGCAATGAGAGAAAGGCGCGGGGAGATGAGTGGGAGGAGGCGGTAGTCGTTACATTGGCGTTCAGCACGGCAACGCGCCACGCTGTTCCAATTTATAAAGCTGCCTGCGGAATTAAGAACCTGTAAATCTACGATTCCGAATTAGTATTCCGTCTGACGAACAGCCTAGCCGCCGCGCCGCGTCTCCGCGCGCCTGGAAAATCGGCGCCGGGGCGAGACGAGGCGTTCGAGCCATGTGGTGCTGCGAAAGGACCGTTCATAATGCAAACAACGAAGATATATGACGTGGAACGTGGAAAAGAGATCTAACGAAGAAAGGTGTAATGATCCCTCTGGCTTCAGCTGTTTCCGTTTTACTGCCTTCCCGACGCTGCTGCTTCCACGGTGCGCTTTCGGATCCAACGATTAGATCGCTCTGATGCTTCTGGCGAGTTGCAAAGCATAGTAAAATCAAATTCAACGGCGATCCTAAGTTATTATTAGACCGCAGATTTTGTGCATTTATCGCAAACACGTATGTCTGCAACACGGAACGTTAAAAGCACCAACAAAGTTACTGTAGCATCCCTCTTGACTCATTGGAATATTTCAAAGAAGAGATAAATCTTGAATAAAAATTTTTGTAAAGACGCATGTCGGGACCTGGAGTAGCACGTGGGAATTCATTTTGGTTTTACTAGAGGTTAGAGGCACGGTTAGAGGCACGCGATACGATTTACTAATTAATGGTAATTATTAATCGGGTGCACCGTTGGTGTTACAAACTACGTCATTTATTGACTTCAATGTCGAATCGATTGATCCAATAATGTACCCCTGTCGGATACGTGTCCTGGGCGGTAGTTAATTGAACGATAATTCCGATTTGATCAGACGACTAGACATTAATTTTCCCGACGTGTTAAATTTCATTTGTTAAGAACAAGCGACACACAATACCCGCCGAATCTCGCCGTTGAATAGCAATTTAGCCAAAATTGAATCGGTCGAAATCGATTTCAATGGAATTAACTGGCTACCCGGTGCAACGTTGTTTGCTCCTGTTTCTTGTGCGATGTCTACTGCAACGATTAGACGTTTCCGAAGTTGCTACTTAAACCAATGCAATCTTAACCATTATTCCATTATCCAAAATATAGTTTAGATTATTAAATACGTTGGTATCTAATCAATTGCTAAAGATTTAAGTATTGGAGGAGGTGTTACATTAATTTCATATGCATAAAATGAGAAAAATCATATACAATGTAATTATTCTAGGTCAGAAGAAATGCTTAATTTTCTAGTGAAAGTAGCTCCGACTAGTCTCTTTATCGACCGGTGATGATCAGCTGTTTTTAATCGTGTAATAATTATTAGAAAAATGTGTATGAAAGTTACAATTTTTTCCCGGGTTCGAGGGTGCTAAAAGTGGTCGAACGAGTCGGTCTGATTCGCGTTCGCAATCATTCGCCGCCCCGTCGAAAGGTAAACACGAGGCGAAGCCGGACGCCGCAATAAAAAGCGGATCGTTATCCAATCGGAAAAAGTTCGGGCCCGAATGAAAAATGCTCGGTTGTTTCCCTTGGTACGTGTGATTTTTGAGGCATTACCGGTAGAGAAGCTCGCCCGTCGAGGGAAAAGCTTTTCGTGGAGTTCCAGTTCCGCGAATAACGTTTTGTTCCTTAGGTCAGCCGCCAAAACTCCGTTCGGTCGGATCGCCGCGAATTCACTGGCCGTGTAAATAATTCCGTATCCACCGGGTTTCGAAATGCGCGGTGCGCCGTTACGTGCAGTATACATTAACCAGACAATTGCCGATGCGTCAACTTTGCCCAATAATCGATCGGGGGGACATTTCATTATTCAGAAAGTTACGCAAACTCGTTCGGCGCTGACCCAGAAAGTCCCCGGGGCTGGCTGAACCAGAGCTGCTACTGCTGCTGCTGCTGCTGTTGCTGCCTATGTCTATGACTTTCAATGAATGGAAAAAGCACATTTCCAACGAAACTGTTTTTGACGATGGCCGTCTACGCCCGGCGCGGCGTATGCAATGAAGACCAGCGGAGATGAGAGAAGGAACGAGAAACGAAAGAGAGGGAAATGCAACGCGAGCACGGTATAGTTAGAGACAGGAGTGGCCACTTCGATAGGCGGTAACGAGTGCAATTAGTGTGCCTATGCACGGACCCCTTCAATTTAGAAACCGCTGCGGAAGCGGCCCACGATCAGCAGGTCCGAGTCGTTTCACGGTTTCCAGGTAGCAAATTGCTAGGATGCGCCAGGGAAACTGTTAGAATACGTGCACCGGCTTATGGGGAACCGCTGCGTTCTTCCGACAAATTCCTTTCCATTCTTTCAGGAATGTCAATCTTTTATTTCCTAGCGTCGTTCACGTACTCTGGCAAGTATCTTCTAAGAGACAGATTTATTAGATCAGATTTGAAAATTACTCCTCACTTTTTCATTTTAAAAATTCACTTTTTCGGAGCTTCTCTAATTCCCAGAATTAAGAACACGTTTGCATCCCCAAGGCAACACGAAGCTCGCCGTGCTGCAACTGGTTTTGACAATGGACCCACGCCCCTTGTCTAGTCGTCTGTCTGTCAAGGATTATAATTTGACACTGTGGTTAGCCTACGTGTAAACTTCACCAACAACCTCTGGAGACCGCACAAAGGTGTCTTCTTCCAGCTTCTTAGTCGTTGTTTAAGCCTGAAGTGTCCTTTCTTGAGTGCTTCGCCGGAAACACTCGACAATTTAATAATACATGTAATTTATCAAATAATTATTGCCTCCATCTCGAAAGTTTAACAATGAATGTAGTGTGTACCATAAAATAGTTTACAATCTATAAATCTATGTACAGTGGGTGTACAATTTTGAAAAAGTTATTCGTTTTTAAAATGGGTACGAACACTTTGTCCACCCACTGTATAACAATGATAATATGCAGGAGAATCTGTTTTAATTATACCGGTAAAATTTCGGTGGAAATGATTCTTCCAAGGTGCGTATCACTGCACAAATGTGCAATAAATTTATCGCGTAGCTAGGCGTTTGTTGTTAAATAGCTATTATATTCGATACATAATTAAAGGAAAACATTAAATATTATTTCAACGTTTCGCTGTTCCCATTACATGCAAAATAAACTTCGGGGATTCTGTCCGGTGAAGTTCCGGTTTCATCAAATTTGTTTGCACAGTGAAGTGCAAAATTTCAGAGTGCGCCACGAAAAGAGAGGCACGAAAAGCGCTCTTTTGCATGTACTTAAATTACCGTCTTACGACTTACGCGAACGGGAATGTACATAATTTCCTAAGAAAAGAAGAAAAAAAAAAGTTAAATACTACACAGTTAGATTCTTTAAGGTAAAAGTTAGATTAAAGCGAAGTCGTTGCATACCGGGGCTTTCATGAATATTCCAAGTAGTCACTTATACTTGGCTTGTTCTCGCTCCAACAAAAACCATCGTCGATGCCATTGTCACCGAGTTCGCGCAAAAAGAGAAGGAATCAAATGTTGGTTCAGCTGCGAATGGCTTGCGAACCAGCGATACGTGCCAATTCATAAAAGAACGAAAAAGGAACGCGTACACTGGCGAAACCGGGCCGCATTTTCACATAAATGTTTTAAGAACGAACCACATTATATTCGTTAATCTAAACATTATTAATCGCCGTATAGTGTTACAATTTTATAATTGACTGAGTAAATGATTTTAGCACGCCCAAACAGAAATGGATCTTTCACGATTCGAACAAAATTATTTTATTTTAGAACAACCTGTGTAAATCGATGTAAACGGAGGGAAACCGTCTCATCATCGAGGATTACTTGATTTTGTACGAATGACAAGGAAAGAAAGTTTGTATAATCTGGATTAACAAATATCCGGGAATGTTGTCGGTCGGTGGCGTTATCAAAGGGGTCATGGGTAACATGTTGACCATGAATTTTGGAAGTACTGGGGGGGCGCAAACGGCGTGGCCAGGTTCCGGGTCCGGTCCACTGAATTCGTCACTAGGCACCGGGACAGAAATTCGTGTTCACCGTAGTGTAGACAGGAGTGCACGAAATGACCAAATTTGCATTCTTGACCGCAAATAGCGGCAGAGGGAACTGCTCGTAGAGATGGCGGCACGGGCGGAGCAAGGAGGCGAAGCTAAACTGGCACAAACGAGCTAATTTGCTCTCGTTAGTGTGACTGCGTACATCGTCCTCGTTATGAGCGGCGGCGTGTTAATTACACTTACACGTTGTCCGAACAGGGAGATAATGCATCCGGTCATCCAAGGTACCCTACGGTATGTATACCTGCAGAAGAGGAATGGAAACGATGGAACCTTGCCACGGAATGCGGACGAATGTTAACGTCGTTTCGGATCTTTTCCACCTTCCGAGCGGAGGCCCGTCAACCTCTCACTATGTTAACATCGTTTTTATCTGGCTCTTTTAACTCTCTCCATTCGGACACTATCCTACATTCACCTAACACCGACTTGGACGCATTTATTTAGTCATTATTTAAGAAAATTGTCGCCCTATTCAAGTGGGAGTTCGCTTTTTGTTTTTTGTTTTGAAAAGAAGACTGTCTGTATAATTCATGCATTTATTTCTCATGATTGGAACCAGATAAACTAAAAATGGAACGAAGCAGCCTTTGCAATAGCGTTTGATTTTCACGCAGGCTGGAACAGTCCGAAAAAGCTCGATCACAGGCAAGAGGACCATTCAGTCTTGCCGGGACCAAATATTTGCGTTAGCATGCGAATCCTTTGTGATAAACAACAGTTGCGCAGCGAACACAGGCAACAATAAAATCTCGAACGTGGAGCTAGTTCTCTCTCGGGCAGTGTAAAAATAAAGTGTCGCGATCGGTAGCAATAACAAAATGATAAAGTGCAGGGGAACACACCGGCGAACGGTTGGAAATAATAAATTGCGAAGCACTGTAAGACGATAAGGCGATATATCGAACGGCAAAGGTGACTGTGCCGCGAGAGACCAAAGAGAGAGAGAGAGAGGGAGAGAGAGAGAGAGAGAGGGGGGGAGAGAGAGAGAGAGAGAGAGAGGTGCAAAAAGAAGCGTGGAGAATAGTTGCTGATGAGGTAGCTATCGTGCTGTAACGTGGCGAGCTGTGCGCGCACGCTCTTTTCACGATTCACTGAGACAGTGTGCACGGAGAGAGAGAGGAGAGAGAGTAGAGAGAGTATAGAGATTGCCGACGACGCGCCAGATGCTGCCTGCAGCCGATGGAAATGTAAAACTGTGACAACTCCCGGAATAAAGTGGCTGAATAAAATACAACTAAATCCCCCGTCGCCTGCCTACACGACGCCCGTCGAGCCGCGCGGAACCTAAGGGGGTTGAGACACGCTGCAATGTCGCCAGTACCACACGTTACCGCCGAGACCCGTTCTTATATGAGATAAAGCGTCGAAGAGAATTTATCCGACGAGATATCAACACCTACGCCACCGCTCATCGGCTCTCGATCCCGAGCCGCTCCAAATATTCCTCGTTTTCGCCGCCATTTTGCCAATTTTCCCAACTCAAACATCCCTTTTATCGACGCTTTCACTGTCTTTAATTCCGTGTTTGTGGTACAACAATTTTCCTAGGCCTGGAAGTTACGGATTCGAGAAAAATTGAAGTATTCTTTGAAACAATTTGCCCTGAATTTAATTCTGCAGAGTTAATTGATTTGCCAATCTCGACGACGAAGGATTGGCTACGTGTTTTATTTCAGTGGGAAAGTTTGGTTCTCTAACGAGGCGCAATCGCGTTGAAACGATTCGAATAGTTTCTTTAAGTCGACGTCAGCGCTGAAAAGCGGAAGAGCCCGTTAAAGTTAGATATCAGCGATGTAAAATGTGTATTATGCACGAATGGGAAATGTTCTGTCAGAGGAACAATGTTGCACTTCCTGCTCTCTCTCCCTGTTTCCCCCTCCACGCGTTTCGCTGGTTGTCTTCCTCCTTACCATATCCCTCCTGTTCCCTCCTTTGTCACGAGATATTGCGGTTGCTAAATGGATTCATCAGCATTACCACGTCAGTCTGAATGTGGCTCAACCTTTGTAGTGGTTCGCCCATTTCTCCCTTCCGTCAGACTTCTCTCTCTCCTCTTCGTTAATATACTTCAACCGGTGCTACGCTGTGCATGGTAGGCTCCGTGAAATTTTTGCATAATGTAACTGCAACAGTTATTGCCTAAATCTGCTGGCGCAGAACCAGAGAATCCTCGTTTCAAAATTTTCGAAAAAATTAAAGCCTCGTACGTGTGGAATAAAATCAAAATGTAACGGTTCAGTGATTCTAAATCAAATGTAGAATTATCCGAGTAAATAGAAGTGAAGAATTGTAAAGAAAAATTGAAAGTACGTGCCAGGTGTTGACGCGGGAGTTAAAAAGCGTCGTAAATGTGTTTCGGTCTGCAGGATTCGCAAACAAAAATCTCGCAGCCGATTCGGTTGAGGGTGGTCGCGGTGCTAACGGGAGAAAATAAATCTGGGACAGGGTTTCGCACCAGCGAGGACTTAATTACGAGTTTCTTTAATCCCCGCAGGGCGGATAGAGAGCGGAAGAGAGGAAGAGTGGGAATATTTCTTCGTCGGGCCAGGCAAAAGAATGAAAGGGGAATTGCGGTGCGATTCCACTGGGCGATATTTATTGCTCGAAGCGGGTAGACACGCGTCCGCGTCGCAATATGCCGTGCGCGCTCACGGTGTACCACGGGGCTGTGTGTCACCGTCATTTATTACACTTTTAAACGGCGGTCTTGTTTCGCCCGGCCATCACTTTTCCGTTTGAGAAGCCCCGACGAAAAGGGGTAAACGCTCTCGGCTGTCACCGGGCTGCGCGCTCACAATTAAACGTCTCGTTAACCCGGCCCGCGGCCGACCTGCACTCGACTTTGTCCCCCGGTGAACAATGCCATTCGAATCTGCCGTTGCGTGGCTCTCGCACCCCGGAATCCTTCAAAGATGCAGCAATAAAAGCAACCCGGGCTTTTGCTAGCACGAGCGAAACACGCGAGACGATGCTCCGCCGACATAGTAAGAGGACATCCTGTGGACACAGGATCTCGCGTTTAATGCCTTTTCAGAACACCTCAAAGAATCCTCCCACGCGTGACGGGGTATTGAGCAGAGGGATGTATTCGCTATCTTCATCATCAGCCTAATGCCTAATCAAGGACATCGTCCTGTGATATCGCTTCTTCTTTCGCGAAAAGTGCTTCGAGGTTCAAGCATTTTGTCGTAGAAAGCAGCGGAGGCGTCTCAAGCGTTGATTTAAGTCAGGTTCGAGGAATACACTGTGCACTTCGCCAGGCCGTGCTAGGTGAATATGCGGCACAGATTCGAACTGTTTATACTCGGTGCTTAATGGCCGTAGAATATCGGCGTTTCTCCTGTTTTACATCGATCTATCGGCGCAGACGGCGCGTTTACACTACCTGGTTCCCTCTTCTACGATACACCGTGGCATGATGGAGCGATCTCAAACAGAACAGCGAAAACAAAGTGAACCGAGCTACACGAAATCTGTGTGCGCTCGCTTAGATGCCACGCGTTTAGTGTTATCGCAAAGCATACGCTCTAGCCTGGACCGTTCGCGTCGAGTGTGCCGATAACAGGCGAAGTTTGAACGACCGGATGGCAGGCTCCGAGAAAATTAGTGCTGGTCGCTCCTGAATTAAGTCGCTCATATGTAGCACTTGTTTGAACAGTGTTCTCTGAGCCATTTCAAACGAAAATTTCAGTTCTCTGCTTCATAAAAAGACATGAGAAGATCAAACAACGAAACAGCATTGGTGTGCGAAGCGAGCGATCGCAAAGTCGTGGGAAAACGAGTTTCGAGGAGAGAATGAAATAGGTAAACTCCGGTTGGAGCAGGAATCGATTGGTCGATCGAGCATTGTTAATTCCTCAATTATCCCGGGCAAATCGAATCCCCATTTATTAATTAACGCCGCGATAGGCGCGTCAGGTTCCAAGCGGGCCGAGTTATCATTGGTGTCCGCGTAACGACACGGGTTTCCGAGGAAATTGGGCTGACACGCCGTGTATGGAGTGCGTACTGGGAATCAGGAGTCACTCGATTCGACCACCGGACGATTGCTCCGTAATGCCTGGGCCGCGTGTAATACCCTGGTCCCAGGATCGCCATGGGACCAGGATCGTAACGTGGTGCAACGCCGCTGCAACTGCACCGAGTTCCAGTCTCGTGCTGTTGCCGGCCCTGGCTATTATGCGCGAGCAAGGGGGAACCACCGGCGTAAACGAGTTACATCGTTAGCGAACTGGCTAATTGTAATATTTACTTGACTCTACGCGACGGGAGCAGGCTCCGATTACCAACGGTCCAGGATAACGTACCGAAGCATCGTCCGATTCGACGTTCCAGGATCCTCCTCGAAACGTTTCGTTGCCATAGCTACCGAACGGGAAACCAATCGACGAAGTTACCAAACTATTTAACACCTCGGTCTGGGAACTGTTGGTTGGATAGCTGATTGCTGGATCTTCATGTAAATCGCCATTTTTGGAATTGATTTTTCACAGTTCGTTCCCAAGGCATTGAGACAGTGAACGAATGTATACAGTTGTTGTACGAAAAATTGTTTCGCACAAATGTTGCATGTTTTCCTGAGGCTTTCTTATCGAGATACGAGGGTCACCTTCAGTTTTTTAAATGGAACGTCTCTAATATTATTTCTCAAATTCGGATGAATTATGAAATTCGGGCAGTTATTGTTATAAGGGTTAATGCGTCTATTTAAAGAACACCTGTCAGGCTCCAGTTTCCCGCACCGAAACTTTTATTTCGCCTGAAGATCCGCAGTGGGCTAATTATGCGAGCATACCGTACGATTGTATCCAGCTAATATGCTGGTACATGATGGTCCGGTAAAATAGTAGATCAACGTATATCGAGATCCAGCACGCACACGAACACGCGCACAATTCTGACTACATCTGGCCGCGATTTACACAGGCACGCATCAATGCATACTGCAGCCTGCATTCGCTAGTTTAATATTTCAGGAGCTACTAGCAGTGGCAGGTTTCGGCGACACACATCCTAGCCTGCGATTCCCATGAGTTTATTGAAACAGCGACAGTCGAGTACGCAGAGAGAGCACAGGAGAGAACACGAATGAGAGAGAGAGAGAGCGAGAGGGAGAGAGAGAGAGAGAGCTCGTTCGAAAAGCCCGGGTCTCCGTTTCCGATCCACGGAATAATGCATTCTCCACCGCACCGTGCAACGAAACGTTCGCGAGTTCCTCCTCCGAAGAATCGGCCGTGAAAAATACACGAGGCTCCTTGACACTCAGTTCCTTACGATTGACACCGCTGCCCCGTGAAATCATGACAAGCCAGGATTTTCATGGCGGCCCGCTATCCGGCCGCCATTGTTACGGCCGATCGTACCGGCAATAAATTCCCTCGTGAAATTTGGATGATATTTTTACGATTCGACCCGCATGCACCCGGGGAATCGGCCTATCTCCGGCGATTCTGTAACGAATGCGCCATGGGGATCGACCTTGTCCACCGTGCTCGGACCTGTACCTCCAGTTGCTAATTGCTGTCACTGCAGCGAGGGATTCACTCATTTTTCACGACCGATCTGCAAAGAATGGCACTAAATACAGTTTGAATTCTCACTTTCTCAAATTCTCATTCTACAGTGCAAATCAATAGATTGGTGACAGTCCCATAAAAAAATAATGAAAAACGTGGTAAAATAAAGAAGTTTTGTAATTGTGGGGAAGAAGTTGCCCGGCTCCGATCTAGAATCTAAAATAAAGCAATAACGAAGAAAAGTATTATTTCACAGTGGAAACAAAGAAATGAAGAAGCTCGATTCGAAGTTCAGTGTTAATTGGATGAACATTCCACGTCTTGTGTACCTGAATCGAGAAGTTTGAATGTTTCGAGCGAGGATAGGTCTGCTCGCGACGACGTATCCAATTGGAAAATGAAAGGACAGACGTGGAACGTGAAAGAGGAGTCGGAAGTCTAGACACAAAGAGGGCGGACCTCAGAAATGCTATTCCTTTTTTCTCCGCCGCGAAGTGCAGGATGCCTTTTATCACGATGATGATCTTTCCTCCAAGCCCTACGTCGGTTTACCCGTTTCCTTTCCCTTATGGGCTGTCGGTTTCTATACGTTTCAGCGACGCCTCGCGCGCGTTGCGCGTTCGCTTTTAGGTCCTTCATGCGTGCGCGTCCCGAAACGAAATACGCGGAATCCATGTAAGATTAATCGCGACAAGCTAAACAGTCTGTTGCTCTCGCCACTAGCAAACACGTGTTACCCATTCCGTGTGTCGACTTGGGTGGCAGCGATGCCACCCGAAACGCGCGATTAACCTTCCGAATCGCGTTACCACTGCGAATTAATTGGCTTTTTCGCGAACCCCGTTATTTTTCGCGGAATTCCTTCTTTCTTCTCCCTTTGCGACGTTCTGCCCGCCATTACTTTCAGCATGGCGCAGTTTCAACCCTTCGCTGGTGATATAGAATCTCTGATGCACAAAAAGACCTTTAGAAAGTACAATAATTTAGACGTATTCCGTACACATGTACTGACTTCTAAAATTGAAAATAGATATAATATATATGTAAATATACATTTACAAGAAAAACAATATAGATGACCGTGAAAACTCTTGGAAAAATGGCCTTGAGAAATAAATAAAATTTGCAAAGCATTCACCTTGTGATACCATTTACATTGAATTAAAAACATTTGTTATGTCATAAAAAATAAAGGAGATATTTAAGTGGCTACAATTTAGGTGGACCACCCTGTATATTACGTAACCTGGAGGTATCTATGGGCTCGGTATAGTCTGACTCGCAAATGGAATTGTTCAGAGTTTAAGAAACGTATTAGGAACTGCGGACCAGGACAAGGGAGTGAAATAATTTGCAGGGCGACACGGGCTTTCATCGGCAATGAAATTCGCGAAACGAGGTCAACTGCTCGCTGAACGGTAACCAGGTGGTGTTGATATTCCGTCTTCCAGGTTGGATCCGAGGTTCGACGAATATCTACACGACGAACACTTCGGACATTCTTGGAATACGGGGTTCACGGAGCTGGTCCGGCTCAGTGATTACAGCTAAATCGTACCTAGGGCGCACCGGCTGCTTGGTAACGAAGTCGCTGCCACATTACCAACAGTGGTGAGAACCAGGGAATCGCTTCCCTGGCCAATCCAAATAGGCGGAACGCAAAGTTACCAACTTTCCCAACCGGGGCTCTCTTTGTCAACGGACTTTCAGAACTTGCTCCACCACTGGCGAAACAAATGTTGCGTTATGAGCCGTTCGAAAACACATGGAAACAACATTGCCACTCGATGTCTATGGTCCATGTCTAAGGATTTAATTTGAATAAAATTGGTAGTTTAGGAACAATGAAGAAAAAGTAGTCGAATTTCCCAAGCAGGTTTCGAGCGAGCGTTTAGGAGGGAAAGGATAGGGGTCGGTTGTAAATAATCAAGTGTTCTTAATTCCATGATCACCAGGTGCATGGAAGCACGTTGTAACGAGGAAGAAGTTATGAGCCATGAGAAGAAGGGAATATACCGTCGTCGGGTGGAGGCTCTCGTCCTATCTAGTAACCGTTTAGCCAACCATTCGCTTCACTTGCTCACTATGTACTCTCCAATAACTTCTCGATAGTCCGGACGACGTCACGAGTTCCAAACGAACGAGTGGACTGTTTATACGGTTCCAATAACCGCAGAACAGTTGCCAACTGTCGCACCCGTCGATTTCCACGGTCCTTCCGCTCGCGAACTTACTTTCCGCACTTGCCAATCTCGCCGAGGGGATGGTCCGGTGTAATCCCAATTTCGGAATTCTTCGCTGCATTCCGCAGGCTAACTTCCTCCTGGCCCTGACTCCCTTAATAAGGATCGCGGGGCCGCCGCGCGTTGGAAAAAGTATCGGTTAACTTCTTCTGGGCTTCGATAGTGTGCGAACAATTCACACATGGCTTCGCAATTGCCGGCAAAATTAGACTGGATACGCTGTTGCAGTTCATAGATATTCCTGATGTTGGAACACTCGTTTGTTTGAGGAAAAAATATTAACGAGTGCCATAGTGCAATGAAGAAATAAATCGTTGTAAAAATCTGTCGGAACACCGAATTACAATAATATAATTTGTCTTCGCCAAAATTGCTATTATTGTCGCTTATTGCTCGCGATAAGAGAATCTAACTTGACCGTCTAGAATCGTTCGAATCCTTGTGCAGATAATTTTGCATTAAAAACGGGAGCATCCAGAGTGTTCGTAGCTGGATGTTCGAAGAGCACTAGTTGTTCCTCGGAGAAGCTGCGAGGCCGGCTAATGGCTCGCCAGGCGGAACTTGGCCGCGAACGTTATGAAAATTTAGAGATTTTAAATGCGTCGGGGGTGTGGGCGTTCGAAGTTTTTACTCGCGCGAAACTTTGGCCTCCTTATCTCCGTTTATGGTCGAGCGCCGTTCGTGAAAGTGGGCTAACGCGAGTATTTGGTAGCAGACGGATCGATCTCTCGGGACCGTTCTCGTAAAAACGTGAGACATCGAGGACGTAGTAGAAGACGCGCGTCGCGACGCTATCTTCCTCTGTGTGTATGTGCCGCGCCGAGCCGCGCCGCTCTACAGCCAGAAGGAAATAGGAGCAGGAACCAGGAAACGGGATACAATTCAGGAAATTGTACTGGACAGTGTCTACACGGGGAAAAGTAGTTCATCCCCCGCGGGACCGACTGTCCGTCACTGTGCCAGCGGCGTGTCTGCGTTGTCTTTCGAAGAGTTGACCACCGCCATCAGCTCCGCGGACAAATAACTCCGGGTTCGATCCCGCAAAAAGTTCGACAGAAATGTTAAAACCACCCCTGCGATGCTGCGGAAAAATTGCAATATCCTTCCATTGGACGTGGACGTTTTCTTACGGTTTTTATCTATCCTTTATGCATTGGAAATTCGGGTATACGTAAAGGAAAATATTTGATATCTGCGAGGGGTCTCAGTGAATTATTCCAACCAAGAAATAATGTATTTAAGTGTCATGTATGTGTGTCTGGTTATTAAGTAAATGGTTTTTGCGAGACGTAACAGGCTCGTTTCAGAAAGATAACCGAGCTAACAGGAGTTGTTAGTCGGAACTAGTTTCCTGGAGGGTAGGAATCGGCATTCTCGCCGATATCTGAACGCCGAGATTCGACGTTAGATTTTGGACACAGGATATTAGCAGAGCGGCAGACGTGGAAGGGAACGCGCAGGAATTCAGCTTGGAAACAATCTCCTCCTGGCTGTAGCGTCTGTTTCTCTCTTACACGAATTCTACCCAGCAATCTTGTTGGCTGGAGATAAGACTAATTACCATTGTATCCTGCACAGAATGGCTTCTATATCGTCATCCTGGAAATCGTAACCCTTAATAATATCGCTGTCAGTCGGCAAGCTATGCAGAACAAATCAGTTAATCATATTTATCTAATAACGCCGCGGCGTTTGATCTTTGGAAAACAAAGACTCAAAGCTGTGACTCGAGATCAATAAACGCTAGAACTTATCGCTTTAATTAGCTCACAATTCCTTGGTGCCAATTTAAAGTAAAGTCTTGACCTGAGTTATCCTAATAGTGAACTTTGTGAAATAAATAATTTTGACATTTCGATGCAGATTGTTCTTTCGGGAATGGAGCAGTGGAATAAAGAAACAGAGGAAGGGCTTGCGGCTAGCTCCCGCAGGAACTTTGAATTTTGAACGGCCAATAACGACAGTAAAGTTCGTTCGGGAAAGATACCGGTTGTAACCCAGTTCACAAGTTGCGTAGCTTTGATTACACCGTCGAAAAATACAACGGTGCCGAAATCACGTTTTAAGTATAGTTCCCGAAGTTAGCTTATAGGATCGGCGGAAATATAGGATACTGGGAAGTGGCGGAACTTGCGTGAAAGAAAGTTTGTCGAAAATTCTCCGGCGAGGTGAACAATCTTATCCTTCTCGAAACACGGATATTTCTTAACTACCCACAAAGCCTAGTGTATACAAGCTTCCGGCGGCTGCGTCTACGTGGAATTTCAGGTAAATGAGAACACGCCCGGATATCCTCGATGCCTTTATTTCCTGATCAAACACGTTCCCGTTCCGTTTCTGCCGAGCACCGCCGAAACTTTTCCCGTGCATTTCACCTGGAGCCTCGAATCGAACACACTTTCCCGCCGAAATAAAATTATTGTTGCCCCGCGAACGCCAACAATCTCGCTTCCGCAGACCCTCCGTGCTTCGGGAGCTTCTTCACATTCCAAAAGTAATTTTCAAAAATGTTTACACGCAGATTTACCGTCTAGCAATCTTTAGGGTTGTAATTGGAGAACTAAGAGATTGAATTAAAAACGTAACTCTCGCTTTTCAATCGCCGCCTGATGAAGTGGACAATGAAAGGAACTCGTTGGACAAATGGCCAAGCATTTTTGAAGCGATCGAGAGCCCGGTGGCCGGCAGGAAAATATCGAAAGGGGGAAAATGTCTTTTGAAACATTACCCTATTCAGGAGGTCCTTCTAGTGGAGAAGTTTACTCGGGACTGATTCTTTCTTTAGAGCCCGGGATCATCGACTCAAAGAGCAGAAAAGTCGAATTGCCTGTAGCCGGCAGGGGTGCCGACAGAACCCCTCTCCTTCTCGTCCAAGTAAGGGTTACGCTCCCTTCCGCTTTTCTTCACGGGTTTCCGCGAGGGAATCGTCTCAAAGAGCAGTCTGCTTTAAATAATTTCGTCCTGCGCAACGAGGAATTTTATTGGGAACGCAGTCGTAAGTTCCTTTCTCTTTCCTCTCTCCACGGTTTCTTTCTTTCTTTCCCTTATTCCGTAATTGATCATAACTCGACGGCAAAAGAACTTTTACTCATCTGCTGCCTTCCTCGGTTATACAATTTTTCCGAATATATTCACAGACCGACGCGCTGATATTGGCGTTCGCCACCCTCCCCTGCGCGCGAGCGCTTTACTACCAGTTTTGTTATTTTTTTTCCTAATTGCCGGTATAAAACGATGCACGGTGTTCCATCCAGTATTATTGCCCGACTATAGCCATAGTCACCGTTCCGTTAGCGGAGCACGGCGAACTTTAAAACCCCCGGAAAGGTGTAAAATACTTTTTATTCCCTCTCGAGACGCGCACCGAAAAGTTTCGCGCGAGAGGTGCTCGTATCGGAAAGCCTGCCACCATTTCCCTTCGGCAAATTACTCTTTTTTTTCATAATTGACAGTATGAAACGATTTTTAATATCGTCTGCTTATTATTTAGCTGGAATTGAAAGATTTATTGGTAGAATAGGTCTCATTTTCGAGTTCCAAGAATGGTGTAAAATATTTTTATTTCACCCTAAAGAAACACTGAAAAACTAGAGTGTCTTCTCCTTTGCATAGAAGAACTATAGTCGACAAAGTTGTTAAGTATTTCTTTGCTTTCGAGAGGAAATAAAAGATAGTGAATTATATAGAGATTTTGGTGGCGCCTGTTCTTGAGAAAATTGTTGTGAAACATAATGAGATGTGATTAGAGTCCAATGTGTTTGAGGATGGCTGGATATTCGTTTAGAACGTAGCCCACGAACCCAGCAGAACCTAATTATCGCTCGTTGAGCGCGAAACCGCGTCTAACCTATTATTTTCAGCCGATAGTACGGGACTAACGTAATTATATATCCATTCCGCGTTTGATGCGGTTTCAATCCGGTTCGCTTCGCTGGTCCCTTGTCCTTATACTGTTTGCTCGCTCATCGTGGCCCGTCGTTCAGACGAACAACGAATTTCCGGTGGTGGGTCGCATCTTTAATAACGACGTCGTGCTACACCTGTGCCACGTGCTTACACAATCGTCGATCTCGCCATTCCTATTATAAGAAATTACAACCACACTATAATTCCCCGTCGATCGTCAAAAAGATATTGTAAAACCCAATGTGTCACTAATCCTTTGCACTCGAAGCTATTTTAATAATTCCAAATTATAATAATAATTATAATAATTTCCATATTATAATAATTCCAAAACGAAAAATGTCTTCCGACCTAGAATATTTCCCTTCTATATGTTTTTTTCTCATGATATACATACTCGTAGAATACTGAAATGTTTAGTCATTCATTGAATACAAACAAAATTAATAATGTAAAGAATTTATTCAAAACTTATTGCAGCAGAAAAAATGTAAAAATTCATGTTCAGAAAATTGTACAAGATTTGTATTAGTTCAAGTGGTACTTACATGTATATGGTTCCTGCAGCAAAGTCTCCAAGAAACGGAATCTAAGAAAAACGAATATCCCTTCTACCTTCGGAGGAATTATAAAACATCAATTCCGCGACTGCGGCAGAATTAAATCCGTTCCAAAGCATTTCAGCGGCCGTCGGGGAATACTTTAGAAAAAAATTGTTAAGAATCGTTCTCAGCGGTTTTTTTGCCCGAGGGAACGGTGCCAGAACGTTTTGCGAGATGTGAGACACGAAGCGTTCCGGATCCCCGCGACCCTACACGACAAAGAAGCGGCCCGACACAGTTCCAACTGCTTGATTCGCACAATTAAAACGTCTGAATCGAGGAAGGAAGTTCATCGAACCGTACCTGTCTTCCACTTGTACGAATCGTGACACTTGCCAGTACTAATGAGTCGTACCCGAAGGGTAGTTCGCAAGAGCAACCCGGTAATGATCGTTTATCTAAGTTCTCGGACGTAAGTTTCTACAAATTGACGTGAACGCGGGAGAAGAAGTCGAGGAACGAGCTGCCGGGAAGAATGCAATAATAGAAAAGGCATGTACGTCTTTCAAACGTCAAAGCAACCGATGCTCACAATTATCTATCGATTCCGTTACCCCAGGATTAAATATTTTCGCCTCTTATCACCCGAATCCATCCTAAACATTATTTAGAATTAATTTCAAGAAAACAAACGAACCTAGTAATCTGAAACATTACAATAGCACAAATTTTTATATGGTACTTTATTAAGAATTATGGAGAGAAGTTGTTTAAGTTAAATTGCCCCAAAATTCTGAGAGTCCTGTTATTTTCAGAAACGAAGTATCCGGAATAAAACTGCTATGATTGGGCCTAACAAGGTCCAGATCCCAAAACTACCTAATCTCTTCCAGAATCTCGTGACTCTGCCCCGTTCATCGAGCCCTTTGAAGTTCGAACTAGAATTGTCGAAGATTCGGAAGCTCGCGCACCTTTTTTAATCACCCATAGTTATGGGAGCCCTGGAGAAACAGCGTACGAGACCGGATCGATTTTATTATACGGAACGAAGGAGGAAACTGCTTGTTTGGGTTCGGCAACGCGAAATTTTACGGTGATTACCCGGTCGAAAATATAGTGGGAAAGGAAACAAGACTCGCCATTACACCTTAATGGGAACCGAGTAGTCACAAATTTCTTGTTAACGAGTGTTCTGACAACGGGAGCTGGTTAGGGAGGTAAAACACCTCTTCGACAGGTGGTTACATACCGGTAGCTACGGCTGGGGCCGTGTAAAGATCTGATAATGTTTTTCTCCGGGCAGACATTCGTTTGCTGCTGCCTGATGAAGACTGAAGCTCGCTCATTAATTATTCATTTCCTTCAAAACCGAGGCAAAATTCTAAATATAATACCAGCATACTGGTAGATCACTCCGCTCGATTATAATAATTATTCAACCGGCGTACACTTGATTAATTTGTTGCAAGAAAATTGGCAAGTACAATTCAATTTTCGGACAATTATGAGAATGTTACAAGCTGATTCTCCGATTCCTTCAAACATCTATTTGATGAAGCAATAATAATCTAGACTCTAGATGGACTTAAATAACATTTGATTTATCGTTGCGCTAGAGGCATTGCTATAAACGAAATCGGAGACAGATAAGTGTGTAGCGCAGTGTCGCGCGACTTCGATCCGATCTGTGCGGCATAATTTTTCAATTCGTAGGAGGTCCACACCGGCATTAACGAATAATGGAGTAAAATGGGTCCGGGCGATTTGTCAGGACACACTCCATAAGACTCAAGACCTAGAATGTCCCGTTTCGAATTTCATCGGCGTAACCGGGAGTCCCCGAAATGTCATCTTTAATCAACGGGATCGTTTATGTTCTAGGCAAGCACGAGTACACAGAAGGGAGGGCGAGATACTCGCTCGCATTTTTCTCTGGGTCTTATCTGGAATCTTGGCGCCGGCTGAAGCAGAAGCAACGAGGGAAGATGAAGAAAAGACGAGGGAGAGAAGAGACAGAAAGAGGGAGACAGAGGTCTGAGACGAGGGGGATCCTCGAAGAAATTACTCGTCCAAGGACAACGACGAGAGCCGGAGAGTAACGGCGTCATAGTGAATCGTGGCCTCTATAAAAATTATCCTTAGACCCAGCAACCCTGCTGAACCTTGCGAATTGGATTGCGAGGATCTTTCGCGAGAAAATTATCCGAACATATGTCAAGTCGTAATATTGTACACAAGTTCCTACAGATTGCATCATCAATTACTAGCTTTCCAATTTTATGTGAACATCAGAATTTTGAGAAATAGCTGTAACACCATATTCTGTTATTCGAAGCTTTGAGAAGATTGAACGAAGATAATTTTGATTTTTCGAACTGTCAGAGGACGAATAAGAGCGGATAGAAGAAAAGGGGAGGAAATATGATAGCCAGAACGGACGACTATTTTTTAGGGCTTGGTTCGCCGGGCTAACGAGCCTATTTCGAGACAGAGACATTATTTTGGCCACGTGTGTTTCGGAGTGACCCGGCATCAAACGGGACCATCAAAGATCACATTCAAAACATATCAGGCACATAATGGACCTAAAAGGGGGAAGAGGCATTTGAATATATCCCGAGATGAAGCAACAGATATCCATAAAGAGAGCCCAGCGTTCCTCCGCCACGTGGTCTGATCGAGTATCGCCTGATGGGCTCGCCGGTAATCCTAGCCGGATGTCAAGCAAATCGAGCTCTTTAATCTCGAATCGAGCGTATTCCGTCGATAAGATTTTCGAGGTTTGGGGAACGTCTGAAGGGGCCACGCCCGCGTCTCACGCCACTCATTACTCACGTCGGGCGGAACAGAAAGAACAAGAAGAAGAAGAAGACGAGAAGGGAAGCAACCGTCCTCCCCTTCTCGGTTCCCAGTTAGATCACCTCTATGAATCTTATCCAAGCCGCAGGTTCCCTCTCGTTAAATCTCACCAGATACGCCTGTCGAAGACTGCGTCTGTAGTTCCGATGCCGTTTGCCCTTTTACAATCGCGGGAGCACCGGCCTCGATCTATAAAACCTTTGTTCTTGAATCACATTGAAAGATGCGTCTGTCCGCCCGAAAATGTACCTTGATCCCACCATTTTCTTATACAAAATAAATTTCACCGGATGGTCCAACACTAAATCCACCAAAATAAAGAATGCCAGGTCTGAAAAGGGAGAGGAGCGCATGCAAGTGTCCAGGAGCAATGCAAGCTGTAGAGGCTATTAAATCGATTTCAGTGTGCACAAATTTATCCCATATAAAATTTACATGATTTATGCTATAAAATTAATCACGTCTCTATTCTCGCACAAAGCAAATGTTGCTCAAGAGTCCTCTGCTGAATGCACAAAAGTGCACGCAAGTGTTCGAGCGCAGCACAGTCTTCGATCAAGCAACCCGCAGCGACTTTTAACCGCCAGCCTCGGTTTCGTCGGCCATTAGCATTTATGTGTGCCATAAAGCGGACCCATTGCGAACGAACTATCCTCGCGGACAATCTGCGAAGATAATCGGTCCGGATAATCGTAACTGGTTCACGGTCTCCAGACTTCTAATTGACAAACTCGAACCCACGATGATCTATTTGCAGCGTTCATTTAATAATTTAATTTCGAAACGAAATTTGAGGTTGTTCGTTTTCGCAAAAATTCGAGGGAGCCACGACTGCTTCCGGTGAGCTTATCCGCGATCTGAGCTTTCTCTATACTCTGCTCGCGGAGAGAGCCCGTCGCGAATCGAAGTTATCGCGGCTACGAAGAAAATGTCGCTTTTAATATCCCGTATCTGTTGGATCTGCTGGGCGTCCCGCAGGGAGACACAGCTCTGTCCTTTCCTTACCGAATGAACTATGATTTCCAGAGGAACTTTGTTTCCCGCGATAACATTCCGAAGCCAAAGGGTTCTCCGTCTCTTTGCACGATAACGATCGCCCTTCCCCGCCCTCCCCCGCTTCGCCGTCCCGCGGCTTTATCTCCTCGCGATTCACGACTCGGATTGAAGAATATAAGCGAGTATCGCGTGAGTCTTTGATTCCCTTCCCGGGGCCATCTGATATTTCGCGGAACCCTGGAAACCAGTCGACACAGACCTGCCGTGTGTTTTCTACATACTTATCGGACCCCTCGCAATTTTTTTGCCACCGTCCTGCAAAACGAACGTCTGAGATATTATTCTAGACGAAACAAACCTCTCCCTTTGTAGGTGAATATAATCACTTTATAAGAATGTTTATAATTCCAACGTCTCCAAAAATGGTAAAAAATTTTTTTCACTAACTGGACTATAGTTTTTCTAAAGATTGAAATCTGTGCTTTCCAACGAATCCAAACCGGAGCTGCGATTTTTTGTTACCGTTCTACGACACTTTGTATGAAAAGTGTACATAGGGGTCAAATGACCTTTGGTGAAACCTTCTTCGATCCATCTTTGATCAATTATAACTTCGTGAGAAAAAATCGTAGAAGGATCTATCTGGGCTCATTTTAAAGGGTAAGTCTTCCACTTTTAAGATACTCAAGTTATTTTCTTCGAAAAAATTTTTCTAATAACCAGCCAAAAAAAATGTGGAAATCGTCACTTTTCTAGAATTTTGATTATTTGTACCATCACGCGTCGGCTGAAACGGACAATAAATTACTTACTCGATTTGTTGCAGAATCGTACCGCATTCCGAGGTGGACGCAGAAAAAAGTCTCTCTTTCTAATCCAAAGTGAATCGGCTCTTCCAATTTTCCTCTCGATCGGGTCCCTTTCTTTATTACAGAGTTGAGAGGGGCGAAAGAACAAGAGGATAATAATATTACGAGAATCAATGGTTCTCGGTACTACAGATTGAATAAATCGATAACAGAAACGATTCGCAAGGAATTATAACTGTTCGTTAGCCAGGGAAATATCTGGCTGAGACTGGCCTGGATACTATCGATCTCTGCGGTATCCCGTTCCCGCGTCATTAATCTTAAATAAGGTTTATAAAATAAAGTAGAACGAGCCTGCGGAGATCTATAACCCAGGGGAGAGAACGCCGAGGCGAAGGTTATTCCGGGGGCCTCGCCTCAGATTCTTCGTTACGGTCCGAGGGCAATACTTTCTTGCCATTTCTCGTTCTACCCGATCGGTAGATTGCTTCTCTTTCTTTTCACGGAATCTCATTACAATTTATACCGATATCCCTGTGCCCACGGTGGAGCCCGTTGCTGCCTCTTGCTCTTGGCTGCTTCGCGCAGCACCGCCGCAATTCTGAATACCTTTGCCTCTCAAATTGAAGGTAGAATTTTTATCGGCGCTTTTAGAATTCAATTCGTTTGAAGCATCCTGGCCAGCGATTCTCAATAGTGGTCACGGAACCGCCGGACGCGTAATAATCGCTCCGGAATCGCTAGTTCTTACACTCGAGCCAATAATCATTACATTTTCATTTATTAATACAAACAGACAAAACAGAATTACGCGAATCTTTGCGAATGCTGCTATTCGTCCCTTCACGAACAAACAAGACAATAGCAATTGAATTTTCAGATTTGCGTCGGGAGGATTAAAGTTGGAGGCTTCAATACTCGGGGCCCGGCTTTCCAAATTGATTTCTTCTGTTTTCAATCCGAGAGGCTCAAAGGACGCGCACTCGTTCGACCAGCACGCTGCGCGAAGTAGGTTAAATATTCAGCTTGTGACGTTTAAGTGTCCCGGGGAAGTTCGCATTTCTTTGAAGCCATTGAATTTTAAGAAGCCCGGCCGACGAAAAAGAAAATTAACCGTGAAATATGGGGTAGACGTGTACAGGACACAGCGAGCGAGATTAGTAGAGCGTTTATTAATCCATTTCGACAATCGGCAGCAACGCGCCAGAGTAGATGAAACCAATTTTGATATTGAAGCCGCAGAAAAGGATCGACGATTCTACCTCTCGCGGTGGCTTCTAAACGAAGTGCATTATTCCGGTGGAGTCAGGCGCCGATTCAATGCACGGCTTACAATGCGATTATGGCGACGGAGCAGTGGACGTGATTCTACGATCGTTTCATTAGCAGATGGCTCACTTTGCTTTGGCACCGTTCATCGATACCTCGTTCTACAATTTTCAGATCGAAGTAAGAGACCATTGTCGAGCATCGTCATTGTGCTCGCGATGCAGCCAATGAATTGCAAGGAATAACGCGTAGATCTTTTTGCCTTTACATTTTCGAATGCCTGTTACAAAGTTTTTTTGCTTGACAGGGAAATTAAAAGAGAAATGTTCTTTTTAGCGTTTGCTTTTATGCTGTTGCAGTCGTGCAGATTCTTTGCCATATTTAATTGTGTTCAACACCATGGCATTTATTTTTAATGTTTACGCAACTGCTTAAGGGATTTTTGTCACAGCAGACAGTGCTTCCCATTTGCCGAGCAAAGTCGAGGCACTACACAATTTCAGGTCCAACAGAAGGGCTCTAGAAAAAATAGTCCTCGAGCACTAAACAAATTATTTTGCAATTAAACTCTCTCGGCGAGTTCCAACGTTAAACAGCATCTTGACCCTTTTCATGGCCGCTCCTTTCCCCTACTCGAATCTTAGGTCATTATTTTCGCAATTAAAAAAGAAGGAAGCTGAGAAATTATCGACACGCTCTGTGTTCTCATGGCAAAAAGACGAATCGAGATTTCGAGGAATGTCCAACGGTGCTTCCGTTCTTCAAACGAGGCTCGGCCTAACGAGTTCATGACATCTTTCTCTCTCACCCCTCTTCCTCTGTCTTTTTGATCTTTTCTATTCTGGTTTTCTTTCGAGCCTGCCTCTTCGGCTCGTTCCAACAACGTGGAACAGACCTCGCCTCGCTTTTCGTCTTGGTTTTCGTCGCGCAGGCGGTTCGGAATTCGCGCAGCTTTCGGCTCGTGCCTGCATCGTCATCACCGTCAGTCGTAATAATGAGGACATCTTGTACCGCTAACAAGACGACTGTCACACCTCCTTGTTCTCCGTTCCCCGTGTCTTCCGGCTTACCTCTCGCGCGGAATATCATAATGCGGTCGACTACGAATCTGCTTAGTCGGCGAAACCACCTCAAAATTCGGCGACAGGAATCATTCTGCAAACCGCAGATTACGGCACACGAAAATGCTGCCATCGACTACGCAAATCGTCGTCTTTCCCTACACGCCCGATCGACAAACTCCATTTTTCTGCCATTCATTGCGATTTTTCTACACAAATTCGATGATTTTTGTCCTGTTTTTGGATTACTTATTTTGAGTATATTATATTTAGATATCGAGTCGATGAACTTTGCTTTTCTATCTTTCATTTAACCTTCAATTTATTGCAATTTTTCTGCACTAAATCCGACGATTTTTATTTTTATTCGATCAATTATTTTATGTACATTATATTTAGTCATCGTGTCGATGAATTTCATTTTTCCGTCCTTCATTTGACCTTCAATTTATTGTAATTTTTCTGCACTAAATCCGACGATTTTTATCCTGTTTCTGGATCAATTATTTTGTATTGTTAATTCATCGAGTCGATGAATTTTATCATTCTGTGTTCATTCGACCTTCAATTTATTGATTCTACTTTTTCGCAGAAAATGTCTGCCGATATTTGTTTCGATGCATTACTATCCGCTCCATGGGGCTCAGTAACAGTTAGTTTAATAAATTTACGGCCACTCGAGGATAAAGTAAAATACGCGTTCATTTCGCCAATTACCCGGAGCATATATTGATTAGCAAATCCATGCGTTTATAAGTTTGACGCACTTAGCGGTTGGCGGTGTGCAGATAAAGTCATAAAATAGCGGCATGTGAAATGGGTAGGATTTAAAATTCACATTTTCCTTAAAGCATTCGAATGAGTTATAAACCTCAGTTAGGTGTACCAGCGGGTGGTTCTCCGAATCATTTAAGGAAACTATGGCGCGGCACGTAGTAACTCGCACACGATAGTGGAATTAATGGTTCGTCGCTCGGAAATTCCAACTCGCGTGTCCTAAGTTCGCATTAAAGGTCTATTTCTCTCTCCCTTTCTCTCTCTATCTATCTACCTTTTCTGTACTCGAGAGAGTTCACGAAAACACGTTGAAAATACTCGGAAGAAATTGTTCTTAGGGAAATACAGGAGTTGTTAACTGTTCCGTCGGTAGCGTGAGTTTCGACTGACCTTGGAAAAAAGTAGGTACGGCGGGCGTTCGTTTTTCTATAAGGCGAATTACCGGATTGTTTCTGAAGTTTGCATCTTTCGCGTGCTGTCAAAGGAAACCACCGCAAAAAGCGGTAATTCGCCGTCTGCCCTCTTGTAATTAAGTTGGACTTTGATCTTACAACGAGACCGTGAGCCAATCCCGAATTTTTCTGGAACTTCGCCAAATAATTAAAAAATATATATTCAGAACACAAACATAAAAGATGATAAATAAAATTAATTGTTTCTCCCCTGTATATGGTACTAAGGAAACGTGGACGCCATCCACTGCCATCCAGTTGAACGCAGGAACTTGAAGTCTCTGTGTGTCGCTACTAGAATTGTTCTTCATAATAATTAATGGTGACTCGAGCGAGTGTAAAACGTATGACACTGTACGTGGACAGGGGTTGATCAGCCAGTCCACATGGGTATATTATCAATGGAAAAGCTCATAGCCGGACAAGATAGGATAAAACTAGAGACGACACCCTTTATCGCATTAAAAGCGACGAGCCGTCATCTGGACAGCGGTATCACTTCTCCCTTTGCACCCCCAACCCCTGAAAAGTATCTTTTTCGCTGCATATACATGAAGCCGCATCACATGTGTCACGTTCGGTATCGTCTAGACATGATCCGACAAAATGAAAAAGCAATCTCACTGTTTTAAATTTCAGCCACTCATTTTTCTCGGAGAAGCATAAAATGTGCAGCATACTTATCAAATAAAACAAAACCACTGGACGATTTATCAGAAAAAAATTTCTGTGACTAAAGAAACACCTGTGTCACCAATTAAAAATGAAATTCGTGATCTACAGTGTGTTCTCTGTTGACAGAAAAATTTGGTATTCGATTGCAATGGATGTCGAACGATAATTGATTTAGATTACACACTCGATTGACTTCTGGCACGATCAGAGTGGAACAAATGGAACGACAAGTCGAGTGACTTAGAAGTAAGCCACTCGCCTTTCAGATCAAACGGGAACGTCTTACGGATCTCGGACGCGTATGATATGATCCTCTTAATATGTTCTACGGCTTACCAGTATTATGATATTCTCTAACCCAACACTAATTCTTATCGTTCGGATAGCCAGGCCTGGCTTAAGCCGGACGACGAAGCCCTTAAAACGTCGGCTTACATGCATATTGATGCTCTCTGCTTGGATACACGTGTATTTGTACACTGGAGGATGATTATTTACCGCTTCGAGCCGCTGGGATCATTTGCTTTAGCACATCCAGGTGCATAATGACAGCATTGAGATTAAAAGTTTTAATTGAGGTTAAAAATTTGTCTTATTATTAATAAGAATTAAACTCAGTTTTGTACAGAAATGCATATCCATTCAGAATGCACGCAGAATCTAAAATTATACTGTGTACCAATATTTTCGTGACCGACTGTGTATGAGCTCGCATCGTTCAGGTTTTAATGACCTGAGATACGAGACATAACAATGACCCACTGCACAGAGCGGGAGGGTTCGCCCGGGGAATAAACCCGGTCTATTTCACAGCGCCACCAGAAATATGCATGCATTTATATGCATAGACGAAGACGGCGGCGCTATTGAACGATCGTAAACCGTGCGTTTGTTCACCTAGTTTACACAGCTTTCAATGTTGACGGCAACTTCCGCTCAACCGGGCTATCGTTGAATGAAATGCTAACGATGATGGATTGCCAACCATCTCTCTCTCTCCTTTTTTTGTATATGTGCTTTGTAAACCAATTCTGAAAAAAAGACCGAAGCATACGCTTTGAAAACATGGTCATTGTCGAATACAGGAGCGGATCGAACTGTACCTTGAACATTTGGGGCCCCGAGTCACCCTGCAGGTCCTCTTATGCAAATCGGGGACCGGAGAGTGTAAACACGAAGTGGCCGAGTCATCCCAACTAATTCGGTGACCTAACCATTTTTTACTAGTATCTGTAGACTGGCAATCTCAAGTTAAATTTAAAAAAAATGTTAGATTGTACCTTCATTGACCGATTAACTCTGGAGGTTGGAAATGATGTTTATAATTTAAGTGTCCAAGTGTCTATGAATTGTATTTGTATCAACCCTTTGCACTCGGAGCTATTTTAACTCGAAAATGATACATTTCTTCCGACCTAGAATATTTCCATTCCCTATGATTTTTAAAATTTTAAATGTTTGGTAAGAATAATATAAATAATATTTTGAATAATGGTACAGCAATTTTTAGTGGCGTCTCTCACCATTCGAGTGCCTTAGCTCAAGTTAGCTTTGAACTAGAACAGCCAAAAGGGAAGATACTTTCAGTAGATTGTTCAGGCCTGCGTCAGCCAAAGAATGATAAAAATACAGCTAGAGAATTCACCGATTTAAGACTTCCAGTAGCTATCTTGGACCAAAGACGACGCCAGGAACAAGCAAGAGCAATGATCGATGCGAGAAGAACGAGGGAACACTTTCCACGTAGCAGCGGCTCAGACGAATCCTGAAAACAATGAGAACGTTTGATGGATGCAGAGAAAAGGGAAACACTTTCGCTCTTTTCGCGAGTAGTACAGGTGACAGTTTATCATCCGTCTGATCCCTGAGACTTCGTCTACTCCCAGAAGGCCGTCGCCTGCTCTTCCTCAGACAGGGGGATGACAACGAAGGAATAGTGGTCGGTCCCGATGACACGGAAGGTGAATTTGGACATCGAGATCACGGGGGAGGAATGAAAAATGGAGGTACGAAACGGGAATCGCGGGGAAGTTGACGCATTGCGGCGGGGAAATATGGGTCGTTTCCGATTATGTTGGATGTGCACGGGGCCAAACGGCGAGTGAGAGTGACGCCCAACGCCGGCTCGTACATCTCCTGTATAACTAATGCCCGCATATATCAGCCATTCGTCTCCCTTGTATATATTTTTCGCGATACGATGCGTATCTCGCACACAAACCGCACCAGGCCGGGCTCCACCTTTGCGTTTTCCATTTAAGCGTCATCCGTGCACAACGCGCCGCGCGCGAGCAATCGTTGGCTCGAATCTTCTATCAGGAACGTGTCTATCGCTCCGCGCCCCTCCGATTTATTGGATACGAAATGAATGCCCACGGTAGTCGAAGGAGAACGGTCGAATCATTCGTGGCCTCATATTTACGACCGGCTGGACGCAATAACAATGCGAATTTGATCGACATCCGATCGCTGGCGTCGAATCATCATTGTTGGGCCTAGCATTTCGTGCTACCGGATTTGTCGCCAATTTCTTTCGGATTCACAAGATTCACATCTGAAGTCATTTCAAGTAACTTTTTCCTTTGCGAAAATGTTCTCCGCGGCTTCGTTAAGGAGTTATTCATGAAAAACACGGACCAATCACAGCGCGGTTACAGCGAACAGATACCGCCCCGAGGGGCGCAGTCGCGTTCTGATTGGTCCGTGTTTTCCGTTAATAACTCCTTAACGGAGCCGCAGAGAACAATTTCGCAAAGGAAAAAGTTACTTGAAATGACTTCACGAATCGCCCTCTTCAAGGAAGTAGATTTCTGGGACAATCCGTGTATTAGTTGATAATTTTGAAGTAACTGAACAGTTTCAAGACGTCAGGAGGAGCGGGACAAAGAGTCGTAAAGAGAGGAGGAGGGCGAAGAGGAGGCAGAAGAAAAGGAGGAATAGACGAGTGCGTTTTAAGAGAAGGGACAACCCGTTCCTGGACGGCTCTCAGAGGTGGAGAATCGTTCGAGGCGTCAGGACAACGATGCTGACGACCGATTAGACGGAAATCCCTGGGCTGGAACCGGTCTGAGGAGCACTCCTCGAGCCTCCGCGGAGGAGCCTCGGTGTTCACCGGTGCTGGTCAGCCACTTTCCCGCCTTAAGATTCCCTCCAGAATGTAAACAGAGACCGGGGCTGCGCGTACTCGACGGACCGCAACCTACTCGAAATAGAATCAGTCAAAGGCTGACACTTCTCGCCGGAGGAATACCAATTAGCCGCTGGAAGTCGGTCCTGCTAACAAGCGTGATGCCCTCTTGACGTTCTTCGGCGTTTCGTGGCTCGTCGCAGTCCCCGGACCACCTACCGCGAAAGTAAAGCGAAGCTTTTCTTCCTATCCTCCCTTCTCTCTGATCTCTCTCTCTCTGTTCGTCGCGCCGCGGCGCTGTCCGTTCGTCGACCATCCGCGTCCGACTGTGACTAATTATAGGAGACGTTTGTCGAGTTTTTACGATCCTTCTCTTTACCGCCGGTTCACGGAGTTTCGTAACTGGCGACGTCGTCGTCTCGCGGACGACTCCGCCGGTTTGTTTGATGCCGGTTAATTATTTGTTTACGTTCGAGACCGAGCAGCGGGAACGTCTTAGGAAAAGTCGGCGAAGCACACCCTTTTTTTTCCAGGTAGAAAAACATTGATTGAAAACGGCGCGGAGGGCTGTCGTTCGGGGATGGTTTGTATTTAACCCTCGTGCGAGTTGAATTTAATTTCTCCGTTGCACGCGTTCGTTGGCAGTGTCTTGTATGTAAACAACGATCTTCTTTCTCTGAACTAATTCGGTTTAATGGTCGTGTATCAATCTTCTTCAGATTGGTTACTGTAAAATGCATACGCTGTGAATAAAACGCGGAGTCTAAAACTGATAGCTGGCTCGCAGCTATTAGCGGAGTCTGAATTCGTAATCGTTCCGGAACGAAAACGATACTGCAGGCTACTTTTTGGCTCCTCTCTTATTCAGAATATAAGAATCGTCTCTTCACATTCAGGCTAACGAAATATTCAGTGATTCATTCGCGAAGAAGAAAGATCGATATTAAAATAGTTTCGAAGACAACTCACGATGTCCACGCCGCCTGTTCACGCACAGCCCGTGATGGTACATTCATTTTTAACGTGTGTCGAGACTTCGCATTTTCTCGAGTGGTTTTCAGGCTCTTCCAGCGCGGATATGCGCGAACGTTCACCTCGCCTCGGCCCGAATAGAAGCCTGCTCGCGACGAGACGCGACGCGACACGACGAACAAACGCTTCAAGATGGGGGCCGGCGACGTTATATCCGACTCGGTTGTCTCGCCGAGCCATCCATCTCGGTAAGCTGTCCACGTAATCACCCGAAGCCTTCCTGTTCCCGTTACCATTGAACCTTTTCGTTACGCTTGTCCCCGAGGAACTCTGAATGAAACCGACCGTCTCGAACGCTCGGACACCTTGACCGCCGATTTGTTTCTTCCCCTGCAGGTGCAGCCGTCTGTCAAACTTTCGAGACAGGTGAAAGTCGTGTGGGTGGCTTAGAATTCTCTACGGTTGTCACGGAGTCTAAAGAAACCGGTTCTTTGCCGTCCATCTCGTTTCTCCGCCGTTTTTTCTTCTAATTATTCTTGTGTCAAATTATCGAATAAAACACTTCGTATCAATAATAAAGATGCACGAATTATCTCATCCATAGCATCGTTTCTTCGACATTAAACGATAAAAAAATAAAAAATAAAAAATATCATTAATTTGAAACTATTAGAGCTGCATAGACATTTAATTATCTTTTTTAGTATCTGTAAAAATTGCTCGGAAAGTATTGAGACTGGAGCTAACAACGTCGACAAAATTCTCACAGCTTGAACAAAGTGTTTTGTCCAGATCCTCCATTTTCCGCTAGCAATTCTGTGCTTTCCGATGACGTGAATGAAGTTGTTAGACAGGACAGAGACAGTCTGCCAATCGCAATGTTTATTACGGAGACAATGGAGCGTGCATCAATCTCGCGTCGTGAATAAATTATGCGAAGGTGTTGATAATCGCGTCGTCGTGTAGCAACCTATATTCGCACATTATCTCTGCTAGAGATTGTTTATGCATCACTTGGCTATGCACTAATTTATCAGCACTTTGCGTCAATAGCCTTTTGTTCAAGGAGACAACTATAGGAGACTCGCTAGATAGTGGAAATTGCATGTAACGTGTGCCACGCGTCTATTGCTATCGCGCGCTATAAATTGGAAGTTCCGTTAACGGGGGAAACGAATTCATCGGAGGGGAGCGCAACGCGAATCAAGAAAACAGGGGAATTCGTTTGACGAGTATTCCACTTCATCTTAATATTCATATTTCTATTTCCGGTTTTATTTTATTTGGGATCCTGTTGGTGTTGGGCATTTTTCCTCCGAAAACGCATAAATAAATTCATATATTCCATCGGAGCGCCGTTTGTACATTCAATTATCAAGTATTCCGCGATATTCATTTAAAATTGAGATGAAAATTCGTGGAAAAACGCTTCGTCTGAAAATAAATTCTTTTTCTGCGGCCACCGCTTCGAAACGCAGTCACTACTTTGCCGTAATAAAAAATACCTGTTCCGTCACACATACATATACATACTGAAAGAGAGGAAGAGAGAGAGACGTACATAACACAATCGTACATAGAAGCGCGATAGTTGACTTTGTGTTTGCGAATTTAAATTCTCTCTATGAAAGCAGCTGAAGCGCACGCGGACGCGAAACACGAACCGCGGCACGTAAGTGCAGGCATAAGTTCCACTCGTGCATTTTTCATTCAACCGCTTAACGAATCGTTGCCCTCGAGTGGCAAGTTAAATGTTTATATAGCCGAAATTTGCGCAACAAGCGAGCGCACGGTTATATTCGTCGACGGGAATCGCAAGTGTCGGGCAGGTTCGCAGAGGATGTCGGCGAAAAGCGCGCGGGGCTATATAACGATGGCGTTCAACAGGTAGACGTCGCACAATAAAAACTCTCGAACGGTTGATACTTCTTCAAACATCGCCGCGAACATTAGATAAGAACATTGTCGCCCAGTAATTACAGCGTGGGTGGAGTAATTGAACGACCGAAGCCCGTGCCGGTTTGGCGACACCGCCGGGAGTCACGCTAAACGATCATTTGAATCAGTATACTCGCTCCTATCCAATCTGGAGCACGCCTTACAAGGGGAACACATGTCAATCATGTAATCGAGTGAATCGTGAATTAATCTGTTGTGCAAATTACAGATAAACTTTGATAACTGTGAAATATTTAATGGAAATTGTGACGAAATAGATGATTTTTTAAGAAGTGATATAAAATTATGATTTATAAGAAGAGGGAACCAAATCAAATATTATTTTCAGTGGTGTAGCCTTTGTAGATCTGAAATATATCAGAATTTGACTAAATTCCGTCGAAAGATGTATTCTGGCGTTTCTTGAAAATTTTCAGAATTCATAAATGCAAAAACATCCGCAAGACCAGCGATGATGTATTGGACCATTGAAATTTCGAAAACAAACGAGGACTCGTTCCTTGACGCCATGTAAATAAAACTTGACACGATGATAACGTTCGTGTCCGCTTGAAGAACGATTTTCCAGGACCCTTTACGACCTCGTGAATGATAATTCGATGGTCGTCATCGAGCTGCTGAGTATGCGAGCGAACGAAAGCTTGATCGAGAGCGGATTGATGAAAACTGACATAAAACGATATTTAGGAGCGATTTTCTGGCTAATTTTAAGGCAGGGGTATCTACGTGGATCCATCCATTACGCGATAACATGGGTGAGCTAACATAATTCTTCGTCTCTCTATTAATATGCAACTCCGCTAGTTTGTTATACCTATTTGTGTAAACCGAGTGTCAAATTCAGTATAGGTTAAATTCATTATGTCGGAGGTGAGATATTCGTTATCGATCTTGCTGTTCGATGCATCGGAGATTAAAATCTGAATTGACCACGACACTGGTCTCAAGCAACACTTACGCTAATTTGTGTGGCTCTCAAGATAGACTATCGTTTGGGACTCACCTGAAACAGAAAGAGAAACAGAAATATTAATACTTCATCAAAGAATTCTTTGTCTAGAAATATTTTCTTGAGAAATGTTTTAGTATGCTTTTTAATTCAAGTACTAAAGGAAGTTTAAGATTGTTTTTCAAAGGATTTGGAAGTGGACAACTCATTTTAACGGTCCTTCTTTCTGTGTCCCCAGAAGAAATACTTATAGTGAGGTTTCTGTTCGCGATAATGCTCTGCTTCGCGAACATGATTATCTACGGGTTGAAAGTCAACATAGCCACTGCCATAGTCGGCATGGTGAAGGCTAAGAACCATGAAACTATCGGAGGCGATCTGAATGAATGCGGTTTCACAATTCCTGAAGGTGCACAAGTGGACCTAGACGGCCCTTTCGATTGGTCCACCACGCAACAGGGATTGGTAGTCAGCATATACTTCGCTGGCTATCTTATAGGGATGTTTCCTTCAGGATACTTCTCAGATCGGTTGGTCACAACTACTATAATCATCCTAACACGAATAAATGTCTGTCGAACTCATAAACTAGCAATGTAAGACAAGAAGCAAATCTCTATGACGTATTATTCGCTTCTCAGGAGCTCAGCAGAGATTTTCTGTTTTATCATGGCAAAATTACTGCACGTGCCTTATCAAAGATTAATTAGGTTCAGCTTAGTCAATAATAGACCTATCTCTCCCATTCTTTGCAAATAGCGTACACCTTTATCTTAGCCGAGACTTTCTGTCCTATGAAAAATTAATAATTACTACAGAGCAATAATAAGCACTACAGAGCTCTTCTCGTAGCTCTAGAGATCCCAGTTGATATGCTAAACGATTAAAAATCGTGACATTCGAAGAGCACCTGAGGCAGAAAAATATTCCTCACACGTAGCACCTTTATTTATTTTTATTTGAACATCAGAGGCGAATTTCCGTCTCATAAAAAATTAACAAAGCACCGTGCAAACCTTTGACAGCGATACAGCTCGCTGTAAAGCTCGCATCTTGTACCTCTAACAATCCTGATTGAGGCATTAAACGATTAAAACCGTTCGAGCATCAAAGCCCGTGATAAATTCATCGCGCATTTTGCAATTATTTGACTGTCGCTGGTTTTTTCGCGGTTCTCGAGCGAATTTCCTGGGACTGAGACGTCGTTTAACATTCCGCAGTTTCAATTCGAAGAACGTTCTGCTGTTCTGCGTGCTGGCGAATAGCCTTTTGACGATATTAGTACCGGTAGCGGCTCATGAGCTGATCGTGCTCTACATCTTGAGATTCCTGACGGGCCTAGTGAGCGCGGCGAATCTTCCCTTAGTGAATGTGCTCGTCGGAAAATGGGTCGTTTATGAAGAAAAGTCCATGTGGGTCGCGATCATTTATGGTGGAACATCGCTGGGCACCGTGATGTCCATCTTCACTTCCGGAATGATTATGGACTCGCTGGGATGGGAGGCGATCTTCTACATCCACGGCACGCTACCGTTAATCTGGTGCGTGGTGTTCTACATTTTTTTCGCCGACAACCCCGAGACGCAGAAATACATCACCGAGAAGGAGAGGCAGATGTTGATCACCACCTACGGCCACAGAACACCGGAATCGGCCAGCATGCCGGTCCCATGGAAAAAGATCTTCACTTCTGTACCATTTCTCTCTCTCATTTACACCAACACCTTCGGCAACTTCTGCTGGTACTTTCTGCTCACGCAGCTGCCCCTATACATGAACAAGATCCTCAGGTTCGACATCAAGTCGGTGAGTTCCTCGCGGGGCCCTTCACAGGGCCATGAGGTAGATTTTCTCAGTACGATGCAAGTTTTCGAAATGCCGCCTCTTAAGGGGGTAGACTTGTTTTCCAGGATTGCAAGGGTGCGGGATGCGCTTTCTCATTTCACGATAATGCTAAGATGAGGTTTATTAGTAGCCAAAAACGCTAGATAAAAGATCAATCTAGGCTGCAGTCGCTCCCAAAAGTCCTATTTTTATTTTACTCAGCAGCATGTAGCTGTCGCAGCAAATTACGTTGCCGAATAATGCAAATTACGCCTCGTAAACGTAAAAATAGAAAATTTGGGGTCGATCGCTTTTCACTACTGAAAAACCCCATCTTGCATTATCGAGACGTGAGAAGGCGCATCCCGAACCCTTGCAATTCTGGAAACGAGTCTATCGCTTTAAATATTTTTTCTTTAAAATAACCTTCGATTGTGATTCAGAAAAGGAACTGCAGAAAATGTACGCGTGAATATGCTTCTAACTTTAAATTTAGAAAATTCTTGAAAATAGTTGAAAGTATTGCCGATGATTAAGGACCAGTCTAGCGTACAAGAAGATCGCCAAATTGTCCATAAGTTGTTAGCCTGCGTGTCTCGCAGCGCTATCGATCGACTAACTATACAGTCTGCTAGACCAGTAATCGCTTGATTTACATTGAATGCTATTTACATGCCTCCAGGAGGCTGCAGACATTTTTTCGTAATTAAATTTGCATTTAGGGTCTGTATCAGTATCTCATGGATTCATTTTGAAGGAAGCCCCGTACACATTCTAGTATCTTTATGCTGCAATCAGCGTTTCAATTTTATAGATCTTTCCGTTCGAACAATTTTTACATTGTGCCCGAAGTTATAAAATAAATTATAGAGTTAGAGTCGCTGGATACGGAAGATGCAATCAGTGACTCTCGATTAATTGGCATTTGATCGCGCAGAACGCTGCTCTGAGTTGCTCGCCGTATCTGTTTAATGTAATCGTGAATCCATTGCTGGGAAAACTGCTGGACTGGGGAAGGAAGAAGAACTATTGGTCGCAGACGAATGCTCGGAAGATTGCTGTGTTCATAAGTGAGTTGTGACGTGTTGGTATAATTTTGTTTGTAGAAAAATTATCAGGATATCAACGAGAGAATATTACAGGTTGCGTTCCAACCAGTATCGTTCTTATTATCATCATGTATATTGGCTGCTATCGCACGGCTTCGGCAGCGCTATTGATTCTAAGTATCATATTGTGCGGCACGATTTTCGTCGGACACCTTTGCAATCAGAATGATCTGGCGCCGAATTATGCAGGAATTTTAATGGGCATTACGAACACGCCGGGGACACTTTCAGCGTTCATTTTGCCGGCCTTGGTGGGCGCTCTCATGGAGACCGGGGTCAGTAAAAAAAACCGTCTATTAGAATCATCACTGAGCGATCAACTCGCTAATCCCTAAAAAAATTGCAATCGAATATACCCCTCACTTCATCAACAAGAAATCTACAGGTCTTTGATTCCCATGCAGACGTACTCAAAATCTCAGCTTATCAAAATTATTAAAGGATGAAATTTCAAAGAATTTTTATTTTGCATAAAATTCCAGTGATTTTACGATTCACTATCAAAGCGCTCGATTAACGCCGAGTCTTTCCCACTAGAAATAAATTATAATCGTCCGACTGAATGGCAAAAGTCGAAATAGCTTTTAAAAAATGAATGTTCAATATTTCATTGAATTTCTCTGCTTTTAAGATTGCTGACCGATTTGGCAAACGAGCGTATCAATTGATGCCTCGTATGTCTTTAATTATTCAACGTGGACTCGATTAATCTTGTTGAGGGCGGTTCTGAAAAATGTATTAGGCCCTCGAATTCTTGGGGCACACGTTACGTAAGACACTGCCTAAATGTTCGTTCGTATGTCACGCCGGAGTTATGCAAAATTAATTACCTCATCGAAAATACAGTCTCGCATAGAATAATCCGCAGTGTGCGCTGAATGGGAATCGATTGCCAGCACTAATCTGTAAACTGGAACGATTCGAGCCATTTCGATAATGAGCAGCGTCGATTAATATCGCCGTTGGTATTTCAATTTCTGTTTTTTTCGATGCAGCACACGATGGCACGATGGCGATACGTTTTCTGGATTAGTATTCTTGCTCAGCTGTCGGCGTGCGTTGTGTTCTTCTTGACTGGTTCGGCAGAGATTCAAGAATGGAACACTCCGGAGGATTGGAATAATCCAGCAACTTAAAAACAAACCATTCAACCTATCCACTTTGTCTCGCCGACAACAGAGACAGTGAAAGAGGGAGAGAGAGAGAGAAGAAGAGACCTCTGAAATGTCCACTTTCTGCACGATCATTAGAAAGGACAGCTGCAGAACATTTTTCATTCTGCATCGTATTGACTGAACCACAGCTGCAAACTATCGACTGTGTCAAGAAATTTTAGATCTACAATATTTTCTTATTAACTATACCAATGATTAAATTTGTAACCCTTTAAAGGACTGACCAACTTTTTGCTAAATTTTTTGTTAAACTTTTCCTTGCGTAACCAGACATTTTTGTAAAAGATGTGAGCGAGAAAATGCCAAAAATCCAAGTTTCGATCCTAGGAGATCAATGCTTCAAAAGTTACTAGTGCTTAAAGTTGAGCGATTATCAGTGTTTCTTACAAGGTTAGAGTGCCGCCATGTTGGTATGCAATGACGGTCACGTGCCACTTACTGAACGGAGCTGCTAGATGGCAGCACAAACACGTGGTGATGTCGATAACGTGGACGTTCCCTTTTTAATTATATTTCAGCCACGGAAGTGACGTATATCAGTCAGAATTCGGCCATTAAAATTTCTTTCACCGCGTGTTCACAAAAATTTCTGTGATCCCACCTCGTCGTCTTTTCACCGGCACGAGACCCTCGCGAATTCCCTGAAGCTCGCATGTGCGGATTCTTCGGGGTGCCTCAAAGGCGGCCGGAACTTTAAATTACATGAGGAAGGCTAAATCGATTCAGATTCGCAAATTATTCGTGACAGTCGGGGCTGGTCGTTAGAAATAATTCGCCGGCCGTGAAAATCTTTTGAGTGTGGCGCACACGATGCACAAAGATCCGCGGCTACAGTAATTAGAATTGCGAGACCACCCGTAATGATGGCCGACCAATTAAGGGCGACCTGGTACAAAAATCTGTCTTGTTCCAATTAGATCGCCGCGGTGGCAACCGGCAAGGGAGCAACTGAACCCGGGAATATTTATAGCGGCCGAAATATTGCGTTTGTCATTTATATTTTGTTGATTGTTTGAAATAGAATACGTGATTGAATAACCTCCGACCTAAAACCGCAATGATCAATTTATACGCTGCGCCGGTCGGAAAACACGTCGGCATTCGATCGATCAATTACACCGTGATTAATTATTCTGGAATCAATCAAAGTGATAGAAAGTTTGCCCGTCGGTGGTAACGGAATAGAAGATCATGAAAAGAATTCGAATTAACGTCTCGCCTCCTCGCCGGCATCGTCGCGTTTACAAATATATGAGATGAATATCGTAAGACTATATATTTTTGGTATGACTAATACCAGAGGCCGATTTCCATGCTCCTCGAACAGACGATCCGCTTCTCGAGATCGAAAATAAACGATCCATCGACCGACTGTTAGCAAGAGGAGAGAAAGAGGGAGAGAGCGAAATTATCATTGATTGGAGCGATTGCGGCTGGAGTAGCTATTCCGATGTCAGTCCGTTGAGACTCTTCGATAAGCAATCTTCCACCGATACGCGGAATTTTTTATCGTTTATTGAGTCACCCAGTGGCCTGATTTGTTGAAAAACAAAAAACACCGTTCAGGATCTCCTATTGATGTTCTCGAGGTAAAAGTCGTGGAAATTTTTATCTTGAAATCAATGAATAAAATATGAAACATGGAATTGTGGTGGACTACCGTGTCGTAATAAAATATCACATTATTTACCAATGAATTATTGAGAGACTGAACGTGCATCAAATATAAAACTGGGAAAAGATGAATAATATCATGATAATGTGCCCATAATTATGTGTGAAAAAAAAAGTGTGGTCTAAGTCATATATTTCTTGTTGTCATATAATGTTGAAGTAACAAGTATAACAGGTATAGGAGCTATGTATTTTGTTTGGCCTGTATCTCTCTTTCTTGATTTTCAGCCGGAGTTCAAACGAGTCCGATGTGCTAAATATTGTGCTTTTAATCGACGTGGTCGATCCTGTTCGCGAGGGTAGCGATCGATATTCCAGGAGATAATGTTCGCCCCGAAATGGTTAACGACATCTGGCTAAACAAAACCGAACTACCTTCGTATCCGCGGTCTGCTGAATATTATGATTTTTCTGTCGCCGTCGTTGACGATGGCTGCGACGCCGGCGTCTCTGGCTTCCGTCTGGAACGTCATGCGAGCTCTTATTAAAGGTGGCGATTTATCGCTAGTAATAACGGTGTGGTCTGGTGCCGCTCGACGGCGAATGTCTCCCGAAGGTTTCCTAGGGGAATGGAATAACGTTGGTGGAAGGTTCGAGGCACCTAAGGTCGAATCCACACTTGCCCTTTGCTTATCCCATGTTAACCACAGCCTACTTTTTTTTAAACTGACCCTCAGTTCCCATGATACTCCATGCAGTTCTCCAACATCCTCATTAAGCTACAGAGTTGAAATGGACACAAAGTATATACGATATAAAGTGTAGTTAGAATAACGTACCCACATAAAGATATTTCCAACATGAATGTTAACATTTTTGAGAAGGAATTGTTAGGGGATGATGTTTGGCGTTGTCTGCAAGGAAATCGATGCAACCAACAATTCCTGACATTCTGTTGCCAACTCGTACGAGTCGACGCCACTCGAACCGTCAGAGAACTCGACTGTAACGAGCTTCAGGATTGATTAACCGTGGCGCGGAGCAATCGAGTCTACTTTTACCAGTCTAAGCAAACGAGTTGGCGTCTTGGTAAAGGATTAACCGATCCCCCTTAATTACAGTTGATTAATAGCTTCTTCGACGGATTGTTTGGTGACGGGAAAGACTCCTTAACGATAGTTCGCTGGGATTTTTTTGCTCGGATTCTTTACCGACTAATTTTGCTTGATGGAAATATGTTTGCAACACTCGTTTCTTGCTTTGAAGATTAATATCTTTCACTGGAGTAAATATTTGTTACTATTGGCAACCTGTTAATATTAAATTTGATAATGGCTATTGGAAAAAGTGTGACGGTGCAAAATTGATATTTTTAACGAGAATGCATATCTGTTAGATTAAAGTAAAAATTGTTCAGTGATATTTAAAAGTCTGTAAAGTTTTCATTTCACTGTGCTTTATACACTGATGAATTTCATGAATGTGTACAAACTGCAGTCCATTTGAAAACCGTCACAATTTTGCCTTTATTAAAATGTACGACGGCAATCTCACGACATCAAAAGTGTTTCGAATGATAAAAATTCTTCTTTCGATTCAGACCGAACGAATAAACCGGAGTCGTCGAGGGGAAATAATAATTCGATTGTTACCGTAAACGCAAGAGTCAGCAAGGTAAAATTTCCCGTTGGTTACAGCAAAAATGTTATTAGAATCGTTTCACAGCAGAGAAAGGGAATATCGATTGCACTTTCGACTGTCTGCGCACTGAGAAATCTAGGTCAGTGCTATCAAAGAGTGAATTGGATGGGCAGAGAAACTGAAAATACAGCTGCTGACGGCCGGGCCAGCTTCCTCGGAGCTTTTCCACAGCAAATCCCTTTTAGTCGTTACACTGAGCTATTAAGGTCTCGAAATGCCACATGTCTCTACGTGAGTGTCTTCTTCACCTGTGTGTATCATCTCTCCAATACACAAATACGAATACCAGCGTCCTTCACTGGAGCCACAATGACCTTTAAACCTTTTACTAACCGCCCCAAACATTAAATGAAATTTATCTTCAGTCACTTAAAGCTGGGAATATTTTTTATCGTTACAGGTTGGTTAAATACCAGAAGATTATTTTTATATGTAGTAAAATATTACGTTGAAGTTCAAATAAACAAATTTCGACTCACGATCTCCTAATTGAGGTGCAGAGGCACGCGTCAGGTTTAAGCAACTGGCCTTCCGCGTGAATTAGAGCACGGCGCGAGTTCAGGTGGATTATCAAAGTATTCTGTGGGCATTTCTTCGTCGGGGGTGGCCCGCGGGGGGTGTGGAAAAGCGGGGAATGAGAAAAGTAGTGCAGAAGGTCGACTCGATTCTCGACATTCCACGGAATCCGGCGAAGAATTCGATATGCCCGGCCGGAGGACGCGAACCGGGACGAAAGCGGCACCGTGGCAGGAATCTCGAAACTCGGTCACCTTATTTCCAATTGAGCGGCCCGATACCCCACCCCTCCAACCTCAACCACCCTCTCCAACTCCCTGTTAACCGAACAGGGTTGGCGGACGGGCTGGACGCATTATGCGAACTTTCCTGCAGATTAGTTGTCGCCCAGTTTCATATTTTACGCGACGATGCCCGGGCCATTCCGGGATTTGGCTTCCCGGCTTCGAAACAAAAGCCAAAACGCGTCTCGCGGTCTACATGGCCGCTGGACTTTCTACAAAAGCGAGCCCGAAACCCCCGAGCTGGGATTTCGGAGGACGACGAACAGAACAGAGCCGAGCCGGGACGAGAGGGTTCAACGAGAGGAACGGTTTAATCGGCGCTCGTTGTTGCTGCATCGGATTTTGATTAGCGCCGCCCCGCGTCACGTTCGTTCGTTCGTTCCGTTCGTTCCGTTCGTTTGTTGACGCATGAAAAAATGCGTCACACGCGCTACACCCTACCCCCGACTCTGTGTACATAACTTACGAGCGCGCGTCAAATATAAAATGCGCGCGTCGAGCCGCGCCGCCGGCTTGATTCCACCCCCATAGCTTGTTACCGCTGAAACCGGGCACTATTCTTTTGATTCCAGGATTTCCTGGATGAACCTCTGATCCACCATCTTTTTTATCTATTTTCACTCCCTGCCGTAACATTTTCTTTACAGTCACGGTGATTAAAACGTCTTAAAAGAGACAAGAAAATTTATATTTTGTATGGCTACATTTACTTTAATTTTTTCGATTTTTTAGAAATAAGGTTTGACGTTGATTTTTAATTCTAGAATAGGTCAGAGGGTAGTAAAAATGTCCAAGAATTTTTCCTACGAACTATTTGAAACATGTTTTGTCGCGCGTAACGAGGTGGGATAAAAATTAGTTGTCTATTGTTCAGAGATTTTTCTTGGCCATTAAATAGACTTTGCCAGCACGTTTAACATATGTTTGCCAAGTGTAAAAAAAAATGTGGAACATTGCTTCTAGCATGTAACAAGCCGGAACGAACGTTAATTATTTATTATTCGTAGATTTATGGTCGCATAGCATGTATGTGACGCATGTTACGCGCAGTAAAAAAGTTATACGATAGCGGGAGCGTAACGCTGTAGGTACGTGACGATAGCGTTACACAGGAACATGGAATAAAATTTATCAAAATGTTCAGTCAATAAATTGTACCGGTGATTACGAGACTCGCCGTAGTCGTATATTTTTTTCGAGATATTTAAAGCTTTGCATTCCGAATTGAGTCGAATTTAACGCGACTACCAACTCGATTTAACGGTTCAATTTCCCACGATTTCGCAAATATTATTCCGCGTTAATGTAAATCAGTGCCGCACAAAAACGCGATAAATTCTATCCTTTAACCGCGAAATAATGAATAAACTGCAAAGAGTGCTCTAGATCCCGCAACCTTCTAAAAATAAAATAATTAATATTTGCGGGTATATAATCTTCTACATGGAAAATAAAACTGTTCTGCATCAGTTGCAAGAAACAAGAGTCCGATAAATATTGATTTCACCTATGAATAATTTTATTAAATTGAAAATATCATTTTGAGCCGTGGCATAAATTCGTTCGGTCATCTTCCATTTACTAATAAAGTTACAATCAATCATAAAATCGTCGAAATGGGACACAACTAAATCGTTCGAAGTAGAACATATTTCTACATTCATTGTTTTTTACTTATTGGATTTTGCGATAAATGCATGAAGTCGGTAGACTGTGGCAATTAATATTTGTAGGAATTTAAAACGGTGGTCTACTTTTGTTGATTCTGTTTGGATAGCAGAGAGTGATTGGACGGCTCGCGGGTTTAATTTTATTTCAATCACGTCCGAACTGAAAACGGACCCTTTCAATGCGATTGACGATTCCTCGTCTCCGACGTAATACAGCGCACACCCCCGCGGATCCCTTGACCACCCCTTTCGAACTCCCCGCCCGGCACCCTTGAAAACTGTCAGCATATTGCGCATGCATAATTGAACGTGTTCAAACAAATAACAAAGTTTTCGCATGCTGATGAGTACGCTACCGCATCCGCATTTCGGTTGCCACCGACTGCCACTGACATATTTTCATTTGACACGCGGGACAGACTACCACCCCCGCCTACCCCTCCGCAATTCGAGTTACTTGCGCTTCTGTAGCGCTATCGATTAGAAAAATTCTCAATTTTCATAATAACCTATCTCAACCGCCCACACATAAATTCTTCAAGAACCAATTTTTAAAATTCAAACATTACATTTCGAGTTGATTATGTATGTGAATGTATAACATATTAATTAATGGTTTGTGATATAATTAATTGAATGAATCGATAGTTCAAGCGAGAGGACCCCACGCCTATAAAATGCACGCTACAGCTTTCGAAATATTTAAATTTTATGTCTGGTCACATCACAGGAATGATCCACTGCTATTGGCTGACGCTCGAGGATACTGCTGAATTTTACGAAGCATAATTACAGGGAGGACGCGCGTATCCGGCTATTTTTTCCGACCAGCAGAGGTGTAGTTCCGGTCGAGTGATGCGATAACCATTTACGGCCGTTGCGTGATCGCCCAATCCTCTTTTGTTCCTTTTCCAGCCATCAACTGGGCGAGAACTTATGGTATGCTGATCGTATGATTGCATTTTACGATTGAGGGAAAACAGAGTTCATTGACGAAATGGGATTATAATTAATAATAGTGAATTTTTGATGAAACTATTTTTCTAGTGTGTACGTCTTTCTGTTAAAATTTATAAAATTAATGGAATGTAGATTAATTATGGAAGTAATAGAAATAAAAGAATCTTGAAAGTATATATTTAGATCGATTTGAGATTCACAATATTTTTGAACATTATTTACTAATTTTTTAGCAATATTAAGGCTGAGCGGAGACGTTAGTTGACAGATTCCTCGGCCGTGGCGCTAGCTTACAGACTAACCACTCGGATAATCTATCGAAGCAGTATCGAATAAAAATGAAAATTTTATATTCTCAACACTATTAAAATTTACGATTAAAAATCTTTCTCAATGTAGAACTACAATTATTACGATGAATTTTTAAAAATGTTCTGCAAATGGAAAATGGTTTTTGTGTTCCTATGAGATTCAGATGAAAACGAGCGGAAGTTATTGCTTCATTTGACACGAGCGGCAGCGTTTCCTTTGGTCAACGGGAGATAGCACTTTTTTTATATTTTTTGAATAGCCTTTTAAAATATTTTGCATATTAGTGGCTTATGCTACCCCCAGCAGAATCCTTGTTAGTTGTTTCAACGAGTTTAGTATGCAAATTGACATAAAGGGTACATGCGCGCGGAATGTAACTCAAGTGCGGGACAGGCGGATAATGAGGGGTACGTTTTACCCTCGGGGGTAGTATGTTTTACACTCAAGCCGCTTATGTGTTCGCCCGATCCTAAAAATCGTCGGTACAGGCCGAGGCATTACTGTTGTAATTTGTTGAAGGTCTCCCTCCACCCTTTCCCCGTATAGCGATTTCAGAAACTAGCGAACAAATTATATGTACCTTTCAACGCTAAAACCTGGTAAACGAGATTTATGGAATTCTTCCCTCAAAGAGCATTAGTCGAACAGATTCACAGTCACTTCGCTAATTGCATTCTTGAACATAAATTGATCGAAAAATATTCAACCAAACTATAATGAAAGCAGGGGCTATTTATACGAATGTAATCAGAATTGGTGGCGCATCGCATGAAGCTGTTACACGTGTAAAATCGCCGTTTGCTTGGACGCGTTCTCGCTTGTTTAGCAAATTTATTTATACCGGCTGTAACGGCGAGGATTAAAGAATTCATTACTGTTATGGCGGCGCGTTTGTTATGCCCGCGTATTCGAGGTCGCGCTAGAATCGCTCTATTTATTTTACAGCGTCATAGGTTCTTTTTTATTGGGTAATTATGCAAACTGCAGAGCGGCGGAGCCAACGCTCGCGCGAAAGCTTCAGCCAGTATTTTTGGGTTTTACGAGTATAATCGGACGGTTGTTCCTTAGCAACGCGTGATAAATGCGATCAAATTTGCCCTGGGGTGGTAGACAAGGATACAAAATAAACGCGATAAAAGAAAGAACTCAATTAGTCATGATTATTTCAGGACAGCCACATATCAAAGATGCATCGGATTGTTCGTAGCTTGACCTATTTTTAGCGGAATTCAATGACAAGAAACAAGGTTAGGTACATTGAGACCAAATTGCCACTTTTCCCCTCTGTTTTAATTATCAGCTATAGAAACTGAACATAGAGATCGTGACGGAATCGTGTCCGCGGCTTTTTCGGATCACGTCGTTCCGGGATAAATTAGTCTAACGAATCAATAATACATATGATGAGGGTTCGACCTCGCGTCCGCGAATTTAGGTTGCGTATGTAGGTCGGTCACACTGTGCAGCCTGATTGTAAGTGGAAGATAGTAATCCCTACTTTGAACCGCGAACCATCTCTTACCCAGTTCCTTCAAATTTACTCAAGAAATCGACGAGGATGCCAGCCTTAACAGCAGCAATACTCGCAGCAGCATTAAAAGAGAAAATCTCTTTGAGCGCCGCCAAAGGCAAATCCTTTTCTATTAAAGGAGGAATTCTACCAACATTATCAGTCCCGCTTAAATAACGTTCGATCTTCCTGATGCGTTCAAAAATCTACAATAAAATGTCTATTCTCCGTAAAAATTTTCAAACGCTCCTGGAAAGACGGACAAAAATCGTGTAGGAAGACAGACCGATATCTTCGGGCCACGTCTCTCGCTCTCTCGGTTCGCATAACAGAGATTCAGCAGTGGCGCTCTCAGAATTTCGCACACGTCCCGTTCCGCTTCGGTTGGCACGGGTAGCTAAATCGATGAGCAAAGACGAGGCCGGAGATCGCGATAACAACTGAGGTGTGAACACATGGAGCAATAGTTCGGACTTTGTTGATTAAATGTCAACAAACGCCCGGCGAATCGAGGTGTGTCCTGCACCTGACGTCACAAGGGTTTGCTAGCAGACTTTGCGATGCTCAACAGAGAGAGAGAGAGAGAGAGAGAGAGAGAGAGAGTGTGAGAGAGAAAAAAGACGAATAGGAGAGCAAGGGGGAGGAGAGGTCGGGCTAATTGGATGTCGGAGGGGCAATCTTGTGGTCTCCATTTGTCATTCGAGAGCGCGAGAGGCGATTTATCCGAGGAGCCTCTCCTTTTCTGGCTTTCTTCCCATTTCCATTTTTCTCCAGGCACACATCCACACACACATACACCTTTTCCTATCGAGCTGATCGTTCGCACACGCGGAATGTCCAAATTCGGTAATCGGCCATGACTTCGTGCGAATCCTCCTGGAATCTAATTTATGCGATCTGGGAACCGCGCCGAAAATACCACCATTTATACCGCTGTACTCTTGAATCTTTTTGCAATCGGAATATCGAACACGGTAAGCGGCGCATAAAGCGCGCTCCGTAATTATATGCAATAGCATGCGATAATATCGTATTTTGGAAACGGATAATTCGCTGTCCACGCACCCGGTAATTAATGAAACGAAATATGCTGTATACATTGTTGTCTAGAAGACTAAAAGCCGAATTGTATCCGGTTTCCGTAATTAATTATTGTTCGCGGCGATCGGCACTCATCCTGCGACTGCGGGATGCAAGAATGCCCGGAATACGCATATCAATTCACATCTACACTGTGTTACGAAAATAGCAAAGCTCTCTATTTAGCAATCGAGTGTCGTCTATATGCTGAATTTTGCAGTTGCAGAATTTTTACACCACTATTTTTACTGTGGAGGGGATATTCGTTTTTCTTAGATCGTGCAGTTCCCGTTTCCTTCGAACGAATATTTACTGTACTAACAGTAAAGTAAGATTTTCATCACAGAAGAGAGAAAAACAGTTGAGAACACTGTGGATTGTATAATTGCGATCCGTAGAATCTTTAACGTTGCAGTGAAATCAGATTGGTGCAAACTGGAGCAATTTGGGATGCGCTGCGAGCGGCCAGTAGCATTTCTTGGCAGCATTAGGTTAAATACGCGTTGCGGAGGGAAGTAATGGGCCGGGATCCGCTTTTACAATCAATTACACAGGTGTTGCCGGACCGGGCAGATGTAACGGGGAATGGTTCTGATAACCAGACAAGAATGCATAACAGATCGATCAGAGGTTCCCGGAACCAGTGGGAAACGAGAAACACGCGGTTTGCGAGAATCTCGCGGCGTGTCCGGGCTAGAGAACTATCTTGGCCGGAGCTTTGTTTCGCTCGATTGTTCCTTCGTGTTTGATATATTGACGAGCGGTAAACTTGGCGTTTAATGGCCTGCCCCGTGGCATGAATAGAAACATCGTCCATTGCCGCTCCATTCTCTCTCTCTCTCTCTCTCTCCCTCTCTCTCTCTCTCTCTCTTTCTCCCACTCGCCAGGATTTATTACGTCATGACGTCGCTGTCTGACGGAGCTGAATGTTTTCACTTTGAACTTCGCTGGGGCCGAGAGATGAAACTTCACTCCCGCCGAGTGGAGATTTTATCAAAGAAGTTCCCTTGGCTCGCGAGACCTTGCTTCCAGTTACCGAAGGTTGAAGCAACATTATTGCACTTGGAGCAGATTCAGAACTTACTTCTTGTTCTGTAAAATTCTCATCGACCTAACCTCCTCGTCACTGCGCCCGCACCCCTTCGCTACCCCACACTTCGCCAGTTTCACTTTCATCCTTCTCGATTCGTCTTGCGACGAGACAGCTCGCAATCGACAATAATTAATCTCTTTAAGATTCTTCAGTCTTCAAGATTGACGCGAAAGAATCGTTTTGTCTTCGGGAAAAATAAGTCCGGAGGCACCTGACCGTGTAAACGAACAAACCACGTTCCCGGGAAGCAAAATCTCAGCATGGCGACTTAACGCTAGGAGCGGTCATAAAGTTATCTATCCTGAAGAGGCGAGAACGGTCCTCATCGTGACCAGTGTTAGACATCGCGCAGACAAAGCGTGGCGTAAATTCAGCCTAAAGACAGCTCTGGGTCGCGTGCAGTCGCGGTTTGAGTTCGCTGGCGAAAGTCGCGCAAGAGATTAAGCCGCCGGTGATAAAGAGGAGCAGGTGGTGGGTCCCAGAAAGCGGGGGTCTGGAGAGGATGGCGATGGAGACGAGAGGAGAGAAAATAGAGCCAGAGTTGCCGGTAGAGAGAAAGAGAGACAAAATAAAGAGGGAGCGAGCGGGCCGGAGAAAACGAGGGACAAAGATAGGGATATATATATAGAGAAGTAGAAGAAAAGAAGGAATAGGAAAGAGTTTCCCTTACGGGTCTGAAATCCGGAATAAGAAGTTCCGGACTGTTCGAGGCTGCGGGCTGTTGGTAGGCGATAGCGAGAACTGAACGTGGAAGCGAAGGCGGAGAAAGAGTAAGAGTAAGAGTAAGAGAGCAGCAGAAAGGGAAAGAGAAAGGGAGAGCCGAGGGTGAGGAGAGAAGAGCGAGATAAATCGAGCACCCGGGGGCGACCAGATAAAAGTCACTAACAAGTAACAAAGGTTTTGCCTCTGGGTAAAGAAGGAAGAAACGAAAAGTGGGCGGCAGGTGAGGGAGGGGGCTATCGGGAGGGGGCCAGAGTCTGGAAGAGTGGGGCGTTGGCTACATATTGGTTCCAGCATCTTCTTTTCGTCCGTTGCTTCCTTCTCCACCGCGAGGCTTTTGTTCTCCCTCGGCTCGCTCGTTCGTCCTTCCCTGTCTCTCGGACCCGGCCCGTTACTTCTATTGGAACTAACATCCACCTCAAAGCACGATGAAGCTTCAATTGTTTCTGGCCAATGCTACCTACGCGCGCGCGGGGACGGCTCGAGGAACACCGACCAAGGTTACTCGATTGACAATTGGTCCCTCGTGTTCCGTCGCCGCGCCGGGACAATACTTCCAGCTCTCCTATTTCACGAGCCACGCGAAAAGAGACCTTCCTTCTCTTCTTTCGATCCCGTCCTTCCAACGATGCTGGCAACTTATTTCGCCGTTTATCGGCCAATTTCCAATTGCACCGGTGTGACGAATAATAGACACCTGCTTTCGATTTAGCATCCATAGAGTGTCTTTGATTCTTAATCTTCAACAGCTGAAACAGCAGGTCTAGCTAGTCTAGCTTCTACTATATATGTAGAACAAGTGAAACACTATTAAACGATCTAATTTCATTTGCACAGGATAAGGCAGCTTCCCAGGTAAACTAGCAACAATCTAATCATGCTGGAACGACAGTAATATCCATTTTTGGAGGAATCGCCGTGGCGCAACTCGGTCAGAGTAAAGTAGAACGAAGCGAAACAGCGGCTCGTTTTCACGCGTTCTCGGCCCCGTTCCCGTGTAACAATCGGGGTTCTACTGTACAAGCATTTCGGCCGAGAAACGTTTCGCGGAAGGTTATCGTCCCCCCGTAGCCAGAAGACTGCGGCGTCTTTCGTCTTCGTCTTTGCCCGAGACGTCGACAGAGCCAGGGGAATGAAATAAATTCCGCGTTTCTGAGAAATTGGAGAGCCCCTAGGGTAGAAGACATTTTCTCTGGACCCCGTCTCCCTCTCTTTCTCACTCTCTTCTTCTCTCTCTGCCCCGTCGCTCCACTCCCGGAAAACTCCTTATTCCGCGTCATCTGCTTTTCAATCAAGGTCGGGTATCGGCTCGGCTGAGATGAAAAGGTGAGCTCGCCTGCCTCGAACCCATAGAAGGTCGGGGCGACGGCCACCTTGCCTCTGGCTTCGAGATAAGTTGATATCATCCCCGTAACATCGTCATTTCACCGACCTTGCGCATCCACCAACTTCTTTTTTAATTTTCGAATACGGACAGGACGCAAGCACGGTCACCGTATCTGCAAAGTATGTCGCTTCTCAGACGACACCTGGCCTAATTGAAACCACCTTGCCCACGGTAGCTCTTTTCAGCCTCGATGGGAAACCATTGTGGACTTTAACGAGCAAACTTCGCGGAGATCGATTAGCGAGCATTTTCGTCGACTGGAGAAAATTCTGGTGTTCAACACTTCCGGCCAGATTCATTTTATTTCTGTCCCTAAATCGTTCTCTGAAAATAAACACTTCGTTCGATCAGGGGTTTATCCAGAGTCGAGTATTTTTCCTTGAGCATTGCAAATAATTTCTATGAATAATTTCTAAGAATCCGCGTACGTCGAGGACTTATTTCATCCTGTTAATTTAACGATGCTGCGGTTATTGTTGCGGGAGTTTGGCGATAATACTTCGTGATTTTCCGTATTTCAGCGGAGCGGGGAAAACAAACTTCGCGATGCGGCATGGCAGTCTGGGCTCGAACGTACTCGATATTCTAATCAAAACGGCGTTACGTATTCAAGCCGCGAAGCATTTCCCGTAACAGCGAGGAGAATAAAATATTATTCGGCCGCGGCAACGTTTTGTCGCCGACGACGACGTCCGTAGATACAAGTTTCGCGATTTCGCCGGAGGCGCGATAACTTCAAGTTTCCCCTTTTTATTCCGGCCAGGACCACCGAGTTCCTTTCCAAGTTTAGACTGTATCCGCCTTCTTTTCGTTATTCGGACGGCCCTTGTTTCTACCACAATTTTAGTTCAGTTGGCCGCCAGTCACGCATAACAAATGATCCATCCTATTTGATACTCTTCCTCGCGAAATTTCTCACGCGAGGAACCCTGCACAAGCTTCCTCTAAAACGATCGAAATGCCGATCACAAAATTATCGCGTCTACAATCTGCTGAGAAGATGTAAAATATTAAAATTGAATACTTAAATCACGGCAGAATATTTTCGAACAACCGCACAATAATTCAAATTGATCAAATGAATGGGGGTAAACTACTAATATCTTTTATTTCCTAATAATTAACATACAAATTGATATTTACAATCGTAAACCTAAAAAATATTTTATTCAAACATTTTTTGCCCCATTGTATAATCTAAACTAACGAATTCATGTTTGAACGTGATGGTAAACATTTTCTGATTCTAAGGACAATTAATTTTTGCATTATTAAACCACGCCTGTGCGGCTCGTCCGAACCCTCGTCAAACAGTATAATGGACGATCCGGTATATTTCTAGCCGTGTGTTCGTAATTTTTGCAACAATTCGGTGAATGGTTCACGAAGGTAGAACGACCGGGTGTAGAACAGGTAGCGAAGTGGGTCATCAATGACTGAAGAATATTACAGCTCGTGCAGCCAGTGTTTCCGGTAGCTCGTAGTCGTTCGAGAGACCGGTAGTTTTCGAGAAGAAGGAATCGTAAAACCTGGAGGAATAGCGTGATCGTGTAGAAAATTCATGACAAAGGTGTGCACGCTGGTAAGACGTATGAAGTGCACGTTTGCCGAACAGGAACGATGAGATATACAAGTGGAATGCAGGTTTGGTAGTCGGGGCACAATGAGGAATTCGTGTGTTGATAACTGTCTGCGATCTGGAGACAGCATGCTAATGTCTTACCGAGAAATCGGGTGCCTTTCATCTACCACCGCTTCGACAGTACTCAAAATAGGAAGACGTCGGGCGAATACCAAAGACGGGCGAATGAATCAGTCTTCTATTATCAGATCGTTCGTGAAGTCGTTTCGTTTTCTCGAGGGAAAATGAAAGCCAATTTTTAATTGCCTTATTAAGTTGAAATTAATACACTGATGTCCTTAAATCTTCGTGATTCCGCAGTCTAATAATAACAAATGGAAGCAATGCAATCTCTACACGAAAAACGAAATTACTTTCCAGAAATAAGGTAGGATCCTCTGTAAACTCTCGGTGTACTTCCGAGTTGTTTATCGAATGAGGATCGATATTTAATACATACCGTGCACCGGGATTTTGTTTCAGTTAACATGGCTGTGTCAATAAATAACAGAGACGATGGAATTAAACGCGACGTCGAGATTGTTTCTTTTCTTTTCTTATTTTTATTATGACTTTATTGCAAAGCATTTACGGATTTATATTTATGCTGTGTATTTGTACCGTTTGATCGTAGTACCTTTTTATTAAAAATCTGCAACCAATATGGTCGACCGCGCGGAGGAAGCACAAATGTTTCCAGGATAAGATTCAGATAGAAAATCTAGTTCTCCCAGGAAAAATGTTTTCGACAAAGGGCTACACAACCCAGTTTGTGCAGGGAGATCTCCGATTGGTCTATAACTCTGTCGCACCCGTTCATCATTTATTTCCATCGTGCAAATCGTGCAGAGCTTATGGGAGCGACGAAAGGTTAATTCGAACTCGAAAGAGACATAAAAAGCATGATCCCGGTGGCTGGAGCGTAAACTATTCATAGTAGAATGGTAATAAGAGTTGGCGTTAAACAAACTTATTACTCAACCGAACAGATAACGGTACTTACGGTGGGAAAGATTGCGTTTCGGTTCGAAAGGAAGGAACAGATTTCACGTCCAGTTAGCGCCTCCGAGTCTTTGGTACGTGGTTTATGCCAGTTTAACACGATTCACTGATAATGACGGGGTCGTGGTCTCGTATCCACTTGGTCAGCTTGATATTCGCATCGAGTCACGCAACAACGTGTCACGCAACGGCGCGGTAAACTCGGACCTGCGACCGAGGCGACGCCAATTGTCACGGCGTACTGATCCTTAATTACTGTCTCCCATCGCGCTGTGTGTCCCAGCCCATCGATGCGTTCCTCCCCTTCGTAATCACCGAAAAAAAATCCTGAACAATGATCACGCGACTCGCGATCTGCCCACGAGATACAACCGCTCGGCTTGAAACTATACGTCCGACCATGATTTATTGCCTTCTCGCCCGTTAACAATCTCGCCAATAAACAACCTTCCCAGTCTTATCTCCATTCTGATCCTTTATTCTCGAGAGGAAGCCTGCGACGAAAAATTCGAGTCCCGTGTCTGATCGTTAAGAGACAATACTTATCGAATCTTTTGATTCTGGGATTTTTTTTTAAGAAACTATTCAACCTTTTCTATTGAGAGTTTTCACAGATATTTACTGGCACTTCAAGTACAAGCGTGATTATTTTCAAGTGAAAATAATCAGAATTACAGGAGTTATATACAGGATGATTCTGGGAACTGGGACAAGTTACTGCTCTTTTTTAATATCATAATAATCATGTCATAAGAATGTATATTTTTATACAGTATGTTTCGGATGAGTGGGAGAGGAATAAAATTGCGATACGAGGGATCGATTGGAATTCCGTGGATGATATTCATCGCGAAAGGCATCGCGGTGCAGTCGCACGAAAATGTGACACACGAGTCTCTCTCGGAAAATTCTCCCTCAGGCAATTATTATTCCGCGCGGCTCGCGCGATCGGTCCCCGACGACTTTACGATTCGATGATCGATACCGGTGTATCCAAATCTAAAAATATTTAGAAGCGTGTCGTGGATCTGCTTAACAAATACGACATGCGCCGTATCCGGGTCGCAACGATGCTTTTAAACAACAACTAGCACGTGACGAGATATCAAAGAAGCTCGTGACATCCTGTCCCGGTCGCGTATATCCGATCGTTTTCTTCTTCTTCAAGAGAAATGGAATCGTCGACTGCAACCACGGGTATTCTTTCAACTACACAGAACGCGCCGATAAAAATCCCGGGAATATAAAATAATTTCCGCGAATAATATATCGGGGTTTCGTTAATTAATCAATGGAAGAAACATAAGTAAAGTTAAATGAATGTTGCGGCGCGAATGGGGCCATTGAATTCATCCGGAATTGCCGCTATTAATTTAATCTTAATTGTAACTGCACCGCGCAGATACACCGGGCGTTATTGTCGTTATTAATTTCACAATATATTAATCGTTTTCGACACATTCAATCTGTAATTCTAAGCTAATGTGCGGGCAGACCCGCGGTTATTATCGGTCTGAATGGGAAATGGGACATTAACGTCGTATATACCGCCGCTTTTTAAAACCGAACTCGGTAGAAAACAGCGGCCGCGATATTATCCGGGATCGAACCGGGAAATATTCAAATGTTTTTGCAGCCGGTGCGCGGTGTCCTCGCTCGTTAAGGCGCTTACAAATTCCACGGTCCGTTACGAACAAAGACGAGACAGAGAGAGCCGCCCCCGCAAACGAATTTATTTTAATTCGTTCCAGAGAGATGAGGCAGAGGCGAGGCACCAGGCACAGGCACAAGCGAGGCGAAGCGCGTTGTTTCCGAATCGCGAGGGATATTACAAAGTTCTTTTATCTTCGGCCGTATTAATCGACCTGGCACTCCGAGATGTAGCGGAACAGAATAGAATGGAACGGACAAGCAAAGGCGAACCATTATCCTAATTGGCCGACAAACAACTTCCGATAACCGCAAGACCATTGTTCTTCCAATCCTTCCACCGTTGGCCAAAGAGCGGCGCAGCTTTTTCGAGCGCGGAAGACAAATAAAATAAAACGTCCCGGGGAAAACAGCGAAACTAAGAAAGTCTAGGATTAAAGGGAGAAACTGCGGGAACCGAATCCTCCTCTTACTTCTCTTCCACTTGTTCCCTCGAGAGAGACAAACAATTGTAATTTCACACAGATTCCGAGTCTTGATGAGAACTCGCCCGCAAACATTCGATACGCCACTACGATCGGTGCTTGATTTACACGCTTCAACTCTTCTTCTCGATCATCTCCACGTCGGTTTCGGACTTTCTGCCGGTCACTTTGATGTTCATCATGGTACTGGACGCTTTCAGACATTTTCGCCAACTGTTGGTATGTTACAGTCAATACAGACAATTTTTATTTTGAAAATCCGCAGTCTAGTCGTAAGATCGCGGAGGGTGGATCGCAGCAGCTCGAATCATTTGGGTTCGTTAACGCTCGCAGACAGTTCGTCCCGGTATTCAGAAATTCCGAGGTCCGGAATCTGAGCAAGGAAGATTTGAAAAATTCATCGGGCGGCAGCATCAACGCTCGGGAAAAAACCGGGAGGAAGGAACATTAGGAGGAAGATAAACACACAGAGCTGGCGCGGAGCGGCTCGTCATCCATCCTTTGAACTTGACAAATCGTGGAGGTAAGGTCAACGGTGGAGAGAGTGAGAGAGAGAGAGAAAGAGAGAAGAAGAGGGAAAAAAGGGTAAACGAATCCTTGGTCCTTGAACCCTCCAACGCGAAGTATTATACTGGAGACGGGGCCGCGCCTCCGGTAATGGCTTCTTATGATTTAGCGAGAGTGTTTTCTTAGTTTTCGCGAAAGTGGCGCTTGCGTAATCGTTTGTCAAGCCTGGCCCCCCTCCGACGAAATAATAGCCGGCACCGCCTCCCTCTTGGTTTCAACGTGTTTCCACCCCCACCCACGGAACGCGTTCCGTAAAATCCTGCCGCGATATTTTACCATCATCGCTATTAAAGGCCATTCCGTAGATGAAGAGTAACGACGCGTCCTTCGCACGAGCGCAGACACCATGCTCGCCCCCTTTTCGAAGGATCCTCCACCCCCCTGTGTCCTGAGAGCACCCCATGATCCTGCGTTTTTCCTTTCGAGGGCCGCTATTACCGCCCTGATCCTTCACGCTGCTCGGAAAATTGCTCAAATAGAAAATTTCTCCATTAAAATCTTAGAAGAACGCAAAACTCTAGAATTTAGCCGACTAGTATCGCTAATAAGTACACTCGGATCTTTATGCAACATAAAAGTTTATGTAAACTCTTGACCGAGCGAGAAGTGAGCCGGACTGGAATTTTATCGAGAAACGAAGCGAACCATCGTTTTTATTTAGAAATTTTGTTAAAGTGGAACGAAAGCGGCACTCGGCCGGACAATTAGTGGCCCGTTTATGCGAGTATCGAGTCGAGCGGTATCGGCGAGATTATGCAATCCCCCAGCAGCGATCTATTCGCTCTCTTCTTATTTTCTTTCAGCTGTCGGGGAAGCGTAGGCGGAGAAATTCCAGGGAAACGTCTGTTGCGACCGTTCGAACGGGCCATTGCGGTCCGCGTGAATGTAAAACAAAGATCATTTTGTGATAGCGGACACATACCTCGCGCGGAATGAACCGTAAAAACCTCGTAAAATCGTCTTTCAAGTTACGTTCCTGTGTCAGCCCGCACGTTTGCGACCACTGGATTTTCTTTTACCCTCGAACGGCGGCTATAGATTCTTTCTTACGTTCCCAGTCCTCTTCCTGGCATTTTTGCAAATTACCCGAGGGTTCTGCGCGCGCGTGTTCTTCTGTTTTTCTCTCGCAGTGGAATGTGTCGTTTCGGACGCGACAGACAAATCTACGAGCGTTACCGTTGACTATAAAAATTTATTTCCCCGGGCACGCGCCCGTTCGATTTACACTTTCGATTTTCGATGATCGTTCCCGCAGCTTGTCGCTGCTTCGATCCTACCCTGAAGCTTCATACGAATGTAATATTTTTAAGCATTTTTAGTGTCTGCTAATTGATTAATATAATAGATAGGTTACAGAAATTTTCTGTGGATTTTACACTGTTTAACAGGATGATAGTGTTAAACGAGAAGTTCGTACATAGATATACAGCTAATTCCGAAGTGTCCCTCTCCGTGCATAAACAGATTTTCGCATAATGGAAATTTCGGATAAGCTGCATTCCGATAATCGGCACTTTGCCGTGCCATCGTTTCGGCAACACAACTTTCCTATTAACCTTTTGAGATCCTCTATCCGGACGGTCTCAATCACTTTAGTCCCGTGTTTATTCCACGATACAATAATACTCGCGTTGCCAGTTTGTACTCCATCAAATCGAAATCCTAAACCCCCCTTCGGATCCAAAAACACATTCCACGGTATTTCAATCTAAATAAAACAGAACGCTAAAATATTGTCTATCCGTAAATGAGATTTATGACAACGTAAACAAAATTTCAACACAATTAAATAGACAAGTGAAGTTTGTAAATTCAAGTTAATCATTTATCTGAACTAAACTGGATATTTCCAGTTGTGTAAATCACCGAGTTAAATTAAGATAAATCTTTGTAAAATGACAGTGGCACTTCGGATATGATTAAACGGACGTGTAGAATATCGTCCGCCAACATATCAACCAAATTAGTTATTAATGCGGACTAAAATGAAGGAGTTCCAGTTATAATAATCGCTAAAATAAGGACCGCGCGTACGATTCGAGCGATTTACACGGGTTTTTCGTTTCGCGGTCAACCCGCAACGTAATAGATTTAATTAGCGTTAATAAACCGTCGAATACTTACCATGCCGGCCGTTTGACCAGCGAAAGGAATTACCGCTACGAATCGCGTAGCCACGAGCGCTGCTCGCGGACTGAGCAAACACTTTTGTAGACGCGCATGTTTTTCCGCGGATCAAGTGGCGCAGTTTTCGTGTCAGTGTTGCGAACGTTTAAAATTGCGCGCTGAATGACATGCACAGCACGGATTTATTTTTCGCTATCGCATCACTTTTGCGGTTCACCCGAGAGTCCTGTGAAACTATACTCCCCCTGCCACTGTTGCTATATAACGCTACGCGTTATGCCAACCTCGCTGTTGCCTTTCCACTTGTGAGTCGCGACCCTTTTCGCGGATTAACTTCGTCGGCGGATCGCTTCGGCAAGCCAACTTTTTGCAACGGGCAGACGGGTAATTTCAATTTCTAGCTATTTATGCTCGTTGCGATTAAAATAACCGGGGGTTACAAACAACATGAAATTGCTGGAAAACGATTAATCCTCTCTTTATATCTCGCTGAGCGAAATTTTCATTTGGACGCAAGCTTTCGAGCTACGTCTAAATTAGAATAAGGCAAATTATATAGAATAAACGACGGAAGATTTTAATTTGAAATTGAATTCGCTGATTATATTATACAAAGGTTAACGATTTTCCCACATTTTACAGAAATTATTTCGACCCAGAAGTGTATCGAATCTGCAATTTAATCGTTAGAATTACAGAATTGGTAGCTACGCTGAAGGATGCAGTAGAATTTCGATTATTTTAATTAATGCCGAGTATTCCTGGGGCGAAGCCGGGCATGATTTGCGACGGGCATTTTCGTGAGGCAATGTTAGTGAAGAGAACGATGTGTGCGGCCCTTCGAGGCAATGGTCACGTGACATCCGGCGACAGAAACGAGATGGCTCACCCACCTTCATTGTCATGTGCGTAACGTTCAATGAGAAAACGTTTCTGTACACGCCCACGCCCACGCGCACGCTAGCCCGAACCGCACGCGTTACACCGATACACGTGAATAAAACGAGTCGTTTCGTTTCGCGGCCAGGTTAATTCCACGATACCAGAATACCTTCCTCTCGTTCGTGGATCTAACAATCGCTAGAGGAAACGTTCGAACGAACTGTGCAACGGCAAATGCAACGGGCGCACCTACGGACACGTACTACATGCATGGACGTTGAATCGCCCACACGCATTCGCCCTCTCCTCGAAACGGCCACCACGGAATCGATGGCTATCGAGGCATACTAATTGGACTTGGTTTGGAAGGACCGGAAGGAGTATGATTCATGAAAGAAGTGACAAACTGCCCTCTTAGTCAGCCCGTTGCGGTCGGTTCGTGGAAACCGGTCGTAATTTGCGAAGTTGATCGTGAGATGCCTGCTAATCGAATTGAAATTTTGGTCGCCGAGGCACGGCCACGCTCGAAACAGACAATAAATGCGTTTCCATTGTTATTCCTCCTCGTTACGTTCACTAATTTTTATTGCTGCCACAGGCAACACACGTAACGCACGGAAATTAATATCGATTCTTCGAAATCGAATATTCATTGCTCCAAAGAACCAGAGGATACCCGAAATCTCTGAATTAACATTTCCTATTTAAACATTCTAATTCATATAAAATATTACAGAAAATTTGTGGACAGAGTAAGAACTGTGTACATTTTCAAAGAATAGATCATATCATTTATTGCCTATTTAAACATTCTAACATCGTCTGGAATATTTCATTGAAATTCAATGAGGACGAGGATGAAAAAGATGGCGCCACCTACTAGCAGTGCACCTACTAGCAGTGCACTATTACTCAATTTCTCCACGCATTATTAAAAGCCATTATCTAATAAACAATATAACAGCACACTCCCAGTCATAATTAATTCAGACAGGATTTGCCAAAGCCTCGTGCGAAAGAGTCAAACAGTTATCGGATTCATTACGAGGACAATAAGGGGAACAATTTTATATTTTGATCCAATTATGCAGGTTTGCCGAAGCAAGTAGCGAGTTTTTAAAGCGAAGATAATGGAAATTAGACGAGGGTCTGATGGTTTAAGTCGATCAACAGAGTAATCATCAGTCATCGCGGCGACGTCCGTGTTTCATTAAATCTTATCTCGTAAGGCAGAAACACGTCGCTGAGATAAGACATGTGGGGAGAGCGAGGCGGTCACGAATCATAGCGCGCAGCTCGACTAATATAATAAACAATTGCCTTAACGAGGCAACAATGAAGTCGCAATATTGGTTGTGGCTTCTCCCTAACGATAACTGACAGCGGTTTTACGAACACTCGTGTGTGTGTAGAACTCCGTCGCGTCGCTGAGATTCGCTGACAGGAAGTCGAGGAAGCTTTCGGTTAACTTTGTCTCGCGTTCCTCCAAAAACATATTAAAAAATTTAATATCGCCTTCTATATCAATTTAGAAAATTGCAGATTGCCTTCTGTTATCATTTCTTTAATAAGATTGTTACACAGCGTCCACAGTCTACTAATTAACTTTCAAAGAAAATGTGTGTCCGATAAAAATGGTGATGGACTGAAAAAAATAATGAAAATTGATTTCTACATTTTTTTTGTCGGCCAATTTGCAGATGGCACGGACTGTCGTCGAACGATTTGACGTAACCGCAGCACTATCAGCTTAATTGATTTGTAAATTTCGAACGTTGGTCGCGTTTAGTACGTGCACAATTATCACGATCGTTCAATTTCCCACGGACTATTATCCTACTTGGAACTGCCACAGGCTGTTGTTGCGAATGATGCGATGGGAGAAATCCGTGGTATGATAACTTGTACGCTGACCACGCGTTATTCTCTGTAAATCAGTTTACTTGTTGTGACGCGAGCGTGAACGCGTCCCGAATGACGGTGGCACTGTGTGTACGCGTGCACGTTTTGCGCAAATATGTGTGCCACATTTCATACTCGTTCTTCGGGACGTCACTGTCCGACATTCTATTTCACAATTTCCGCGGAAACCATGGGATGTCTAATCGAAATCACTGCAGTATGCGGAACAACGGACTTCGGCCGAAAAAGAATTTCTCCATCAAGCAAACTGAATTATTTCTGCAACATAGAGAAGCGAATCGTCTTCGACAAATATAGTAAAATCATTTCTATGATTTTTATAACTGTATTAGAACGATCAAGAAATGTACAGTATTCAAAAATTAAAAAATTTGGCATCCATGCAAGTGATTTAAGGAGCGTAAACAAATGAATGAAGGCCAGATAGGCCCTCGAATGTAAAAAATTATGATAGATCCAGCCGGTGCAAAAAATGATGGACGTTCTAGGGGGAGGAGAGGAGGGCAGTTCGTAATTTTCCAGGAGAAAGTTCTATCCGTCGTTGAATAAGCAACAAAGAGGCTGTCGGGCACGTACATGTTCAATCACCGTCGTTTCCTGCTAGAATTGATTATTAATTGCCGGCACGTGTGACGCGTGCATCCATTTTGAATCCCAGACGATGGCGCGGGGACATTGCGCGCACATTTCAGCACCTGATAAAGTTATGCCCTGTCCATCGGCTACTAATTACCGATTGATTGACTCCCCCTCCTTTCCTTCCGATCACGATTGTCACCGGGACAAATCCGTAGAACGATTATTTCGGTCCTCCCCCGAACAGACGACGTTTTCAATCAAATCCCGCGGCGGCGCGGCGGCGCGGCGGCGCGGCGGCGGAGGCTGTTCGAATTTCGCAAATATCCAATCTATCAAAAACTCGCGGATTTTTCCGGGAATTTTTAATAACACGACAATGTGATATAAATTATAAAATTAATGAGAAGCATGAAGACTATTTTGTTCAACACGCGTGCTTTCCTCTGCAACAGCTTTCGCGGGCAATTTACATAAAAACCCTCTTCCGTTTTGTTATTAAAATGCGACGACAGAGAACAGAGATTTTTCTATAAAAAAATTCAGATGGAAATGCCTTACTAATTCGGCCTCGCTAAAATTGTTCGTTCTGATTGAAAAAGAAGATATCAAAGCATTCGGCCGACTTGCCAGTATCAAAGCATAATAACACACAAAGGAACACGAAAAAGAGTGCTGCTCGTTGGAAAATGCATGAAATCGAATTTCTAGTGTAACAGCCCTTCCATCGTATTATTTTAAATATTCCTTTATCGTATTCGGGGTGACTTTAATGCTGTGGCATGTGTCGCGTGCCACTGACGGCAAGCAATGTCTTTGACACACGCCAAAAAATATCATAATTTCGTTAACAGCTTTCCGGGCAACGCGAAAAATTTCTCTGTCTCGATAGACACGCGCGACACGCCGATTCCTGCTCGGTTAACGTGCTCGAAATATAATCATTGTGTTTTTACTTTCGTTGCCGAGCGTAATTCTATTCCAATTACTTTCAGCATGGCTGGAACGCGATCGAAAAAGGATCAAAGATACGAATTAGATGCGCGGATGCTGAATTTTAAACTGATCTCCCTTTATGCATTCTCATTTTCCCTACTTCATTCGTCCATTGGTCCAATTCGCGCAATTGCAACACGCGAATAGGAAAGATAAAAGATTTGTTTTCAGAAACAATTAAATTTGTTGTTTGTTTGCATCGATTGAGCTACACTTTAATGATTCGTGCAGGATTAACAGGGCTGGCGCGAAATCTGAGTGTCCTTTTTGTTGGCTGCTTGATGTCCCCTTTGGCAAACGTTAACGTCGAAAAAGGCACGAATATCTATTGCCGTAATGCTTTTATCGACATCGATTCGGCAGTATCGAGGTCGTAAGACTGGACTTTTTATCACCGATGTAGTTTTGTCACTTTGTGATGTCGCTGAAAAGTACATTAAAGACGACGCTCTGCATTAATGGCGACGCGCGGTGGATGTAAACGACCGTCCATCATCCTAACGCATCCAACATCGTTCCGGAAGTGAAGATGGATATTGTGGTCCTCGGTGACGGGCTCGCATAAATGCTACTAACCGACGGAAACTTTTCTCCCTAAACGACCTATTTGCCGGCGACTGTGATCACTGCCGGAAGACTCTGCTCGCTCAACAGGCCTGCGAAAAGTCCCATAAATGCTCGTACGATGCTCGTACGAAATGCTTCGCAATTCCAACCACTAACTTATACATCAAGAAAATTAACATCGGATTTACTCTAATACTTTTAATTTACAAAAAAGTGGTCAAAAATTTGAGAATGGACACATTCTTCTCCACATTTAGTGGATATCGATTGGATTGAAAATTTGATTAAAGCTGACGAATTTGCAAGAGAATGCCACGAAAGTGTAATTGCAACGTTAGATTGTATTATAAACAGTTTTCGCCGATGCACAAAATTGGCAAATGCGTTTCGGTTTCGAATTAACAGGAGAGTAATGTGGTACAGAGACGGGCACACACATCAAACATAATGATTTTCGCTATTACCATTGCTGGAGTCCGCTGGCGCGAGCCTTCAGTGATCACATGTGCCTTATTCAAAACGCAAATGCAACTACAGTATAGAGCGATGCGATTAGACGCAGTCGAGAACATTGATCTGAGCCTCGAAGAGACCGGATAGAACTGTCCAATGACATGACTACATCAAACGGCTAACGGGGAGCCTATTAAACGTGGCTATGCACCATCCTGTAATTACATTGCAGTAATTCCACCGTAATTATAGACGGACCGTGGTCTCCAAGGAAGGGCGGACTAATTCTTGAGTCGATTGGTTGTTCAACCTTTTATGCACCGAAGCGTTAATGCTACTCTCAAGAAACTTGTCACATTGCAAATGAAAAATTCTTCCTTGGTTAATGCGATACTAGACTGCGGACCTTTTGCAAAATAAAAATTGTCTGCATCGATTGTTTTCAATTTCCAATTTCATAAAAATTGCATAAAGATCCGCAGCCTATGCGATACACGAAAGCTTGAATTTTGTCATCGCAAACTTCATAAAATGCAAGCTAGACTTTCAGTGTTTATTTATTGAAAAATTTAATTTTAGTGCCTGTTCGCATGAACCCCGGCAGTCTGTTATTACTCTAGAGTGTATAAAAGATACAATCGCGACCATTAGTTTTGCATATTACATTTCAGTGGCCCGATCTTTCCGTGCGAAGATAGCCTTTATTTAGATCAGCTAGATTCTTGTAGGTAAGTATTTTTTCTGGAATAATCTGTGTGAATAAACGCGACTGCAATGATGCAAATAAAAGGTCGGATCGAAGTCGAACTATGAAAGGATTTTCCTAATTATAGAGCCCGTAGCCACGGCATTGTAATTTCCAAGAAACTTTTAACGACCTTTTAAGCTATAAATCTCGTCGGATTAGTGCCCCAGTAAATGCCCCGAGTGTGTTCGATATACCGAGAAGTTTATTAGCACGACGTAAACTTCCAGCAAACTCTGAACCGTTAGGGATAATCTTCAATTTATCGTAAATGATATTGTCGTAGTGCAGTATATTGATTAAGGTCGAAGATCTCTCGGCAAGCTGTTCCGCCGGGAACGGATAATGATTGCACATCTCGGGTAAACTGATTACATCGTCACACAATAAAGACTCCTTGGAAGGGGGTGACAGCACGTTCTTCTTGAACGTGAACCCGTAAATCCTGTTCAAGATTGAAACTCGACGCTCCTCTCCTGTAATTGATTTATTTTAACCCTGTTCAGTTGTAAGTAACATTAATTCACCTCCGGGGACATTAATTTACTCGAAAAAGATTATTTACTTCTGTACGACACGAACAACCTCCGCTACTATTAATTATTGTCCGACTGTTTTTCACTCTTTCTGCTTCGGTGTAGAACCACCAGTTCTACTGAAAATAACATGAATCTACTTTTGAACAAGAAAATTAATTAATTCATTGTTTCTGCTTTGAAGTAGAGCAACCATTTTTGAGGAATGTGTTCTTTATTTTTTTTTTTAATCCATCTCCAGCAACAATACTTTAAAAAAGAACATTTGTTCACGCTAATGGCGTGTCTTATCGTGGCTCACTGTTTCTACTTGGAAGTAGAGCAACGATTCAGCAGAATTGTGTTCTTCATTCGACGGCAGGTAACATTGATCTACCCCCGACGACAGTAGTGGAGAGAAGAAAAAAAAAAGAAGAAGGAGAGTATTTATTCGTACTAATGACGTGTCTGATTATGGCTCACTGGTTCTACTTCGAAGTAGAGCAACGATTCCACGGCAGTACGTTTTTTCGATGTAATGAAACTGGTTTCGAATATGGGTCACGGTATTCAGCTGAATCCACGGTTCACTTTTGGCACACGGTTTTCGCGAAGATTGGAAGTTTTTGTTTTCACGCCAAGTAAAAAGCAACACGGGACCGGGGACCGGGGAACGGGGGACGGGGGACGGCCCAGGAAACAGAGCAGCAAGAAAAGGAAGAAAGAGTAAGTGCGGACTAGCGTTGAGGAGATTTATCGCCTGGTCCTCAAGATATGGAAGGCGGAGAAACTTATTTATGGAGTGTGTACGAGAGCAAAATCAATATCGAGAAGATGGAACGCGTGTAGGAAGTAACGTGCTCTCGACACTTTGAATTTTACACGATTTAGACCGGGAAGCATTCCGGACGTCCACGCTGTTCATTAAACAGCCACAAGAACAAGCTGTGATGTGCTTCATCAAGAATATTTTATCATCTAAAATATTCACAGCAATTCGACTTCTCCGAACACCCAATCTGTAAATACTAGGTTGAAGCTATTTCTGTTATTACAGGCAAGACTACCACCCATTCTATGTTAAGTACCGAATATCAATTCCAAAATATCCTGAAAATCAAAATAATTTAATTAATGCAACCGGAACTGGCAAATGCAAATTTATCATAAATTTAATTGACTCTATATGTCACCAGTGACGTTCCTCTACTAGATACTTTGCAAGAGTAGTTACGTTGCATTAAATAAAATTGATTTAAGAACGATGAGCAACGCAAGTTTATCCTCTACTCTGTAGTCATATTTGCACTCGAAAATAAACGGCAAACGCAACGAGTGTCTCGAGTGTCAAAAGACAGCAGGTCAAAGGGATGATAAAAAATGAAAATGGTTGTCCCGTGCCGTTCATAGACAGACGACTGTGGAAGTTTAAAAGTAAGAACGAGCCGTCTGACAAGCGACGGATCCAGGCATCAGAGTATTTGGTATTCAGCTTAGCAGGGTCGTGGAGGCGGTCTGGGACAAACGCGATGATCTCGCTCGCAGGATAACGATCCTCGCTCCCTCGTTATCCCCATTCGTTTCCTTTTTATCCGGTCTAGCCAATTCAGCCTTAAACTCTCGCGTGCAGCTTTGACCTCTCCGAGATTCCTCCGACGTTCCGTGCTTCTCAGAGCGAAAGGGTAAACTTCAGGGACGAAACTTCCGGAAGTCGGACTAGCTGAGTACACTGCAAGCTTCGAGCAAATGCTCGACGGCTTTATCGGGAATCCAGCAAGTTGGAAAGGGACGAGCCGTATCGTGAGAGTATTCGACTTTCCCTCCACTCCAGCCAACCCTCTCTATCCATCCTCAACCCTACTCTCTCTCACTCTTTCTTTCTGTCTCTCTATCTCTCGCTGTCTTCGTCTTAGTCTCTGCTGTTCACCCCATCCCATAGAAACCACCTTCAACCAGGTCTGAACGCAGTACGCTTCGAAACTCCTCAGACGACGGTCTCGATTGATTTTTGGTAGCAGTCTTGTACTGAATTACGGAGCGCCGCTTGTGCCACGACTTATCGAATTTACGAGATCGCGTCGACCCATGAATGAATGGCAAACGAGGAAAACGCCGAGCTCTCATGGCTTTGTGATTGTTTCCGTGGACCCTGCGAATCCCTCTGCCTCGACACTATTGCCACTTCTTCATGGACCTTTGAGCCTTCATCAACCTCAGACCTTTTTTTTTTAATTTATTTATTTACAGGAGCCCCTTATTCGACTGACTCAAAATTTGTGCATTCTGAACGAAGTTTGGTACACTGAATGCATCGGCACGAAAATTCGAATTGTTTATTAATGAATGGATACAATTCCCAAGTATTTGGTACGACGTCTAGAATGTGCAGATGAATGTCATAAAAACATGTGGAGATGTGAAAAATTGATATGAAAAACATATCGGGTGTATTTTTTGAGCAAATACGAGTGGTTGTTGGAATAATAGTGGGTTTGCGGTGGACGAACATAGGAGGAGGAATCATGGTAAAATCATTAGGTGAACCAGGTTTGGTCCCTTTTTAATCTTGCCGGCGTCTATCTCACTTTGGCTTCGGTGAAGCTGTACGATCGACTAGCGGCCAATATTGGTGGAGTGGGACGTAATAAACCCTCGGGCATCGCGCAGATCATCTCTCTTGCTCGCCGTTATTGAGGCAATATTATATGACATCCCCTGTCCCTGCGTACGCACCGCGTAAAAGAGAAGGCACACATGTTATTGAAGAGTCTTCACTCTTTGCGTTCCAAAGCGGTCGGCCCGGCCTTTCGATTGGCTTGCATCAATATCCTATCATTTAACCACATTTTGGTACTTCAATCCAGCAAGCGTTTCCACGGTACATTCATGACGCAGCGACCTCAGAAAAATTAGTTAATCAATTTTCATCCCGTTGATCTTGAGAATTCAAATCCTGAAGCTTGGAAGGTCCATCCAATACTTAAGTGAAAAAATAAACAATTTACGTATTGATTAAATTTTCGTTTCTCTCAACAATTTTGATTAAAATTATATAATGCCCATCTACGAATGACTCCAAAAACGGTGAAAGCTACGTTGATTTCAATTCTTCGATAATTAATTTAATTTAATATCGACATTTCAATGAAATTATGGGTCTGGCTGTAGCTATTAGACTCTATCTCGTCAGATAAGTTTATTAGCAGTCATTAAAATATTATCGTTCACCTCTGCTAATAGAATGTTCCGATAGGTTGAATCTGGGATACGAGAAAGCTTCCTCGAAATGTATAAATTAATCGAATGTAATTTCATATAATATTTCTCTCCGGCTATCCGTACTCTTGCCTCGTCATAGATGTTACAGTGGAAACTGATAATTAGGGTCACGGGTAAAGATTTTCGTTTCAATATTCACAGAGGTTGCTTTAGTACTGTGTTTTAAAGTGGAATCAGGATATTGTTGGGAATATCCACGAGACGCGTTGCTAAAGTTTGATACGATTAAGCATGTAATGAAAAATAATTAACGAGGACACAGCAACACGATTATATTCTGGGAAAACAAACTGCAAATTAATTCGATTAAATGTCACATTGCAAACGAAGATTATTCTTATCAGGTTTTATCAGCCAACGACAAAAAGAAACTTGCAACTAGGAAAAACTATCGATCGCGCGGTCACTTTCCCATTCGTTGCCAATAAATCTAGAGGAAAATTGTCGAAGGTCACCATCTGCGATAGCCAAGAATCAAGACACATTTATCACTGGGCACTTTCGATCGATCGATCGCCACCGAGTTCGAAATATGTTCGCGCGCGTGCACAGTCCGTACACACGGACGCGCACGAGGCTTTGTATATTATATAAAGCTGGAGACCTAGCGCGCACAGTTCCAGCGAACTTTTGTGCCCCTAGAACTATGAGTTATACTACCAGCGATCCTTCAAGGCCAAGGTTTGCATCGTGCAGCGCCGGTGGAGTTCAAAAGTCCCAATAGTTTAGCAACTATCGCGCAAACTTCGATCATTGTGGCACATCAATTAATCGTTTTTAATTATAATTTGATAATGTAATTCAAGATTGGCCCTTGAACAAGTCTGATCCGTCAGTCAACGAACATTATCCCATTGCAAACACCGGTTCTCGTCCGATCACCGAAGTTAAACAGCGTGGAACGTGAACGGTGCTCGGATGGGTGACCGCCCAGTAAAAGCCGCGAAGTGGCCCCCGGTTGCTTCTCACGTGTTGTTGGCAAAATAGATGGTTCGGAACCCACCTTTATAAACAGTAGGTCCCGTCACTTAATAACCTAGCAGTTGAAGAAGCGACGTAAATGAACAAAGAAAAAAAAGGTCTGATCCATCAATATTTTTATTTCGCATAAAAATTCGGTCTCCATAGTTTCTACTATGGAATTAATCCGCCAGATGTTGTATCCATGGAAGGGTTAATCGTTGTTGCGATTGCCTTCGCGCTAAAAACGCAAACCCTCGTCTCGCCGAAGGAATCGATAGCAGCCTTTAGCGTTCGGAGAGATCGGCATCGAGGATCCAACCAGAGTGCTCCGATAACATTGCCAACAGCGCTTGGAAAACCAAGTGAAGTGCCATCGAAAAAGTAAGAGGGGAAACTCACGTGCTCGGCTGTCAATATGGTGGCGCGCCGGCTCGCGTGCTGTTTACACGCTATCGCGTTACCAAAGACCGTCGAGGGACGTGTTTCCGAAACAGTTTCCCCTGCAGTCGCCAAGATTCCAGACCTACTGCTCCTTTCCGATCATCCCGCGTTCATTGGCATAACTTTTCATTCATAACCATAGGGATTCCGTCACTTGTCGGGTGGCAATCGATCGGAAGGGAATCAGAACCGGGAACCAAATGTCTTTTAACCTCTGACACGGCTCTGCGATATCACACGATTCTTCTAGGTATTCATCTTCGTACAATTTTTATCTTACATCGATTCTCTTCATAATTTTAGAAGATTGTTTCTAATTAATAATTTTCATCAAGAATGCATCAAACCCACAATCAGAAAATGATGCACGGAGAAACCGAGTGAAATGTCTGATTACGGTTCACTGTTTCTACTTAGGTAGAGCAACAACGTATGCTACTCTGGAGCAGGTGAAGAGTAATGTGCAGATAAACTGACTACAGAATTGTTGACGAAGCGTTTACGTTCAGCCTAACAGATATCAGACGGATCAGTGCGTACGATCGTGTACGTGTGTATCTCATTGCCTGAGTAGCAACAGTGCACGTGTATGTACTACATAATGCAAATCCGTAATCCGCCACATACATTTGACCGTCCGAATAGAGGCCAGCTGGTAACGCAAACAATGTCAAACACCACTTACCTGAGTGTCTTGGGAGGCAGCGCACGCAGCAGAACTTGCTACCGAGAAATTCTCAAGAAAATTCGGCGTTCTTCTCATTGCATAGTAACATATGGTGGAGTCAGCCTGAGTATACTCCATTGGTGCATCGGTTTGGAAGCAAAGACTTTATTTTCCACTGTTGCATGTGAGCGAGGTCATGGTGCAAGGAGATGGTTGAATGTTTTGGGTAATCGAGGGGATTGGTTTCGAGGATTATGGAGAGGAAAATAGCGCGGGTTCGCAGGTGATGCTGCGATTCGCGGAGTCCTCGGGACTCGACTGACAGCTGAGGAGCCGAGACGGCGAGTGCGAAAGGGGTGTCGGTGGGGTGCGATTTCTCCCCGAGATAGGGGATGCTTGGCCAAGATGGAGGATGGGGTTGTGGAAGCGGGGGTGGTGGCGTGCGCCGCCGCCTTGATGCCTACCTTCCTGCTACCCAGATACAGAGAAGCCGGAATGCAAAGGGAAAGGAGGAGATCCTGCGGGGAATAGCGAAAGTATCGCGCAGCGGTAGAAAAAAAACGAGCCGGCCTGGGCTCTGTCTTCTGTCTTTATCCCGAAGTCCCAGAAAGAAGTAAGTGGAAATCGTTGTAGGTTCCCGGTCGACAAATACGGATGCATTGCTGGGGAACTCGAACGCGATACCCCGATTCTCTCTTTCTCTTTCTGTATTCCTCTCTCTTCACGAATCGGACGCCGCTGTCGCGTTAAATCGTGTATCCGAGACACGGAATCTCGATTCGAGCGTCATAAAATATCGCTGATAGGGGTCACCGGCTGAAATTATCCGTTTCTTGATTGATCGCACTTTGTTCGTATCGCTTTATTTCGGCTTCCGATCGATTCTCCGCCCGTGAAATATCGAATGCAAAGAATGATATCTGTTTTCCCCGAGAGGAATGTGTGGGGCAGGTGTCGAATGCCACTTTTGATTTTATGGGAAATGCGTGAAGATTAACGTGGCATTCTCTTCTTCCTTGAACTTCCGTAAAGGTTCTAATAGTGCAAGGTACAATTTTGGTTTTAATGTAATTCAGGATATTACGTGACGAATAATACAGAATTTTGAAGACTCCTCGGCGAGGTCGCGACGACGCCGTCCGCAGCCGTGCTTTATTCGCAGCTGGTCGCACAACCCGTCTAACTGAATTTAGTCGAAATCGCAAAAGCCGGTGTGCATCGACGGCGTGCGCTCCGCGGAATCGAATTATGAGGGACCGGCCGAGGGCCAACGCCCTTCTCGCCAGCGAATTTCACTTCCGTCCGCGTCGAGAGGTACAATAAAACGGACATTTGATGGACTGAGTGTGGAGAGGGTCGCGGGGATAGAGAGAAGTCACCGCGCGTACACGCGCGCGCGCGCACACTTACTCGTGCACAGCTAGTACACACACGCGTGCATTCTAAAGTGAAAATAGAAAAACACAGAGGCCAATTGTGGGAGAGGAAAATGTGGGACGAGGGGCAAGGAGAAACATGTTAGTGGCCCCTTTGCTAGAGTCACGGAGGGACAGAGAGAAAGCGCAAAGGTGAAGGGATGTTAAGGGACGGGTGGACGTGAGGAAGAGCGGGTATGAAATTACGGGTAGGTAAATGAAACTGTTCCACAGTCTCGTGCATGCAGCTGCTGCCGTGCCGCGCCTTGCCAACCTAACCCAACAGTGCAACACACAGCGATGGCCGAGAGGGATACTTTTATTTTTATTTGCCTCCCGCTTTATTTTCGCTTTAATTTCTCCCTTTTCGTCGCGGTGCTTGCTAATGGGGATACCGGTCGGACGCGAGGGGAGAAGATGCTCTGCGCGGAATAGATAGGGAACACCGAAGTCTGCAACCTCTTCTGCCCTTCTCCGAGAGCCAACCCCCTCGAGCGCTAAATCCTCAACGAAACTGCGATTCTTCTTTCGATGCCGATAAAATTAATTATCCCGTCCGAGGAACCCCCTTCTATTTTCCACCACCATCAACCCCGGAGACTTTTCGTTCTCTTTCTTCGCCCGGGCGAATTCTCCTCCCGTACACCAGTCCTATCGTAAATTCTGGATATTAGGATTCGAAAATCTCTCGCCTCGGCCCTTGGGCCCTGAACGTCGTTCCACCGACTGCCCTTCTTGCATTCTAAACACCCTCCACAGCCATTTCCTTCGCTTGCGCCAGGACTCTTAGCATACGGGCTAGCCGGACAATGGTTATTGTGAGGCGGACGTGCAAAGTGAATTGCTCTGGGTGCGCTCAAATTGTTCTATTAATTCATCTACACGACTGCCTGCGGAGAAATCGCGATCCCAGGAATTTGCTGATTTTTGATGACGCCGATTTCATGATTCTCCCATTACTACCAACGTTATCGAGGATCAGTTTCACGATCATTAAATTCTTCTGTGACCACGAGTTACAGCGTGTCTCGTATCGGCGACGTAATGGGAGTCATTACTATCGACACCTTCGCTTCGATACTTGGCACAGCTAATGGAATGTGTCGGGCGAAATGAACCGAAACGAATGAATCCATCAAACCGTGATCGTTAGGAGGTTGTCGTTGATCGAGCATTCTGGACTCATTTTTACATATTTTAATCCACCGCCGAGAAAATTCCAACTCGATTATCCAAAATTCTCTTCCAACCAAAATTCAATCGGCATCGTGTTATGAGTAATGAAACTACGAGCGAGCTTAAGATTGAACAAATCGCCCGAAGCGAAACGTGGAAAGAATATTCAGAGTAGTTATTAGCAGTCTTCGTAGCTCTCAATTATTTTCAGTGCACACTCTTAAACCCAGCCTTGCCTTGAACGAGCAGAAGGAGTCCAAATTCTTGAAATTCAACACCCTCGGAGATCATTAACGAATCTCTCAGGGTGTCCGAGTGGTGGCTCGACGGGGTTGCGTGGGAGGGACTGCGAGGGAAGCCGAAGAAAGTGCAGCCGGCTTGAAGAAACATTTTGATTTGCTTTCGCGAGCCGGTGCAACTGAGCAAGGAAACATAAATAAAAAGTTCTGGAGGAGAGCAGGAGGAGAAAGAGAGCGAGAGAGGCGCGCGTGCTCGCGCAACGGCTCGAATTCATCCAACAGCCGTATTTCTCGGAAGCTCTCCTAGGTAGTAGCTACCTGTCCGCCTCGCCTTCGGTATCGCGTAGGAAACCGTGCAGAGTGGCTTGTTCGTGACAGCTGGAAAATAAATATTTGCACGTATTTCAACGATTAGTCTGCTATAAGCGAACGCGAGACGACTACCAAGATGTCGTCGTACGGTTACTCACCCCCCTACGACTCCTCTCTTTCTCTCTTTCTTCCTCGTTTTCTGCCTCGAATCGGTCTATTCTCGTCTCCCTCGGTTCTTCTCTCTGTCATCCAGGCCTGACCAGCTATTTCAGCCGATATTGAAAGACCCAAGGGCATAACTTGCAGCTACATGTGTGCGCTCGCCGTGTAACAACCATTCCTTCCTTTTAACCCCGATCCCTCTCTTTCCATCGTTCTCTTTCTCTATGCTTTCTCCTCGGAAAGCGACTGCGACCCGCGCGCTCTCGCTACAGAACACGAAAGCTTTTGTTGTCGGTCGATGTTCAATTTGGAGATTTATTGGGCTGATTTAGGGATATCGAGTATCGATTTTTCTGGCCCCGACTCTCTGCTTGGCCCGCGTAATTTTCGGCGGATCGCCTCTGCGCCGAGAAAGTTCGCGGATAAATCGGAAACGCGAAATGCAATCGAGGTTCTGTCCCTCGAAAAATGGATTCTGAAAGCTCCGCCGGGCTCCGCAAATATTAGCACGATTCTTTTTTTTGTGTCGATCCTACAGGAAAAATTCTAAACCATCCATTCCCCTCATAACGCAAACAACAAATAATCGGCGAGCGTGATCACAGCAAATTTCTAACCCCTTTAGAATATCGAACCGGACTCATGCTGAAGATTTTCAAGAAAATCGGTACTGGATCAACACGTTAGGCCTTTCTTATGCATTCGAGCCTCGAGTAGCTATTCTAAGCTGCCCGGAAATCCTCGCATAATGAAATCGGCAAACAATCGGCGAGCATGTTTTAGCCAATTTTTCGAGGCGGGCTTGTCGAAGTGAATATCGAGGCTGTCGTCCACGAGAACAAAATCTGCCGGAAAGAATATCGATCTCTATTTATTTGTTAGGATTGGATTACGACTGGTCGAAAATTGTTCGAAAAATGTCAGCGGCGAATTTTTATTGGAAGCGATACCGGTCTCGTTTCTTGTGTCGCGGACTTCTATGGCAGTTTTGGTGTGTGTATGTGAGAGAGAGAGAGAGAGAGAGAGAGAGAGAGAGGAAGAGGGAGAGAGAGTCCGGCAGAGAATGCACGTTCAAATTGAACACCCCCTGGCAACCCTCTCTCGGTTTGGTCCGGCGCAAATCGTCACGAACGCGGCGAACGTCGCTGCTGCGGACCGAATTGAATCTCCACGAAATCCCGGTAGGCGTCCCCCGTGTTACCGTTGCAACGTTGCTCCAGTTGACGTTTCAGATTTTCAGCCGAGGGGCATTAGCATGCGCCGCGGATCGCGTTTCGTCGATGCGTGTCACGTCGTCAGCACGGCGTCGCATTCCTGTGGAAGCGCCCTTAAAGGGCGACACGTTATACCGTTTAGCCAGTCTCTCTGCCGGATCCCCGTTAAAGAGAGCCGAGATCCAATCAACTTCTCAAAGGTCAACGATCGCTGCTCTGCGAACGCACGATCGCTGCCCAACCTGCACCGAACCACTACCATCTCTTCCCCAAATCATCCGCATCGAAATATTCAATTGCTAAATATATCATTTGCCAGAGGGACTCGTCCCAAAATTTTCAAACGAAGCTTCGTTAAATATTTTGTTCCCGTCCGAAAGAATTCAGTCCGTGTCGTGACACAGTAAGGGATAACCATATCATTTTAATTAATTGTTGTTGCAGCTGGATATTCAATATTCAAATGTGCTTTGTTAAACGTTTTTATCCCGTAATAAGAGATTAAGTCTATATAATAACATTAGAAAGGATTACACTGACGTATGATTTTAATTAATTGTGGCCATAGGTGGATATCCAATATTCAAATATAGCTTTGTGGAACATTTTCACTGTGTATTAAGACATTAAGTCTGTATAATGACACTATATGGATTTAAACGGATATATCGTTTTAATGAATTGCAGCTACAGGTGAATGTACAATGTTTCACTGCGGCTTTGGTAAACATTTTTAACCTGTCCTTAAAGATCCAACGTATAATGAAAATATATCATTTTAATTGAGGCTACAGGTGGAAATCTTACGTACATTCGGAACACAAAGGGTCTACGTTAATGACTGTACCTAATTATGCCAAATTGGAGGACTAGTATAACGATGAAAAATTGGCCATGTTCAAGTTGTCATAACTTCGCGAAAAAATGTCGCAGAACAATGTGCCTGGGCTTATTTTAAAGCTTGAATCTTCAGCTTACACGATCCCGAATTTATTATTCTCGAAAAAAATTTACATCGTGCAGCGAATATAAAAGCGAAGGTGCGTTATGTTTAACCACCTCGATTAAATAACTAAATTATGCGTTTACACTGAGCGTATAGACAATAATTTACAAAACAATTTCGCACCGCATTTGCTAATGAAAGTGATGGACGAATTGCAACCGGGGGGCGTAAATAGTGATGATTGTTTGTTCGGCGCGGCTTCCGGTTGAATTGTAGGCGAAGCTAGGAAAATGGGCGATCGGGAAATATTCAGTAGGTTGAGAGACACTGCTCGCACTGTTTTAGGTCTTCCCCGGTGGTATAGGTGCTCGGTAAATTCTGCTAATGGAATTTATCGCGACGTTGCGAGCCTAGATATAGAAACTCTCGCAGCCGAGTTACCTTTTTATTGGACTCGGAGCGCGTCTTCCTTAGGTATAGGTGGCAGGCTCGCCTGGAAAGGAATATCGCACCTGTCTGCCGCGTTGAAAGGGAAATAGGTGGTTTTCGGAATTGCTTAATCTGACCTAGATTCCCCGGGACCGCCCACGTACCTTTCCAACTTGGACAAACAAACCCGAAATAGTTGCATCTTCTCAAATACCTCGATCCACCCGCTAATACCGCTATTAACTACCATGAATTTCTGATTCAATGAATACAGCCGCATACCTCCGCGCTAGTTCCTAGAGTTTCGAATCGGGCAACAGAATTCTCGCGTGATACAAAATTCAAAAATCACCGTAGGCTTTCGATCGCGTCGCAAAAAGCAATCGTTTATTGTTCCGGGTACGGCACATCGTTAATTATACACAGGTAGAATGGAAACGCAGCCCGTAGAATGATATTCTGAATAATTCGCTCGCACTTCCGCGCCTACAACTTAGAGCAAACCGTCTGAATCCGTTCATAGAGTTTTAGCTGGTCTGCCGTGCATTATTCATCAGGCTGAATATTTAAATCACAGACTGGAAAAAGAGAGTTCCCGTCGAAACTCGGTTTAACACGAGCGGCGATACAACGGCTGCCTTCGGCCATTTACTTATTTAAAGGGTGCGATACTGTCTAGGCCGCGAGCAGAACGGCCTATCTGCATTATGGACAAAAAGCTTTAAGACGTTACATTCTCGCCGAACCGCGAACGTTACTGCGAAATAAACTCTTGGTGTTTTCTTCAACTTCTGGCCTTAGTGATGCAGCCGAAAGTGTCAATTCCAAATTTTTAAACTTAAAATTTAGTGCGAATGTCAGTCCGTGCGCGTAATCAAAAGTGCAGAATAAAAAGCGTTTGTCAGACATTCGCGTGCATTATTGCAGGAATAAACGATGTTGGGTGACGGATCTGGGTTAGGCGATTTTTTGTAGGAGCGATGGAAAAGTGGGAAACGCCGGGAAGGGCCAAAGATCCTGTCGCGAAGGTAGCCGGTAATAAACTGGAGGAGACCGTGTGCGAGGGACGGCCGAACGTGGAAAAAGATACGTGAAAGCTGGTGAATAATACGATAAAAGCTTGCTCGGCTGGCTGCGGATCCGCGGTGGCGTCGTCGTCGGCGTCGGCGTCGTTGTGTCCCGGGGAAATTTGTAAACGAAGTAACGCCCGATAATCTCGACACAGCTACAGTTTTCGCGTGTACGAGGACATTCTTCCGCCTCGGCCAGAGACTAACGACGTCCTCGTCCTCTTATCTACTTGGTCACGTACACCCGGAGAGAGAGAATATCCTTCTCTCTTTCCCCCCCTCTCCCGTGCCACTCTCCTCGTTTTCCTTCCTTTCGCTTCGGTGGCCCGGGGTCTGGTCCTCCAGGACGAAGGAAAATGTGAGGACGTGGGGGGATAAGGATCGCCAGGCTTCTCGGTTAATTTAGCTCGCTAGGAAGTGCCGTAAATAGGAAACGTCTAGGTGACTTCCGAAATCTCCCTCGACTCGACTATACTCGAGAGTCGGCCGTCGTACTCTCAAGGCTTGAAACGTGATTCCAACAACGCCGACCGGTCCACCCCCACACCGGCAACCCCTTATACGACTGTCCGAACTGTTCACCTGCAGACCGGTGACCTACGACACGCCGTAATCATTTCAACGGCTGATACCTGCATTGCGCGACCGTACTCTGCATTTCAAAGTTGGCCCCCTCACCAGGAAATCCCGGTGACGGATACACTCCGATTTTAGTGAAACTTTGCACCAGTGTTTGTTACACCCTCCTAAGAATTTAGTCGCGTTTCGGTCGTCCCCGTCTTTTACTCTAAGGGAGATATCAACCCCTTCATCCGAACCGGATTTTCCAAAAAAATGGTTTAAATAAATTATACCAAGCTATAGTCCCCCGGTAATTTATACCTTCTTCATGGTAGTGTTTTGTGGGATATTTTATGAGGGAGTACGTGGCATTGAATGGAATGGTGTACTTGGCGGCTTGGAACGTGATTCTAGCACCGTGGCCAGTGCACCGGCCACGGTGCTAGAATTTTACGACTGTCCAAACTGTTCACCTGAAGACCGGTGACGTACGATACGCTGTAATCACTTGACCAACTGATACCTGCATTGCGCAAGCGTTCGTCCATGGAATATTCATGCACTGTAATTCCTACCTTCCTGGCGTTCGCGTTTCTCCGGACCGGAACGCTTTCCTGAATCTATGTCTTCGCCGCCTCGTCCGGTTCATTCATAACCATTCTTACTCGGGATTCCTGCCAGCGATGTATCAATCGATTCGCTTGATTGCTGGATGAACTTGCGACACTAGTCCACACTCCGTCAAACTTTGTCAAACTTTCTTAGACTCAGTACATCATGTCAATTTATTCTGTCGAAATTCATTTTCGTACGTCGAAACGAAATTTTGTGGACTAAATGGGCTGGCGGGGAAGTAAAGCATCTTAACCAAACATTTAAAATTAATCAAGCCCCGGGAAACCAGTGTCCCCGATGAAGACGGATATTCTCTTTGAGAGCCGTTTATTAAATTATTCAGTGGTCCATTATTCTTATTTCCAATAAAAGCGCAAAGAGGCTCGATTTAACAAACACCATCGCGCGCGTCCGACCGGCCGCGGCAACGGCCGTTGGATAGGCGAAAGAAATTCCCATTAACGATACCGGGCACCGATACCTCGACAATTTTTTACTCTCGAATCGACGATTAAGTTTCTCCCCGCGATCGCAGTTGAAACTTCGCAACCGCGAGCCTCCGCAATTGAATAAATTGCGAATTATAGTTTAAATAGAATGTCAACCGGACCTCTTTCCATCCGTTTCGCATCGGCGTGCAAAACTCGCCGCAGAAACTTTTCCCCAGTTCGCGCAAACACGAAATATAAGATCTGTCCGCAAAATTTTTCTCTGCAAACAAATTGCGAGGCCGTGGAACAGGACCAATTAAAAATACCTCGGGACACTTGTCGTCAAGCAAATTATTAATTTCCGAGATGCAATAAATTACCAACGGACTGCGGATTTCTATGCAAATATTCATTTTACGAAATTTGATGCAAAAAAGAATTCATGTTACATTAAGAGGCCCGTTGGACTTCAAATGAAATAAAAATTTCACCTCAACTCTAATACGTACCTTCTTCCTGTTACGTCAATTTTGGTAAATTATATTCCTACAAATTAAATTTAATCCTACTTAGTGCGAATTAACGAGCTTCTGTGTAGTCAATTCTACTAAACCGTTTTCATCAAATCATCACAACGTGCACTGAATTTATTTTATTTTCTTGAAACTATTCTCTTTGGAATAACGAAACCAACCCCTATGTTTAAACCCATTTATCGGCACTCGAACGTAAACCGAGGATATATATTTGCGGCAGGAATTTTATGTGGAGAAGGGTTTTACATTCTCACTGTTACTGCTGGCTGTCCGATGCGTTCTACTTCTGTCGAATCCCTCTGTCTCCCTCTCGCCGTTGGCTTCGCTCTCTCTTTCCGTCGTTTGTCACCGGTGTTCGTCTCTGTTCAATGACAGGGTAACAAACGCAAGCACGGCCGCATCCATCATGCGAGCCACTTTGTCACGGCGGGATCAACAGCGCTTAAATTGTATTCGCGATTCGAGAACAGCCCATAAATTCTCATCGCAGCGACGGGCCATCCTCCTTAACACGTTCTCCCGCGGCGTGATTCGACGGCTCTTCTACTCCTCCACCATCACAACCAAACCACCACCATAGACGCATACCTCCTTATTTTTCTCCCTTCGCTTTCCACCCAGGAGATTTACGACTCGCGCGTCCTCTAATTTGGGGAAAGTAGACCGTGTACTCTCTTTATCGTGCGTAACAATTCTCTCTCGTGACAGGGGATTTATCAGGTTGATTGGTTCCTTTGGATCTCTAACGTACAGTTAACCTAAGGAAACCGTCACGACACCCGCTACACACTAGTAATTATTACCCCAACACACATCATTTTGAAACACTCATTTAAAACCTATTATTTTTCATGCATTTGATATCCGGAATTTTTTAAAGGAAAAGTTTACAACCTATCGGAAAAATTCCTTCTGAATTCTGTTGCTACACTCTTCGAGATAGGATTACGATTTTTTCCTTCAGCTTCTCATTAAGGGTGCATTTTTTAGACAGCCCGAAAGTGGTCGTTGAAGAACCTAGTCAACCTGGCTGGAACAGTTGGTTTCAGCGCATCGAAAGAGGAAGAGGGTGTACACAGGCGATCGGGGCACTTGTCCAGCGATCCGAAAAGATCGCGGGTAAGCATTTACCCGTCGAACATTCGCACGTAGTCGCGGATGCTCGCCGGGGCGATATATTTGGCTCCCTTGCGAATACGCTCCGCGCGTATGCTCCAGGCGAGATTGCTCTAGTTAACGACAGATATTCCAGCGCTAACTACGCGACTGACTCGGCGTTGTTCGAAATGTTCCGGGGAGAAATTGCCAGTACGCCGTCCTATATCAACCGGGGGCCGATTTCTACGTACACGTCGTATAACAGTCATAATGCAATGCGCCTTCGCCCTGGTAATGCGAAAATTTCATGTGCCGCGGAATAATTGCGAAGTATACGGGACGATTCCGTCTCCGGTTTATAGCGTGTGGACCTATGGCGTGCCGAGGACGCGTTCGAACCATCGATTCGCCGTAAACATATGAGTCCTTAAAAAAAAATAAAATGCAGCATCCAGTAGACTGTTGGCATATATTGTATAACGTAAATTCTTGTGGAAATTTTTTAGACGAAGTGAGCTTCAGACACTAGAAACGCCGTGGTTGTAGATTGTCGAATGGTAAACGGGGCGGTACAAGAAGGAGGATAGACTGATCCGGTAGGCTGGGTGGGTCGTTAGCATAATTCGCGAGAAGAATTCGAAACGAGCGTGATTTCGGAAAATTTGAACGGCGCCGTCGGAACAGCTGCTAGGAAGGGTAGTTCCCGGCTATTCCCGGATCTAGTTTATCGCGAAAGTTTCCTGCTCCGCCATGGGAAACGATGGTTTTTCGCGAACGAAGAGCAGCCCCGGCGTGTTCCTCGAGGAAGTGTCCGTCTCTCGGCCGTTAAAACACACTTCCGGGTTTCCGGGTTTGATCGCTGGAGCCCGGGCTGTATCCCGAGCCCCGTCTATAAGTGTGCAAATCGTATTTGAAACTGTGGTCCCGGACATCTCTTTTTCCGCGGTCGTAATTACTTAATACATTATTAATAGACGGGGCTGACTTTACATAAGCTCCGCGGGAAAGTCGGGGAAATTTCGAGATGAGAAGTTAAGCAGATTGCCGAGACTGGACATTTGCATACCGCCACTTCTATCGGGCGACTTCCACCGTCTTCTATTCCTCCCTGGCGTCGTCGTCGACGGAGACGGAGACGGTGGCGTCGGCCACCCACACCTAGAGGAACGTCTGCGTCATCGAGCGAGTCTCGTGACTTTCCACCGACATATTTTTCGTATAATGAAATCCGAACTGCCTCGAAACACCGGCGATATGAAAAAAGCGGATCTTTAATATGGAACAGCGAATATTAATAATAACATTAATGATTGGGAGTCCATGCACTCGAGACGTCGCGTCTGCTTAACGATTCACGAAGAGAATTCTATTGAACGTCTCGCAAGATTGACCTTTTCGTCTACGACTTTATTTCTTACTACTAAACCTCTACAAGTGGAAAACTACAGTCCACCACCTTAATACCCCCTCCACTGTGTATTTAGTGGTTTAAAACAGGGATTCATATCGGTATAATACCAGTATAATACCGGTATACAAAATAACGGTATTATACCGGTATTACCCCAATAAC